>JAVSBV010000086.1:2556937-2570554 GCA_033117975.1 Parotocinclus spilosoma | reverse complement strand
GTATATATATATTAGAGAGAGAGAGAGAGAGAATATAGAGTATATAGAGTATATAGAGTATATAGAGTATATAGAGTATATTGTGCTCACTAAATAACCATAATTGTTCTCCAGGCGGACAAGTTCCAGATGTATGTGAACTACTGCAAAAACAAACCTGACTCTACTCAACTCATACTCGAACATGCTGGATCTTACTTTGATGTAAGAACCTGTTTTTGTAGTAATTGCCACTGTTACAGAATTTATATTCATGACTCGTTCACATTGAATGTGGATGTACATTTGTGGCCTTGCAGGAGATCCAGCAGAGGCACCGACTGGCTAACTCCATCTCCTCCTATCTAATCAAGCCAGTGCAGAGAATAACGAAGTACCAGCTGCTGCTCAAGGTAACCATATCACTTGAGTTTGGCAGCCATTTGATCATTGTGTAATTAAAGTGAGCTTCCTGTATTGGTTAGTGGATATTGTATGGTACATTGCTGATGTGCCATTGCTTATGTAGGAACTCCTGACATGTTGTGAGGAGGGCAAGGGCGAAATCAAAGACGGCTTGGAGGTTATGCTTAGTGTGCCTAAGAGAGCCAATGATGCCATGCACCTTAGCATGCTGGAAGGTAAGCGTTTTTATGCATACCCCAGATATCTATGCAACCACACAAAGACACTGGATTTCCAAATTACTGGGTTATTGCTTGTATTTAGGGCTGCACAATATGCATTTTCAGGATTGCTGTTGCCATGTGTGCATGCTCAGTAGTGACATCGCGTGTACGTGTGATATGTGGTTTCAGCATGCACAGTTAACCATCCAAGCATTCTTGATCAACAGTTAAATAAAAACAAAATCAGCCTCTATGTCAGCTACAGAAGGGATGATGTTGACCCAAAATGGTAATTTGTCAACAATGCCTTGCAGTTGTTACCGCGGCATGTCTAATTTGTTTTATGATCTAAAGTAACACCACAGTGCTCTGTATGATGAGTGCAAAGCTAGATCTGGATGCTATCCGAAGCAAAAAAAAAGTTACCACTCTTTTCATATGAGAGTGACATCACTGACAAGAAGATCCGGCATCTTATTCCAACCTGTCAAAATGTACATATACTGGAATTCCTGTGTATGTCACAATATACACGGTTTACAAAATTTAGAGGATATTTCATTTTGGGCCATAATCATTTTTTTGTGAGAAGTATATATAGCAGATACAAAATATTGCAATGTCAGGTATGTTTGATGTTATGTAGCCTTACCTGTATTATATTTGCACTTGTTGAGCATTTTATCACCCACCATCTGTTTGTTCTTTGTAAGGACAAATCCCACCTTAAGCAAGGCCCTTAACCCACCATTGCTTGAATTGTAAGACTATATCAGTTGCAAGTCGCTCTGGATAGAATGACGTGTATGTAGAGTCACTTGATTGTTTTTGTCTCGGAAAAACTTGTCTCGCCACCCGTCGTTTGTTTGGAGCTTTGGAACCTGTGTAAGTCGAGACATACAACTCCAATAACCTTCCAGCCAAAACGCAAGTGTACATATTAGTCTCAGCTCAGTGCAGAAATGTATTTTTGTTAAAAAAAAGTCACAGTGGGTTCTAAAGTTAGTGATAACAGCCAACCAAAGAGGAAAACAGTGTGAACCATGATAGTGCTCAGTACATTTATAATAAATAATAAACAACTGATATTTGTGTCTGTGTTTAGGGTGTCTATAAAGCAAGTCTCACCTTAGTAAATGTTTTACTGACTGACCAACGTACATGATTCTGAATCATAAATCTTTTTTCGGATTTAAATTGAGCAAAAGGAGCTTAGATATTGTCCACATTACGATGATTCAGTGTGAAAACGTAAGTTAAAAATATTGTGGGACTTATTTTATAGACACCCTGTATACTGCATACGTGTACAGTACAACTCCGTTAATCCATAAAACTCTTTATGCAATATGGTATTCTATGGGTCTGGAGCAGATTAGTTTGATTTACTTTATCAAAAATGCGAGAAATTATCTCGGTACTCTGTTTTCTGCTCTCGATGTAAGTTCTGGAACAAATGAACGATGAGTACCGATGCACCACTGTATACGGTCGCTGGGTATATATGTGGGACTGTGATATGAATACCTGTTCTGTGTGCCCTCAGGTTTTGATGAGAACATTGAGTCCCAGGGAGAGCTTATCCTGCAGGAATCGTTCCAGGTTTGGGACCCTAAGACTCTGATCAGAAAGGGCAGGGAGCGGCACCTCTTTCTGTTTGAGATGTCTCTTGTCTTCAGCAAGGAGGTCAAAGACTCTAATGGCAGGAGCAAGTACATCTACAAAAGCAAACTTTTTGTGCGTATTCTCCCAATACTCTTCAATGAATCCTACTTGACTTGATATTACCTGCCTTTAAAGTGTTGCTCTCTAATAACCCTTCATTTGTGTGTTTGTGTAGACCTCAGAGTTGGGTGTAACAGAACATGTGGAGGGGGATCCTTGTAAATTTGCCCTTTGGGTAGGGAGGACACCGACCTCTGACAACAAGATTGTCCTTAAGGTAATGACTATTTTGCTTTTGAGTGCTCTGTGGTTTTTCTCTTGCTTAATTGTTCAGCTTGAAGGCATGGCTCTCGTATGGTACTTTGATGTGGTGGTTGCTTTTTCTTCTTTCTTGAATAGTCTTAGCCCTTGTGCTGTCTCTAACTTCTCTATGCATTTCTGCATTGTGAGCGCTGCTATAATAATGTTTGCAACTCTTGAATATTAACTATTTTGATTGCTACAGTGGTGCTTAAAAGTTAATGAATTCTTTCAATGTTTTATATTTCTGCATATACACTGATCCACCATCAAGAGAACACTGAACAGTAGTCATGTTCATGGCAGGGTTACAGGGAGAAAGCCACTGATTTCCAAAATGAACTTAGATATCCATCACATGGAACAGGGACAATACAGAAAATATATTGGAAAAACATTTTGTGCATGAGTGACACAATGTTCTTGGTTTTAATGAGAACCGTAACATCTGGAGAATGGAAAACATTGCCTTCCAGGTTAATAACCTTATCCTATCTGTGAAACGTGGCGGTGGTAGTTCCACTGACTGGATTGGCCTGGTTTTTTTTTTTTGCATTTGTGTCACAATGGCTTGCCATCATGGATGGGACAAGGAATTTATACCAGCAAATTCCAAAGGAATATTTTTGAAAACATTCTGGACAGTCTCAAGGTTATGAAAGGTTGCATCATCAGTATGTACATAACTCTATAGAAGTCTTACATTCTCCCTCTATTACAAGGCCTATATATATTTAAAAAAAATGTTAAAAATGTTCAACAGCTTGCAGCTCATAAACTGGGAGTACTGAGTGGCATAAACACAGAGATGCTGAGAGAACATTCAGTGTGGGGGGAGCTGTTTATGAGAAGATGAAAGCTTTGTTGCAATTTCTGCTATTAACTGGGATTAAAAACAAAAAGCTTCTATCATCATGTGCACTACTCTTAACTATATTATTTTATCATTATTTAAGTATTTATACATGTTCATGTTTTTCCCAAAAAGCAAAATATGCTTTTACTGCAAATAAATGTTAAGATCAATAAAACTTTGTTTTTTCTAAAAAATTACAGGTTACATTTAGTTCAGCCATTTTTGTCATTTATTTAGTTTGCTCGGTAAAAATAAAGTCATATCCACATACTATATCGCCAACAGTTAACCTGCTGTCACAAATATCGTTATTGGTCATTTTCAAAAAAGCGTATCGGTTGACCACTAGTTCAGACATCAATCCAACAGAAATGCAAAAGCAGTTAATTTTGTAAGAAATTCAGACATTCCGTAGTTGAAATTGTAATGGGCTAAAGTTCGTCCAAGTTGATCTGTTCAGCAGTTTACTTGACAGTTTAACAGTTATTTCTGCACAAGGCGGTCAGACCAGACAGCCAAACCAAGGTTCACGTACTTTTGCCACTCACTGATATGTAATAATGGATAATGTTCTTCAATAAACAAATGATTACCAATCATATTTGTCTCATTAAATTGTATGAAATCCTGATGACATTCAGAAATATAGAAAATTCTAAAGGGTTCAAATACATTCAAGCACCACTGTATGCCAACTTATTTTCCTTGAACTGAGATTTGCCATGCCTTTAGCATATTGAGAAAGTTGCCCACTTGCTCTAAATAAAATATATGAGCCATGATTCTTTCAGCTTCTTATTATTTGCGTTTCTGTTATGCCTGTTTTCCTGCCACAAATACTAACACACCAACTCACCTACTTCTACCCCTAGCTGCTACAGTTGGATTCTATTTGTTCCTTTTAAGGCATTTCATACAGTCATACAGTTTTTGCGGTGCAAGTATGCATTGTTTAACGTCTGTGAAACCAAAATGGACATTGAGCAGACATTAGCACGGTCATGTAGTCTTTGTAGCTTACTGAAATTAAAATAAAAAAGGTATTTTCACAAGAATACTGCATTCACTCGATATGTAAATGCATCAGTGATTTGGCTGAGAACACGAGTGTTTGATGAGATCAGCCAGATGAAAAAGACTCTGAGTGAATGTGAACCAGTTTATATAGTTATAGGTTAGCGGAATATATAGATATTGGGGGACAAACAATGTGTACTACTTACAATAGGGCACGAACGTACAATTACGAATACTCCAGTAAAGTATAGGAACGCAAAGCATACTTGAGTACAGTAGTCAAACTTAGTTTGTTACTGTACACCCCTTCAAATAAGTAGCAGAAAGTCATGCAAAAATGATTGCACAAAAATAGATAGTTAGAAAAGTCTCGACCAAATGTGAGCTAACGAGGTAAGGTAACTTTTCAAGCAAATGACAATCTTCTGTTCTTTAACTCCCACTTCCGCTAGTGGCTTGATGGTTAAGATGATTAGATGGGCATCTTCACTACAAGCCCACTTCACTAGAGGGCAACAAAACAACAACAATAATAATATGCTCCCAGTACATTATTAAACAATTAACATATTACTCAATTGACCTTCAGTACAGTATTGTATACTGTAACTTCACACGGCAGGAAATAAATGTTAAGTGTCTTTGCTGTTTCGCATCTTTTTACATATTTCCTATTATAATTTTTCAAACCGTGGCCCATGGGAATAGTCGTTGATCAGATTGGACGGTAAAGGGCGCATACCTGTAGTTTTAGATTGTTTTCAGATCGACTCGTTTCATGGCATCCTCAGTGACTGTTTTGAATTCAGTGCAACCTTGGAGGGTGATTATTATCCACTCAGACAGAGCAGATTATGTAAAATCCTTCTCTCATGCATGGTATAAATCAGCCTAGAATTTAAGTGTTGTCCATTTGTCTTCAAAGCCAGTTTGTCACATTTGTGTTGTGTTCTTAAAAAAAAGTAGTGAAATTTTCTTTTATATTTCAAATTAAGCTAAGTCAGGGATGCAAACATGGAGCGATGGTAAGTATAGCCCAGCACTGACAGTTAAGCTGATGATTACAATAAGAACCAGAGAAAAGTAGTTCCACCTCAACTTTGTACTTTCTTTCTTTTCTTCTCACCTTTTAACATGCATACAGGCCTCCAGTATTGAGAACAAACAGGACTGGATCAAACACATCCGTGAGGTGATACAGGAGCGTACGGTCCACCTGAAAGGTGCACTGAAGGAGCCCATTCATATCCCGAAACCTTCCACGGCCAAACACAAGGGCCGCAGGTACAATCCCAGGCCAGTGAAATTTCTTTTTATTCTCAATAGACCACTAATGTTATTTGTTCACATTTTATTGTGCATGCATGTCATTTTGAGCACTTAATCTGAGAAGTGTTTTATCTTTTCCCCCCAAAACTACTTTGTTTTAGAGGTATGCAGATGTCACTGTCATTTTGGTTCTGTATTTAATTTAGTTTCTAATGTATTTTACAGTTGCACGACTTCGATTTTCTCTCTGATTTAGAAATCAGATAAAGAAATCTGGTAAAGGGTGCTGGATTTTATTCCAATAATCAGATTACTCATAGCATGTATACCAGTCACCCATTTTCAGTCAGTTTTCACAGTCTGCGCTGTTGCCTGTTGCGCCTATTCTAAAGAGTTTGTTTTATTTGGCCTCTAATTCCGTTTACTAAAAGGGGTTTATTGAGTGATCTGGTAACCTACAAATTAAACACGTCCTGGGTTTTATGGAGGGAAAACGGCTGTCGAACATTTTAAGTTTATGTCACCCATGTTTGTGAGATTATTGGCTGGCTACAAAGTTGAAATGCAATTATTTCCCGAGTCATGTAAACATGAAGATTTCCCGTTATCTCATTGATCAAATTGCAGACAAAATCAGATGTAAAACACTTTTGATTTGTTAGATTGTGAGGTGCTATGTCGGTTAATATTACTTTGCTGAGTATTTACTTCTGTAGGATTATTCGTACTGTGGATTTTCACATTATGACTTTATTGTGTACAGAGATGGAGAGGACCTGGACAGTCAGGGTGAGGGCAGCAGTCAGCCAGACACCATCTCCCTTGCTTCTCGCACCTCTCAGAATACACTGGACAGCGACAAGGTCAGTGTTCAGTCAATTCTGCCCACTCTTGCTGCACTCACCTTAAGTTTATTATTGTCCTGTTGAATGTTGTGCTTTTTCTCTCTGTGTCTCTTAGCTATCCGGAGGTTGTGAGCTGACTGTTGTTATCCACGACTTCATGGCAGGGAACAGTAATGAGTTGAGTGTGCGCAGAGGCCAGACGGTGGAAGTGCTTGAGCGGCTTCATGATAAGCCAGACTGGTGCTTAGTGCGCACCACAGATCGCTCGCCTGCCCTTGAGGGTCTTGTGCCTTGCGCAATGCTCTGCATCGCCCATTCACGCAGCAGCATGGAGATGGAGGGCATTTTTAACCACAAAGGTTAGGATAACAGACAGAGCTCTTTGTTCTTTGAAATTTTTAAGAAATATATATACATACGCACGCACACACACAGTGTTCCCTCGTTTATCGCGGGAGTTATGTTCCAGGACCACTCACGCTAAACGAAAATCCACAAAATAGGGACGCTGTATTTATTTAAGGATTTATACAGGGGGGCTTGAATGAATTCAGTCTATAATGAAACTTTCACAAACAGTGAAATGCTCTAGTCTTACTTCTTGTTTTTGGTGAGTATTCATCATTCAAGTACGCTATTGTATATAATAATAATAATCAGTAATGGTAACATTAAATAATGAGTAATGGTAACCTTAAAGTAATGGAACGTTCTCTTTACTTAACACACCATACATCACTCTCGTATCACACATGCGCCGTCTGTACCGAGCTTACAGCACCTCATATCCTACACATTGAGCAGACACAACAACTATTTACTGTAAATCGTAATATTTTAACATTTAGAACATTCCTTTATTGTTACAATTCATATTTTTAATATATATATTTTTTATTGTTGTGATTTTTTTAAACGTAAGTGTAAGTTCCGCAAAAACCAAGGAAACAGCGAAAATCTGCGATATATTTTTTCCATTAATATTTTTTGAAAACGCACAATGCACCGATCACGATATCTATCTATCTATCTATCTATCTATCTATCTATCTATCTATCTATATATATATAATGTAATATATAATGTAATTTTGTGGGCAATATACTTATTGTTTGCAACAGAATCAACGACTCTCTTATTCCATTCCAGATACGTTGTCAGTGTGCAGTAATGATGCCATCATACCTGGCTCATCTGCCACCCTGCAGCCTGGCCACATGATGGGTTCTCAGAGTTCTCCAGGACCAAAAAGACCAGGCAACACCTTGCGCAAGTGGCTTACCAGCCCTGTTCGGAGACTGAGCAGTGGTAAGGCAGATGGCCACGTCAAGAAGCTGGCACACAAGCACAAGAAAAGCCGTGCAGATGTGCGCAAGAGCGCAGACGTGGGCTCACAGAAAGACTCTGATGACAGTGCCGCCACACCGCAGGATGAGACTGTGGAAGAGGTCAGGACAGAGATTTATCTTGCTAGAGGGACTTGATCCGTAATACTGTCCATGTTATGATGATGTGATTATGACCACAAATCTCTCTCCCCCCCCATCACCCCCCCAAAAAAAAACATGCAATGGTTCTATCAACAGAGAGTGAGGAACGAGGGCCTGAGCAGCGGCACACTCTCCAAGTCCTCCTCCTCTGGCATGCAGAGCTGTGGAGAAGAGGAAGGAGAGGAGGGTGCTGACTCGGTGCCCCTGCCACCACCAATGGCCATCCAGCAGCACAGCCTGCTTCAGCCCGACCCTCAAGATGACAAGGTCAGTGGTCAGCTTTAGCGGAATTTGGATGCTCAAAAGTTTGCCTCCACTAGCAAAAAGGCCAAAAGCCTGTTGTAGAGGAAGTCAGCTTGGCAAAACGCTGATCCAAAAGGAAAGTAGCTTTTAAGATTGCCTTTATTTTGGACCACACGTTGGTACAACAGCATTTTAGGGCCACTCTCTAAAAAAAAAAAAAAAAAAAAAGTGCTTGGAGAATAAAGTTGTAATAGTGAGAATGCAACCAGAAAAGTCATGGGAAAGGCCAAACTGTTTGCAAATCGAAAAAGAATGTCGTTTTAAACTGCGGGATGTTAAAGATTTGGTGAAGCCATACTTTCTTTGGTTTTACCAATAAATAAATACACTGTCTGCTGACCCATCAGCATTGGGTTGTCATTAGTATAATAATGCTGAAATATCTGTGCAAGAAACTTTGTTTATTCAGAAGAAAGAACCAGACTGACTTGGAGAAAATAATCTCTTTTGTTGAAGCAGAACTCTGACAGTGGCCGACTACTGGGCTATCTTTGTGCCATTCTAATATAAGGGGTTTTTTTCCCCTCAAAGTCAGCTGTTTTTTGTGTTTTTTGTGTTTTGAAGAGTGGCCCTAAAACGCTGTCATACATTGGTCATTTCAGCAGCAGAAACGAATTAACTGCTTTGATACCTTAAGCATTTTATTACAACAGGTATAATTGGGAAGCTATACGTAAAAACGATTACTTTTGAAGCTGAAATATGAAAAAACAAAACAAGCAAGTAAATGTTTATTGTTTTACATAGTTCCCAGTCAAGAAATAACAGAGAAAGTATTTTATCGAAAGTAAAATCAATAATCATGAGTAAATCAAATCGTAACTTCAGTATCGCAAATCACATTGTGAGCAGAGTGCATCGTTACACCTCTAGCTACTACCCCAATTATATTCCACGACAACACTTGAGTTTGTTTATGCAATGTTAAATTAAAATGGAGAACTTTCACAGATCACATTATTTATCTTTTTTAAGTTTTAGAATGAACCATATTCCCTGAAATGCACCGATTGTAACTGGGTTCAACCCTACCAAAGAACAGCTTGTGACACTAATTTGTTTTTCTCTTTTGTTTTGTTCTCGGCTGTATTGTTTGCCATAGCATTATGTTGATTTGTGTCCTGTCTTTGTTTTATCTCAGTTCCCATACCTCTCCATTTGACTCCTTCCCTTTCTGGCCTCCCTCCCCTCCATCTCACTTCTCTTTCTGTTCCCATACTTCAGCTTAGTCGCCGAACATAACACGTTTCTTTGCCTTTTATTTACGTTATTTTTTTCGATTGTGCTATGACCGGACAGCAGATGCACAGATGAAGATGCACCAATTTTTTATTTTTGCTAAATATCCTTTCTCCCATGGCCTATTCTGCACATTTTAGAGGCTGGTTCCCTTTTTTGTTCCGTTTCTCTGCAAATCCGCAGAGACTAGATGTTATTTTTATTTACATTTTTATTAACTTAGCCAAGTGCAAAATCTCATCTTTTTGTACCTTTATACCTTTGTACCTTTTATCTTTTTTTTAAACAAGCATGTAATTAAGCCTATGTCTTCGTGGCCTCTTGGAGGTATTTTTCTTACTTTAACCTGATTGGGTGCCTCAGTTTGTTCTTACATGAATGTGACTTTGGAGTACAGATGGGCGTGAACGCGGTTAAGCATCAAAGACTGTGTGGGTATATGTGGGTCAGAGGGGCCATGTGCCAAATGACTCTGAATTTCAGAGAGCACCTCTCACTCCCAACCCCTCCAACAACCCCCCATTCCCCATTGCCCATCCCTTCCCTTCCTCTGTGCTTTACCCTTCATTATCCACTCTGGTGTCTAATTGGCATGTAAAAGCTAAGCAGACCAGAGGCTACTCCCAGACACAAATTGGAAAGTCTGGAAGGCACAGCAAGGGTGAGATTTTCTGCTGGATTTCACTGTACGTGTATGTCATGGCTGGATTGTTGCAGATTCCTAAACTTAAAGGAACATGCCATTGTCTTTCAGCATCACATTATGTCACAACTTCTACTATGCTGTAGTAAACTCATAAAACAGTTTTGTGATCAGGTTTGAGAAGTTAAGTGAAGCTGTGTCATTTCAACAATGTTTTATCGTTCATATTTGATTAGGCAACCTTGCTCTTTCTCAAGATTGCAAAGAGGATTAAGGATTTTTTGCCATTATTAAATATGACCTCAGCACACTTCTAAACATTAAAGGCTCAGTTAGCAGATTCTTTATTAATGATCCCTTTTGTCCAAAGGAGATCCAATCACTGCAGCAGATGACCTAAAGTTAACCCACCAGGGGCAATGAGTCACTGGATGACACCAACACAATTCAGAAAAGGCTGCAAGGCAATTCACCATATGCCATTTGGAAAGTGTGATCATGTTCAATTTCCAGAGTGCAAACAATATATGCTACACTTTTTACAATGGAGCATTGTGTCTTAGCAGCTTATAAATATCTAAAAACACAGCCCTAATTGAGCAAGGCTAGGGTGACTGCGGCCTTACCACAGTAAAAACATTCCAAATGTTAAGAAACCTTGGGAGGGACAAAAAGGGACCAAACCTCATTGGGCATCCTAGATGTTATATGTAAGGACTAAACTAAGTAATTAGTTTATAGTAATATATTGAAAAAAATATATAGTACTATGCAGAGTGTAACAAAATGAACAAACTAAAACTATATAATGTTAAACAATAGTATATAAAATAATAAGTATCATAACATAGAGAATATGTGTAAGTATTGGCATTATGTAGTCTAGTAAACCGTCACAGTCGAATTTTGTATTTTGGTGGCTTGGCTCAGTTAGTCCACTGGAGGAGGGGGGGGGGGTGATGGCCTTTTTGGATGTGGTGTGTGTAATGGTATTGGGACTGGAACGGGTGACGGAAGAACAGCTTGAGTGTGGAGCCAGACCTGGTACTGGAGGAATCTCTCAGCATGTGCACTTGGACTGGTACCAGAAGCTGATCTCAGAAAGAAAACAGAATTTGTAGTTAATGTTGTTACGAACATCTTCACAAAACACGTTTCTCCAAGAGTAACTAAGAGAAGAAAACCGAAAGGTATCAGTATAAAGAGGGATCACGTGAGACACCAGCATCCAACAAACCTGAATGATTGCACACAAGATACAAGATCAAACATCCCAGATCACCAAAGAACCACAAGCAAAGTGGCTTCACCTCCAACTCACTTACTCTCCGCATTGGCACGGTTTGTCTTAAATGGTCTGATGTTCACCCTGTACGCGCATGACTGTGGAGAATATACAAACATCCACCACCATTGTAAGGTTAGCAGATGACACTGTGGTGATAGAGATTATCACAAATAATGAGAGAGCCTGCATGGTTGAAGCGGAAAGGCTGTCCCACTGGTGGGAGGCTAACAAATCTCTCAATGTCAACAAGACGAAGGAACTGGTTTTGTACATCAGAAGGAAGCATGGGGAAAATATACAGGCTTCAATATCAATGGGTCTTCAGTAGAAAGAATGAACAGCCTCAAGTACCTCGGCTTACACATCAGTGAGGACTTAACTTGGCATCTACACACTTCAGCTAAGTGTCTCTGAAAGCACTTGGGCAGCACTGAGAGGCTAAGGAGATGATTCTTTCTTGAGGCAATCAGAAAACTAAACTTCCAAGCTTTATCCGAGTCATTACATACACTTGTAATGCAGTATACATTTACTATATGAACTATGTACTTTATTATTATGTTTGCGTTATGAGGTCTAGTTACTGTTTTGTTTGCACAGTTTGTGGAGCTGCCACGTTCATTTCACTACACCTTGGTATCTGCGGTTATGATTGTATAATATGGCATATAGCGTTGAATTAGAAAATGATCACCTAGATTTTGAATGGACAGTTCTGATTAAATGTTTGACAGTGAACATAATGCTGCTACTGCTGTAAACCAGTGGAATGTTCCTTTAAAGGCATGTCAGTTTACATAACAGGCACAAGAGTTTTTGATGTCTTTTGCCCATGTCTTGTGCTTTGTTGACGTCTGAAAACGGTAGTTATTGTTGTTATTATTGTTAATATAGCTTGAATCAGATCAACAGATTTATCAGATCTCCCCAATGTTTTATTTGTGGTTCTATCTTACTTGGTTCTCTTCTCACTGTCATATCCACAGGCATCATCCCGACTTTCAGTCCGCCCCTCCAGCTCAGAGACGCCTAGCGCTGCCGAGTTAGTCAGCGCCATTGAAGAGCTAGTCAAAAGCAAGATGGTAAGTGTTATCTGAAAAGATAATAAGCAGTATAATATGTGTTCGTTCCCGTTTCAGTTTCCTGTTACCTTTAACCGTGGTGTGTTTGGTGAATGAGTGTTAACGGTGCTTTCTCAACATAGGCTCTGGAGGACAGGCCCAGCTCACTGTCTGTGGAGCAGGGGGACAGTAGCAGTCCTTCCTTTAACCCTTCAGACAACTCCCTCCTGTCCTCCTCTTCTCCTATGGATGAGATTGAGGAGCGTAAGACAGGATTCTTCAAGAAACGCCAGTATGTCAATTCCTCAGTACTTTATATCGCTGTCAGTCAGTCAGTAGGCTCACTATATGACTCTTCTGAACCACTACCCCGTTTTTTCTGATTGCAGCTATATAGTGCTGGAGCTCATCGACACAGAAAGGGACTACGTAAGGGATCTTGGTTTGGTTGTAGATGTAAGTGACCTTGACTACTTTGTTGATTTCAGACTGAAGAGACCAATGTTAGATACAGATCACTTTATTAGGTACACTTGCTTGTTTCTGCACTACACTTTCTCGGTTCCACTACTACGTGGATACAATTTGCAGTTCTTTTAAGTTAAGCACTAATTATGAATTACAGGATGACAAACACAAACTGTGCAACAACCGGTGAGCTGCCGTCTCTGACTTCACGTGTTGGATAGAAAGCACAGTCAGTGAGCACAGTGTTTAACCAATGGAGTACCACAGGACAGGATGCGCTGCTCAAATATTAGGGATTATCCAAAAAATTTGAAATGTCCTCTAACTTTGTGAGCGTTTTATTTGTCCTAAACTTTTAACGCCAGTTGCGATTGAAACAGCCTACAGTTATGAACAGGTTAAAGTGAAGAGTTTTAATTGTTTCTTTCTTAACCCTTTTCAGAAAGGTAGAGGGGCAGAACGGTGGCTCGGTGGGTCAACAAGAAGGTCCCAGGGTGGAGAGACCTGGGTCCTTTCTGTGTGGAGTCTGCATGTCCTTCCCGTGTCTGCGTGGGTTTACTCCGG
>JAVSBV010000086.1:2518133-2538097 GCA_033117975.1 Parotocinclus spilosoma | reverse complement strand
ACGTAAATGTGATTTCTTAGTTTTTTATTTGTAATAAATTTTCAGAACTCTCAAAAAAACTTTTTTCACATGGTCATTATGTGGTATTTTGTGTAGAATTTTGAGGAAAGAGATTAATTGAATACAATTTGGAATAAGGCTGTAACGCAGCTGATGCACAGATGCACTGTAAATGGTTTGGGGCTGCATGAGTGCTATCGGCTGTGAAAACACAGTTCATTGAGGAAACCATGAATACTGTGACAAACTGAAGCAGAGCATGATCCCCTCCCTTCTGAAACCTGGGAGCAGGGCAGTATTTCAACATGATAATAACCCCAAACACTGCCTTGCTAAAGAAACTGAGGGTAAAGATCAAGCATGTCTTCAGACCTAATCCCTTTTAGGCATCTATGGGGCATTCTCAAACAGAAGGTGGAGGAGCGCAAGGTCTCTAACATCCACCGGCTCTGTGATATCGTAATGGAGGAGTAGAATAGGATTCCTGTGGCAACCTGTGAAGCTCAAGTAAACCAAGAGAGTTAAGGCAGTAACAGAAAATAATGGTGGCCACACAAACAATTGACACTTTGGGCAGAATTAGGTTATTTCCACTTAGGGGTGTCCTTACTTTTTGAGGGCACAGCAAATTTACACTATTATACAAGCTGTAGACCAACTACTGTACAGTGTATCAAAATGTCATATCTTCAGTGTTGTCCAATGAAAAAATAAAGCAGTCACAGTTACAAAGCTAAAGTAGTAACTTTTGTGAGATACTGTATATACACACCAGCCACTTTATAAGGTTCACTTTGCTAGCATTCGCATTTTTTCATAACTTCCTTAATTATTTGTTGCATGGATTCAACTAGTTACTGGAAACATTCCTTAGAGATTTTGGTCCATATGGACATGATAGCATTACCCAGTTGCTGTCAAATTGTTGGGTGCACATTCATGAAGGGAATCGCCCGTTCCACCTGATCACAAAGGTGCTCTGTTGGACTGAGATGAGGCTGTGCATGACCCCAGTAGATAAGCAGTTTCTAAATTTGCCAGACTATCCCGTCTAGCATCAACAACCATACCAAGCCACTTAAATCAAATTTCTTCCCCATTCTGATTCTTGTTTTTTAGGTCATCTTGAATCTAAATCAATTGCGTTGCTGCCATGTGATTAGCTGATTAGAGATTTCCATTAACGAGCAGTTAAACAGGTGGATCTAATAAAGTGCCTGGTGAGTGTTTACAGCATATATTGTTTTAAAAAAAACAACTAAGTATATTACTTTTGTCTTATGTGTTTAACAGGGTTCTCTTTATCTAGATATCTGATTACATTTTATTTATCAAACTGCTAACAGTGAAAGGTCTTGAATTGCCGAAGGTATGGAACTCAGAAATTGACCTGATATCTACAAAGGTCATCTTCTGGAGCCTGCATTTTTAAGCAGTGACACAGCCCAAATTGCACTTGTTCAGAATTCCATCTTTATGTATGTTTCACCATGACTGATTAGAGCCAGTCAAAAGAAAATTATGGTGTAAGCAGCAATGACATTAAAATTATAGTTCAGCAGTACTAAAGCGCAATCAGTGACTATTACATTAAAATTGTTCTGTGATTCATAATATTTACCAATTTTCCACACCAGAGCCAACAGGGACTTGAGTAATCCAGGATTACAGCAGCATGCCACTTTTATGTCAATATAATTGCACTCCAGTTTGCCACAACGCCACTCCTATATTAGATTTAATAACAGGACATGGAACAATTTTTGTTCTTTCTTCTTTTCTTTTACTCTAAAAAAAAAAAAAGTCAAATCAAGACCAAATGTCTGTGACCAAAATATCCTCACTGACCTCAATAAAATAAACTATGTTTGGTATTGTGTTGATAATAATCTTAGAAAGTGAAAACATCTTTAATTTGCAGTGGCATATCTGTTATTGTGATTTATTTTATGTATACTGAACCTATTTTATATAATTTTATAGCCTTTTTATAATCTCAGGCAACTGTCAGAATTTGTTTCATACATCATACTTGCATACATGCTCAAATATTGTAAGCATCCTTAAACACATCGGCCAAACACAATTTGTTATCCCGTTCACTGCATACAGTCTCTCACAAAAGTTATTACGCCTCTCACATTTTGTAACTATTTTAGTATATATTTTCAGGGTACAACACGAAAGATACAAGACACTGTATCAAGACACTTTGATACAATTTAAAGTAGTCAGTCTACAGCTTGTATAACAGTATACATTTGCTGTGCCCTCAAAATAACTCAACACACAGCTATTAATGTCTAAACTGCTGGCAACAAAAGTGAGTACACCCCTAAGTGAAAATGGCCAAACTGCCCAAAGTGTCAATATTTTACTGTAGTTTGGGGTTGTTATTATGTTGGAATACCGGCCTGTGGCACGGTTTCTGAAAAGAGGGGATCATGCTCTGCTTCAGTATACAGTGGCGTCACAGTACATGTTGGTGCATTCAGGGTTCCTGTAGCTCCTCACAAACCATTCAATTTCCACCACCATGCTTGACTGTAGGCAAGACACTTGTCTTTTTACTCCTCACCTGGTTGCTACCACACGCACATGACCAAACCAAATAAGTTTATCTTGGCCTCATCAGACCACCGGACATAGTTCCAGTAATCCATATCGTTAGTCTACTTGTCTTCAGCAAACGGTTTACTGACTTTCTTGTGCATCATCTTTAGAAAAGGCTTCCTTCTGGGACGACAGTCATGCAGACCAATATGATACAGTGTGCGGCATATGGTCTGAGCACAAACAGGCTGACCCCCCATCCCCTTAACCTCTGCAGCAATGCTGGCGCATTCCCATGCCTATTTTCAAAAGCCAACCTCTGTATCCAACCTATGTATGGTCGACCATGGTGAGGCCTGTTCTAAGTGGAACTTGTCCTGTTAACTTGTGGACATGTGGGCTGTGGTAGCCTAGCGGTTAAGGCACTGGACTCTGGACCTGAAGGTCCTGGGTTCAAATCCCACCTCTGCTAGCAAATTCCGTAAATGTAAAATGTAAATGTAAATCTGTATGAAAGAGCAGCAACAATTCTTTTTTTCATGCATTTAGAACTTCAAGGTTGGATTACTATAACGCTTTACTTACTGGATGCTCTAGTAAAATCTTTAAATACACTTCAAAGTGTAGAATGCAGCATTTAAAATAAATATGAAAAAAGAACTTTGAGGAACTCTTCATGTAAGATTAGCAGTTTAGGAACAACACAAAATCAGCCCATCCCCTCACTGTTCTAATCTAAAACAACATTCCAAACACACATGGCTTCATTCATTAATTAATAGAGACAGCTTGATCTCTTGAATGAAACATTATTTTCTTATTGACGGACAAATGTTTCATATCTTGAACAACAGCATACTATGTTCATATCATGTGTCCCAAGAGCTGTTATGGGATGATAGAAACATTTCATTCGTGCAATTTTACTTAACATACTTCTGACTTTTTCCAGAGTATTCACATACCTTAGGGATTTAGGGTGGAGTTATTGTGCAACCTTGCCTCTAGCCTTCCAGCTGTAGTTCTGAGGCCCCATAAACTGAAGGATGACAACAGAGCATTCGTTGGAGTCAGAAAAATGTCTGAAGGCTGGAACAGAAAAAATGTCTGAAGGCTGGAACAACACCTTTTCAGGATGACTAATCAAACGCTTGTGTTCCACTGTACCTGTTAGGGAATGCCACCAGTTACGCTTACCAAATCATGTCACACCAGGGGTTCCACTGTGAATGGGACACTTGGGAAAATGTGGCACTCATCACTGTTTACAGTGCACATGCAGGAATAAGTAAAAAAAAGAGCAATAAACAAACAGTAGCAGGTAGACCTTGTAACTTTGAATTGGCTATGAACTTATCCAAATTAAATCAAAAGAATTGATAGTCAATTGTTTCTCAGAAAACACAGTTAACACAGTAGTTCTCACACTTTTCTGCAGTGCCCTCATTTTTGTAGATAAGAATAGTTCTAAACTCACCCACTGGAACACGTACACATCTTAAGCACCCAGATAGAAATGTCAGATTCCTGCAAAACGTGGACACTGGGACTTGTCACAAAAGGGCGTAAAAGTGCTTCCCTTACTATAAAAAGGCTGCTTTTGGGTAGTGTACCTCTTGTTAAGAGATCATTGACTGCTAGACCAGGGAGTGTCCTATTCAGGACAAACACCCGGCTGGAGTGAGGCTAGGTATGTGCCGACGAACGAAGAGCACGAGCTCAAAGTGTGTGTGGAGCGCACGAGTACGGAACGGGAAAAACCCTCAAAGTGCCCCTAACAAACTAAATACCTCGGGGGTTACCCGCCCATACCAGTCCATCGGCACTAAAATCCCCCGAAACTTTACCACTATCTCAAGGGGACGCAGAAGGGTGGAAGGGCGCCGGTGGTCAGACGCGCTACCCAAACGGCAATGGAACCCCGATGGAATAACGATGACCTGGCCCCAAACAGCGCTAAGACCACACCTATATAGGACGTGAAGCAGCTGTTTGGGATCAGGACATAATTAAGATAGTGGATATATAGCCATCTCACCGATGGCTCTGTAATGGCTACCAGCGAGGACGACCAAGCGCACCGGGGGAAGGTAGGAACCCTAACACTATCCTGCCGAAATACTTGGATCACAATATACAATATGGATCATCGATGAAGGACAGAAATGTGCGGAGATCGATGATCCATTAAGTGACAGAGTCGGCTGCAACTGTACTGTTAATCCGATACTCTCTACCTGCCCATTCATTTGCTTTGCTGCACTCCTGCAACTTCACACCCATACTTAGGGAACCAATGCATTTGATAATTTTTGTGAGCAGTATATGTAATTCCAAATAACCAATATATGATTCATTTTACAGCTTTTTATAGAAAAATTGTTAGCCTATAGGACTTGACACATGTGAACTAAATACCAGTGATTTGTGGCCTCCATAAAGAAGAAACTAAGTGTTGCCTTAATTGGCATTGCAGCAGAAGGGACACAGCAGCACTAAGTTCTACAGTACCCAGTGGAGGAAAAACATGCAGTGAATGTTTTTCACACAGTCTTCTGTAAAATCACTTAGGGTGACTGCCAATTACACTTTTCCAGATACGTCAGCCAAAAAGTATTATTCAGACATTGTTAGCTGTTGCAACACTCCTGTAAAACATAGTGGCAATAACAATAATGGTAAATCACCCCCAAGTGAAAATGGCTTTTTAACTACCACTCTTCCTTTCTATTGTTTTGATCTTGTAAGGGTTTTAATTCTTTCCATAACTTTGTACGGTAAACATAGTGGCTTCACAACATCAATTAAAATCTCTGATCTTCACTGCACCAAGAACCAACATCCATCAGCAGCTGATATAACCACATGGGCAAGGCATAACTTTGGCATAATTTTGGCGCTACAATACGGATTTAAAGTTACAAATGACACTTAAATTGCTACTGTGAAAAATAGAGGCCTTTATATAACTATGTACAGAATTTGTGTTGACTTTTTTAGGCTCTGAGACATCTAGGATTAACCATCACACAGTGGAAACGTATTGTGGTCACACATTTTTTGGGAAGAAATGGATGCCGAGTGCTCTTTACCAAAGATGATAAGGCAGATTGTTATCAGCAACAGGTATGGGGTTGTGTGAGTGTCATCGGCAAAGGTAATCTACATTTCTTTGATGGCAGTATTACTATAGAAAATGAGATATTAGAGCAGCATATGTTCCCTTCAAGACAACATATATTCCAGGGTCACCTGTGCATTTTTCAAGACAATGCAAAAACACATGCTGCACACATTACAAAGATATAGCTATGGAAGAGGGTACTGGACTGGCCTGCCAGGAATTCTGACCCAATAGCGAATGTGTGAGAAATGTGTCTGCACTATTGCATACCTTAAACGTAGTAGCATTATCAGGGAAAATGGGACGAAATAACATACAAAATACGTTATTGCTAGGAATGTGTGATGCCAAAATGAAATTTTTAAGTGTTGGGAGAAGGAACATTATAAAATGTAAAATTCTTTACAGTCTCAAATTTGTATGTGCTGCAAGTCTGAAATGCAGTAACAGATGCATATTAACAAATGCAACAAGATTTACCAGACAGAACATGCAATAAAATAAAAGTCAGAGTAAATTTAATAGCAAATTACAAATTATAATTTTAAATGAGAAGGTTGGTAAGAGAGGCAAAAACACTGTTAGAGAGTAAAGAAAAAGAGTAGCCTCCAAAAAATACCACCAGAGGTCATGTCCATGCCAATAAATTATTTATAGGTGCTTCAAGCTTGTTAAATGCTGGAATTATGTTATATAGTAAAAATAAATGACGGCTGAGGGCAACCTGATGCTGTTTAGGTTGGAAGGGTCTATGATGTAATTGGGCTGTTTTACCTTCAATGGCCCTGGAGACATTGTTAGGGTTCATCACAGACTCAAGAATTACCAGGACATTTTAAATCAACTAATCTAAAAACGAAATAGGTCATCACTGAATCTGAATCAAGCTTCTGCCATGGGCATATCAGCCCCCTGATCTATGGAGAAGTGTGCACAAGAGAGAGCCTAGGACACAATATTTCTTGAGACAAAAGGACTCAAATCCCCCGTTTTAACATTTACAGCATTTAGTAGATGCCCTTATCCAGAGAGGCTTGCAAACGTGTTTTGCATTCTACCTAGTAGATAAAGCATAGTGTTAGCAAAAGCCAGAAAAAAACAAGAACACAACTCAACCAGAACATGCTAAGATCTGATATAGGTAAATCAACAAACACACAAGCAAAGGTTTTTTTCCCCTCTCTCTCATTGTTGCATTATCAGTCTTCACTCAAGTGTTGATTGAAGAGGTGAGTTTTTAGTTGCTGCTTGAAGACAGCAAGAGAGTCGGCCATTCGGTCATCCAGTGGAACTTCATTCCACCACATGGACGCCAGTTTGGGGAAGAATCTAGATGCTCGTCTTCCTTTCATCTTATGTTAAGAATCAAGTCGAGCCAAGCTTGTGTCTCTGAGGGTACAAGGTACAGAGCATGGTTTGGTGCTGTTCCATTGTTGGCTTTGTAAGCAATCATCAGGGTTTGTTATCTGATGTTGGCAGCTACATGGAGCAGCTGAACTTAAAGCAGCAGTGAATCCGTTGCAGGGGTATGATTGTACACATTGTAAAACCAGCCAGGAGAGCATTGCTATAACCCACATTTGATATAACAAGAGACTGGGCAAGCACCTGGGTGGCATCCCGAGAAGGGAAGGGTCAATATCTCCTGACAAAAGGATTTCTCTCTCTTACAGAAGGGATATCTACATGCCTGGACCGGTTTGGAAATGTGACCAGA
The DNA here is from genome assembly GCA_033117975.1 of Parotocinclus spilosoma. Lineage (NCBI taxonomy): Eukaryota > Metazoa > Chordata > Actinopteri > Siluriformes > Loricariidae > Parotocinclus > Parotocinclus spilosoma. The sequence goes on along the minus strand of JAVSBV010000086.1, from coordinate 2,530,703 downwards.
GAAGCTTACATTCTCCAAAAATGTGATGGATGAGTTCAAATGCAAGATGGTAAGATCTTGATAAGGGGACCCATCTGCAGAAATGTAAAGCATTTTAGTTTTGCTGTGGTTTAGCTTCAGATGATGAGCTGGCATCCATGATAAGATGTTCTCCAAAGAGTGGATAAGCTGTGTGGCATCAGCATAACAATGGTTGAAGAACCCATGCAAGGTTATGATTTCACCAAGAGAAAGAGTGTGGAGAGAGAGAAATTAGAGGTCTTAGAACTTAGAACCTCCTGTTGTAAGAGCACATGGTGCAGATGCAGAGTGTCTACATGCTAACTGATAAGATCATACCTCCAGCTAGGAAGCAAGCCACTGCCAGACTAAGCCTGTAATTCCAAGACTTGAGAAGACAGAAAGGAGAATCATCTGAGAGGTCAAGAAGGAAAAAAGGATTTAGGCATGTACACAGTCATTTGTACACATTTGAAACACACTATTATAGTATATGTCATATTATAGTGTGTTAAAAGTATCTGGAAAGTGCTCTGTTACTTACTATGTTACAATAGTATCAGCACTTTGGGGTCATATAGGTCAGTGTATAATTAAAAAAATCTACGAACTAGATATGGTAAGTGACATTATGTGCAGATTGAAACAAATTAACTGGAAAAGAAGCAAGGGCAACCATACTAACATACAAACAGATGTTTCCAGCTGTGCTGTCTAAGCTATTTTGATGATAAGAAGAATACTTCAAGTACCCCAGGCTTAATTCTATTTGAAGTTGGAAGATGTCCAAATGCCCCTCTCACCTCTCACAAATAGCAAAAATTATTGGGACCCTGGTAAATCCACCTACAGTCCACAGAACTCTTGTCAAAAGTGTTCTTCATGAAAGAACTGTGGAGAAAAAACATGACTCTGAGGGAGAAACAAGCAGCTCACCTATCCACACCAAAACATAAGAACTGGGGTGCAGTACAAGGGCAGCGTGTTAGCAATAGAAGGAAGCCCTGATCTCAGCTAATCTGGCAATCACATGACAACAACTTTGTGTAGGCATGTAGACATGGCCAGTTTGACCTGCTGAAGAACGGAGATTTAAGTGACTTTAAGTGGATATGAGTGGAATGTGATATGGTTGTTGTTGCTACACTTGAGCGTTTCAGAAATTGCTGCTGTACTGGGATTTTCACACACAGACATCTCTAGTGTTTACACAGAATGGTTCAAGAAAGAAAAAAATAACCAGTGAGTGGAGGTTTTCGGAGTAAAAGTCCATGTTAATGCCAGAGGAAATTGCCCAGACTGGTCGATAGAAAGGAAACGGTAACTAAACCACTCGTCACAACGGAGGTATATACAGGGGTTGGACAATGAAACTGAAACACCAGTCATTTTAGTGTGGGAGGTTTCATGGCTAAATCGGACCAGCCTGGTGGTCAATCTTCATTAATTGCACATTGCACCAATAAGAGAAGGTTCAATTAGCAGGCTAAGAACACAGTTTTGCTTAAAATTTTGCAATGCACACAACATTATGGGTGACATACCAGAGTTCAAAGGGGACAAGTTGTTGGTGCACGTCTTGCTGGCGAATTTGTGACCAAGACCGCGAGTCTTTGTGATGTATCAAGAGCCGCGGTATCCAGGGTAATGTCAGCATACCACCAAGAACGACAAACCACATCCAACAGGGTTATCTGGAGGCAAGAGGAAGCTGTCTGAAGGGGATGTCCGGGTGCTAATCCAGATTTTATGCAAAAAACATAAAACCACGGCTGCCCAAATCATGGCACAATGAAATGTGCACCTCAACTCACCTGTTTCCACCAGAACTGTCCGTCAGGATCCACAGGGTCAATATACACGGCCGGAAAATTGGCCAAACCTTTGTCTAAAACCAGGTGTTTCAGTTTATTGTCTAACCCCTGTAAAAGAGCATCTCTAAATGCACAACACGTTAAACCTTGAAGCAGATTTGCTACTGCAGCAAAGATCACACTGGGTTCCACTCCTATCAGGAGTCAACAGAAAATCAGAAGAGCAGTGTACTGATTGTTACTCCTGGCACAATAATGCACAATGTCAAAAAGCTCACATTATCTCAAACTGGTTACTTGAACATGACAATGGGTTCACTGTACTCAAATGGGCTTCACAGTCACCAGAACTCAATTCAATAGAGCAGCTTTGGGATGCGATGGAACAGGTGTTTAGAATCTGGAGCAGCTATTATGATACCATCATGACAATATGGACCAAAATATCTGAGGAATTTCCAGCACCTTGCTTGATCTATGCTATAAATAATTAAGGCAACTCTGAAGGTTTGACACAGTACATTTACATTTACGGCATTTAGCAGATTCCCTTATCCAGAGCGACTTACAACTAATACAATCTTACAATCCAAGCAAAGTTAAGGGCCTTGCTCAAGGGCCCAACTGTGGCAGCTTGGCAGATGTGGGTTTTGAACCTTGTACCTGCTGGTCCAAAGGCCAGTACCTTAACCACTAGGCTACCACAGTCCTACCACAGGTACTAGCAAGACACACCTAACAAAGTGACCCGTGAGTATGAAGTGTCAATTCCGCACACACAGATGTGACTAACTCGCAGAGGTAAACTGTTCCATCCTTTATTAAACATAGCTTGCAAGAGATAAATATTACAAAGTTATTTCCTCCAAAATTAGCTTATTTTTTCAGTCAATGCATAATTTTTAATCAACCGGCAGTAATTAAACAGCATTTTTCAGCTCCATTTTTAGACAGTTAAATATCAAGGATGTGCAAAACGTCTGGATTAATTGTTCCAAAAAACAACAAACAAACAAACGAAAACAAACTTTGACAAACGCACAATTTTCTTGATTGAAATTCATTACTGTTGAAGCATAATCCCAGTTGTACATATAATTTTAAACCCACTAACAAGTTTGGAGAAAATGGATTTACATATTGCCGAGGATTCTGAATATTCAAACTGGTGGAATTGCAGCAAAGGTTGCTTAAAAAAAAATTACGTCATTTAAAGAAAATACGCTTCAATCGTTAACAAAGGTGACATGTATTTTGCAACAAATATGGAAAGAACATAATATTATGGACAGAGCAGGAACAAAAAAATTAATAAAGTAAATAACAAGCAGAATATTGGAGAAACGTGACATTGTGGATAGATGTAAACCCTAGCTAAAAATGCTTGACTTCAGAAAGGCTGATTGTCCAATCAGAGAATTAAAGACAATGACAAAGAAAGTTTAAAGAATATGTAACAATGTCACAATCTTTATATTCAGTACTTGAAAGTGTGCAAAATTGCCTCACCCTTTCTGTCTTAATATTGTCTTAAAAGCAGTAAGTTAGAACAGTCAAAGGCAAAAGTCATAACCTGGATGTATACAATTATTAACAAATTAAGAGCATTGCAAAATTACCCACAAAGGGAAAGACGTGAATAAGAGCCATACAGAAATCGACTCAAATCAGTCAAGCATGAACAGCAGAAAACAAGGATTTACATCATCTCCCAAAAGAGTAAATGCCACCCTGTAGCATACTCACCGTAACTGAAGATCATGTGTGCATGGCCCATGTCATATCTACAACTGAGCACTTTGGATTTGGTCAAGTTTCTCATAATACTGTCAAATGTCTGCCCTGCTGAAGATCTGTGAGTATGACACTTTGCATGGGATGCCTAGAGGAAGATGTATTCACCAGACATTGGGATAACCTCTATTTTACTGACAGAAAAGTAATACACACACAAAAAGTAAAATAAAAATCATCCTATTATGTCCAAACCCAAGGACTGCAGAATGGTTCAAACGCTTCGCTGGGACAGTTATCTTTGTTTCTTTTGTAAATACTACATACTACAAAAACATACAGATCGGGAGAAAATGCATCAAAAAGAGTTCAAAAACAAGAGAAGTATAATCCCATACATTTTGCACATTTGTTACACAATAATACACAGTGATCACTAAACAAAATGACAAGTTTCACAATATTCATGGCTTTTTGCTTGCGTTTCTACACAATATACAACCATTTTAAGTTCATTTTTTTTTTAATTCAAAGGAGAAAAAAAAACATATGTACATTAAGTCATTATTATTAATGACCTAGTAAATATTGTGTTGTCATCTCATAGTTCATTCTTTTTTTTTTTTTTTGTTTGATTATATTTTGTATGAAAGATCAGAAATTAAATAAACAAACAAAAAAAATGACTAAATAGAGGAGTCAAAGATTAATTTCAAAACCCTAGAAAATAACATTTCAAAATCCAACACGTGTATGGATGCATCCTTTACAGTCTCTCAGAGAGGTCAGGGGAGGGAACAGGGACTGGCTACACATATCCTGCATTTTAGACATTTTTATATGGAAGAAAAAAAAAACCTAGAGGGGCAAGCCATCAGGTGATTTTGCCAGTACTATTGATTCAGCCAGTATAAGTTGAAAAAAAACAAAAATCTCATCCGTGCATAAACTTTCTTCCACCTAATATTGCACCTGTGAATCAACGCCAAGGTAGTTTCAATGCTGTGTCTCAAACTGCCTAAACCTAAACACATTACGTCGTAAGCTAGATGGTTAGTACACAGAACATTCTCAAGGGGTTTCATACAAATCCATACAAACCGTTTCGTGTGTATATTTATCGATTTCAATTTCAATTGATAAACCCTATTAATAACAGTTAATTCAATAACAAATTCCCTTCTTTGTTCCATGATGAGACATGTTAGTGCACCATTGCTCCACACACAAGCTTCATTCCGTAAATATAATAAAATATTTTTAATACACTACATTTTTTCTTAGTGCCCTGAAAAAAGTAGTCATGTGTAATTTCTTTTCTAATACTTGCTTTTCACAGGCGACATTACCTGTCAATTTTAGCTTACTTTAGTGTAGTAGTTATTTCCATAGTTACAGCTTTAAGTTGGATCTCACTGACTTGTTAAAGTGTAATTAATTCAACGACTTCCTTTGAGGGTGTCCTTTTGCCATACATACATAAAAATGAACGCAGTCACTGTGTGACATCCGTTTTCTAATCCACTTTAAACACTTTCTCTGTGCTGCAAATGACATCTCCTGTACAAACCAGACAATCCAGTCAATCTATACATGACACCTTCTTCCAGGTATTGAACATAGAATAATGGAACTCATAGTTACTACTTTTTATGCAGGAAGTTTATTGTGAAACACGCTAGTCTAGTGAGAACCATTGCGCTATAATTACATATACTCTATAATCGACTAAAAATGTATGAATAAGATTTGAGAAACCGATAATGACTTGGTAAAAAAGTTCCAAGCACATTACGAACAGCCTTCAAAATACAAGTGCACTGACCAGTGGTCTCACCCAAACCACACAACACACATCAAGGATCCTGATTTAGCCACTACTGGTTAAACACGGGAGCACATCATAAGAAAGCGTTTGAGCTGTAATACATGACCTGCATGCAGACATTAGTGGGTCTGATTCATGAAAGCAAGAGCTTGTCATAATTAAGTGCCTAAATTCTTGATAATAAATATCACTTGGAATATTCGTGGGACTATGAGAAATGAGTAAGGTAATAACAGATTTGCTGTGAATAATCAGCCTGTTCTGCTTGTCCAAAGCAACTCAGACAATTCAGCAGCATTGTATGAGGAAAGGACATGCGATTTGAATGCTGCCTAGCACTGTAAACAAAGTGTGTTGATCTACAGGAGAACCCAGTCTCTAATACTGCATACTGACCAAACTAATGCTGCCACCTTGCGCAACATCTCCCATCCCGGTTGCTATCTGGCCTGAAAAAGTGTCAAACGGAACCGTCAAAAGGTGAGCCAGCCATCATCACACCATTACAGAAATGTACAGACAAGCAAGGTACCGACAGAAACGACAGTTGAAAGGAATGGCAGGTCTTGCGTTCACTGCGCACACAATTCAGCCCCTCTCCTAACTCTCTCCGAGACACTCTGGGGACATCCATACCTTAAGAGCCTGGGAGATGTAACATTCTTGTCCTCCTTCTAACCATTTTCAGTTCTTGTTAAAGAAAAGTGCTCCTGGAGAACAAGGCGTCTCACGTGAGTTGCCCGAGACACTGATTGATCCTTGCCTATGCAATTATAGATATATGATCTCCTTCTGTTAAAACCTTTTCTCATGCTAAGAATCTATACATAAACCATATAGATATTTGAATAGTTTCTGTCCATTTGACTATTTTCGCTGATTACCGTCTCCTGTGGTAAGTACCTCTCAGATACGCGACCATTTCAGCAGGAGACGCCGAAAAAAAGATAAAGAAGAAACGCTGAAGAAAAACGACAACAAAAAAAGGAAACACGCGTTCATAGTAATGGAGCTGTGTGGTTCATTTTCTCCATGTGCAGCCAAACACAGCCCACCATAACAGCAACGTGTTCTCAGCGCCGGGGTCATGACAGTGAAGTCATTGAATGGAACCGATAGGAAAGATGCAACGCCCCTGTCAGTGCAGAATGGCCTCTGTTTGACTGCAGGTCCCATATTTTCAGTGGCAGTCTCCTTCACATTCATGCCACACTTTAAAAAAAATCTCTTCATTCTACAGCCGTTCTTCTTTGCGACAGGTGACCCAGGACAAGCACGTTTTTGTCATACCATGTGGCCTTCTCAAGGCAGAATAACCATAGGCCTCAGTGCATCAGTCTGCTGAAAAAAACCATCATTCCATCAGGTGCAGTCTCCAACACGCTTAAACACACTCTTAAGAGCTGGTGGCCTCCAATGTATTTGCTACAAAGACTTTTCCCACATATCATAACTGAACTGTTCTCATTCTGAAAGCTTTTTATAGTAACGATGGAGGCTACATGATTAAACAAAGTAAGGGCCTTTGTTATATGAAAGCAACCTCTTATCATTGGAAAGGGTGCAAAAGGGAGTAAGCTAAGAAGGAAAATAAGAGCAAAAAAATTCAAGTAACCTTGCAACCTAGCCCCTCCCTCCAAAAAAGAAATAAATAAATGGCAAACAGAAAATCCACAAGTCACTACTAATACTACAAACAGAAAATAGCTGTAACAGAAGCAATAATGATGCCAATAATATTTCATAATAAATTTGATACATGACATAAGAGCAAGAGTATGTTGAAATAAGGAGCTTTGCTATAGTAGGAAACCAAAGTCGAGATGCACTGACAGTCTGGTGTTTGCCTGGCTGAGTTATTTTCAAGGGTAAGTTAGGTAGGCACACGGACAGGCACTGCATGCGACAGGGGTGATGGTTGCAGTGTGGGAGTGTGGGAGCTCATTTCTGGCCGGTGATTGACTGAGATATGGAGCGCGGGGGGATCATGTCCAGCAGATACTCCCTCTGCCGATCTGCGAGACTGGATGCCTTGTGGCCTCCTGGGTTCAAATAGGCAATATTCAGGCCTGTAATGCATAAGGGACAGATGACACCCGATTAGAAAACAATACTAACAGTAATAGTAGGGTCCATTCATTAAATCTATTCCCACATACATACAGTGGGGCTTGAAAGTTTGTGAACCCTTTATAATTTCCTTATTCATTCATAAATAAGACTGAGCACATATAATTCACAAATGTCCTGAAAGTACATCAAGAGGACACATTTGAAGAATTTAGACAAAATATTATAGGCTACTTGGTCCTTCATTTATTAAAAGTACGTACAACCCTCTCATTTTTGTAACTAACTGGGACAACACTGCAGATACTGACACTGATCAGCCTGTCATTGCTCAGACCATGCACCACACACTGATGTTGCACAAGAAGGCAAACAGTTTGCTGAAGACAAGCAGACTAAGGACATTGATGACTATAACTTATTTGGTTCAGACGGTATCAAATGTGTTTGGCAGCAACTGGGTGAGAAGTACAAACACAAGTGTGTCATGCCTACAGTCAAGCATGGTGGTGGGAATGCCAAGGTTTGGGGGTACATGAGTGCTGCTAGCTGTGAGAAGCTACAGTTCATTGACGAAACCATAAATGCCAACATGTACTGTGACATACTGAAGCACAGCATGATCCCCTCCCTTTAGAAACTGGGCGACAGGGCAGTATTCCAACATGATAACAACATAAAACATAGTGCCAAGATGGCCACTGCCTTGTTAAAGAAACTGAGAGTAAAGCTGCTGGACTGGCCAAGCATGTATCCAGATTGAGCATCTGTCAGGCATGCTCAAACGGAAAGTGGAGAAGCGCAAGGTCTCTAATATTCACCAGCTGATGGTGATGTCATGATGGAGGACAAGAGGATTCTAGTGGCAACCTGTGAAGCTCTAATAAACTCCATACCCAAGAGAGTTAAGACAGTCTTGGAAAAGAATAGTGGCCACACAAAATATTGACACGTTGGGCACAATTGGCCTATTTTCACTTAGGGGTGTACTCACTTTTGTTGCCAGCATTGTAGACATGAATGGCTGTGTGTTGAGTTATTTTGAGGGAAAAGCAGATTTACACTGTTATACAAGCTGTAGACTTATTACTCTACATTGTATCAGTGTCATATCTTTAGTTTTGTCCCATAAAAATATATAATTAAATATTTAAAAAAATGTAAGGGTTATACTCAGCAGTAAATGCAACTAAATGTTTCCATAACTGCTGGCCAGTCTTTTAAATCACCTTGAATGGATTTTAGTCCATTCATCTCTACAGAACAGCATAAACACTGGGATCAAGTGTCAAGACTTGAGACATTACATAACATTAACTGTAAACTTTTTAAGTCTTCCTTTGGTGGAATGACCTGTGTGCTTAGGGTCATTGTGTTGCCACATGACCCACTACATGGACATGTGTAACCAAGTATAATATTTTTGTCTCTCCTGTGTTCAACTGGACTCTCTTTATCCATGTTTAGAAAAATGTTTTACGTCATACATGTATTTATGCAGGGATTCTGTAGAAGACAGTGCTTGTTTACCAGGGATGCTGTAGATCTGCCGACGACTTTCGTGGTGCGACCGACTGCTGCTGGAGCTGCCCGGTCCACAGCGCTTGCCAGTCATGCCCAACAGGCCACTGGCCACAGAGAGCTGAGAGGCCTGGGCAAAGTTAGAAAGCACACCACGTGCTGAGCTGGACAAACCCCGTTGCAGAGCTGCTTGTGGCTGAGGAGCCTAACAATAACACAAAAAAAACGTGTGTTACTGAAGTGCTTCACGGAATAAGGATGAACTATTGAAGCCCGTCCCATTTTCTAGATTTCCTATATTACAGTGGCTTTCAGGGGTGCTGTACATTGTTAATCTTGTAGTTATTTCAATAATTTTGCAATTTGTGTCAATTACAATATTATTATAAATTTCTTGGATGTGCATGCGTGTTGGGGGACCCAAAATATTTATACACAAAAGTGGGCCACAGCAGAAAAAGTTTGATATACTAACCATATCAAAAAATACCAACCCATGGTTATATCAAAGTATAGTTATACAGTCGCACTTTTATCTGATTCTAAGTCTCACACTTACAATCACTGAGGCACTGTGCTGTACACATGACTCCTCAAATTGTCCACTGTTACTCTAACTGAGAGCTGGCTAGAGCACTGATAAGGTTAAAAGGGTCTGTGATAGATAACAAGTGTACATGACTTGTCACTATTATGATATTACAAATTAAGTTAAAACCTAAACGTGGATTATACTTATAAATACTCTTGTCACAGTGCACCCACACGTTAACGTAATTAAATCTGCTTTGGATAAAGAACTGGGTTCCTCATCAGTAAATCGGTTGTTGTCAGATATGACTGACCTGTTGGCTTTTGAGAGACTTTGTTTTATACTGAAAGGTCAATGATCTGTGTTTATTAGCATTCTAAATGAAAAGTGACATCTCTATAAGAGCAGTTGGGCGATGCCAGGGGAAGAGGGTATCATTGTTTATAGTTTCTGTAATATTGTTGTTTTTCTGTATTTGAATTAATGTTTAAACATATTTTACCCTTTGACTTTATTCACTTACATTTTATCTTGTAAATAGTATAGTGTGTATTCTGTCTATATTTTTGCTTTATCATAATAAACAATTGAAGCATAAAAACTAATGAGGGAGTGTATCCTGGCTTCTGAGAAGCGTGTAAAAAGGTTCTACCTGTCGAAGAGCATGATGTCGGATCATACTCTCAGCCTTGCTGACGCTGGGCACAGTCTGGGCTGAGCTTGGGGAGAGAGCTGCCTGCTGCTGCAACCTCTGTTCTATTTCCTAACACATACACCGGCACAGAAAAGACAGAAAACATCAGAGGTGCAGTTCGTACCTTTATGCTGCGCATCATTTCTGAATTTCTGTACAAACCTGCTCTTGCTGTAGAGCCTTTACAAAGGCATTCTTCAGACGGTTAGTGTGTTCAGCCTTTAGAGCCTTTTTCTGATTGGAGGTCATGCACTGCTCACACAATATGCGGCCACTTTTCTCCTGCTTCCAGTGGGGGGTAAAGTCAGTCCGGCACTGCGCACAGAAGAACGGCTCCATACGGCCTAGTGAACCCCTCATTTTACCTGCCACAGAGAAGAATAGCCTCAGATTCCTGCCTCTGTATGGAATATCTCCTTATACTTCATGATAAACAACAGAATAAAACCAAGCATATGAACTTTTATCTAGTCTAAAAATTAACATGGATAAACAGTATTAAATACTATGTGTATATAAAGTAAATCATCTTTTAAGAAAGTACAGATGCCATTTCCTTTAATGATTCCTATTGCCATTTTTCCGCTTATATGATTGGCCAATTTCGATTTTGAGTTGTAAACGACAGCATACAGAAACATTTTTGCTAAAATGTTCTTTTAATGGAATTCTTTTTATTTCCAAAAAAAGTTAGCAGGGGCCACTGGCATGTGTCTGGCTCTGTGCTCTCGCTAGCTTTAGCTTTAATCTCTTTGACTTCAGCAGGGTAATTCTGTTTTATAATCTGAGCATTTTGAGTCGTTTCCCCCGTTGTTTATTTTTGCTATGCATGCACAGTATTGCAGACAGCACAAATGCCCTACTACCTCAGTAGTATTGTCCTATAGAGATTATTTAGTTGAATAAAAACACTTAAAACACATCCGAAAGCTAACACTTCCTTAGCATTCAGTATCACAAACAAACCCATGAGCGGCTGAACCATGTTTAGAACTCTGTATACATATGAATTGAATTTTAATAAAAATTTAATAAAAGCACAGTGCTGCTACGCAAGTTTAATGTGACCAGCACAGAACTGGTTATATGAGATTGCTTGGCCAACAACACTACCACACAAAAAACAGCCTGATCGGTGCATCTGCAGTGAAAACTGATTAACTGTGATATTTTGACAACAAATCACACATTCCAAGCACAATTCTCATGCTTCCTTTCGGTCTAAATTCTCTCTTCTCACCCTGGCTGTCGAGAACACACTGCACAACCTCTTCCAGTCCCACCATGTAGATGAATTCGCTGTTGGCAGCAGAGGGCAAGAAGTGGAGCAGGGGTGCGGGTGGTTTGGGTGGAGGGATCTCCAGCAGTGTTTTCTCCAGCTGTTTACGCAGTGCCAGTTTTGCAGCCGCTTGGCTGCTTGCCTGGTCGCTCAGCGTGCCCACGCTGGAGCTGCTGGCTAGTGAGGAGGGGCTAACAGCACCAACACCGCTCACGCCCACCCCAACTCCCGGCACACCCGCTGCGCCAGCTGCCTGCATGTGAGCCAGGTTCATGTATATCGCCGTGGAGGAGCTGGAACGCTGTACCTGTTGGCTAGCAGCCTGCAGGACACAGAGAGAGCAAATGTTCAAGACTTGGTCCTTTGTTCACTAATAAAGGTTGTGAGTGTTATAAGGAAGTGAAAACTTCAGCATTTTATTTTATTATCTAATCTCCATCTAAAACAAACAAAAAAAAAACAGTCTTAACAGTTGATACTTCATACTACCTCACCTGCTGGATTTATCTAGAGCGGTCAACAGACAGAAGGGTCTTCAGACAAGTACACTGTTATTGACACATAATGGTCGCTACATGGCACCAAATAAACTGATCTCAAGAACTTGCATTCGTCCAATGTATCATTTGTGTCTGTATTTATAGTCGGTGTGGTAATCAGAATACTTTTTGTCTAATATTAATAATACTATTTTTTTTTACTTGTGGCGACCATGTATTTTCAAAGTCGTACATTATGAACACGCTATAAACTGGACTTGAGTGGTCCTGGAGAAGCAGGCTATTTTAGTTTTAGTATCTGTCTCAATTTACTTACTGCACAATGTATCTGAAATTAGGATATTATAATTTACAAAGGATGTAAGTAGGTTGAATGTATTTATTTATTTATTTAGCTTCTTTAACGTCGCTATCGGCATCAGTGGACACATGTAAGCGGCACACACAAGGTTATATCCTTACACAAGTTCATCTCAATTCAGTCACACATATATACACACAAGTCAATGCCAATTTTTGACTAACCAATTAACCTAACACACATGTCTTTGGACTGTGGGAGGAAACCGGAGTACCCGGAGTAAACCCACGCAGACAC
>JAVSBV010000086.1:2482558-2492558 GCA_033117975.1 Parotocinclus spilosoma | reverse complement strand
AGACAGAGAGTACGGGCAGGGAACTGTGGACCAGTAAAGGATGGGTCTGGTTCATGAACTAGAACAGTATAGTTCACTTCCAGTCAAAATATCAAATATCTGTCAAAAAGTCATGTTTATATATGATATATTAATACATAAAATATGTACACCCATTCAACGAGCCATGCAGCCCTAAGTGAAAGGAGTTTTGTAAGAATTAAGACTACTGCTCCTTTAACAAAAAGAAAAAAACAAAAAAAAAAGCGTGAGTCACAAATGTTTTTTTTTTTAACGTGGGGTACCCGATGGAGTCAGAATGCGAGAAAGCCAGTCTAAGCCGGTTTGTAACCTCGGGGTATGGAATTCTCTTTTAATATGTAGCCGTTAGTGGTCAGGACATCAGACGAATACACAGAAAAAAAAAGAGAGAGAGAGAGAGGGAGAGATACAGAAAGACTGGGGGGCTGGGGGGGGGCAGAGTAAGAGGAGGGGCATGAAGCTCCTGTGATTTCAGGGCAGTAGGAGGAAAATTTACTTCTTGCGAGACACTGAATCTAAAACCTGGCACCTTGACAAGAAGGCTCATTGCGGAACTCAGACCACAGGGTGGGGCATACGTTGTTTAAACAAAAAAAGGGAAAAAATGCTGGAACTTGAGCCATTTGGAGAGAGTGAGGAGGCATAGATTTTAAAATGGGGCTGATCTGGGCAGGAGGGAAAGCGACTAAGCTGAAGGAAACAAAGAGCAATGCATTTAAAGCAATTTTTTTACAAATATGCAAACAATCTGAACGTGCATTATATTAATCAAAAGCACAATATGTGCACTCTCATACTGCACACACGTTGAATACAACTCTGCTTTGTCACGCTGGGCAGAAATATGAAAAATCTCATTTGGGATGGAATATTTTTTATCCATTACCTTAAATATACCCCAGAATCTTTACACCAGAAATCAGAAAGAAATGGAGAGGACTGCATGGGAGGTAACGTTAAAGCAGCACTTTCACCCAAGGAGGCTAACGCAGACAGTTATCACATCAAGCAGACAGGCAATCTGTATCATAGCAAATACTAACCCAAAACAGGAACTGTATCAGATCAAATTTGACCCAATACGCCTGACGTTAACTCAATAACACATGCGTACATTAATTCAATGGTTGTAAACCAACCACTTTTACCCCTGCAACAGTTCATGCTGGCAGACTTACTAATAGAAGGCTGCATTATGTCGAAATTTACTACTTACTAATATCACTGTCGAAAGTTCAAAGCTATGTCATCAGTATCATAGAGGAAATTGTTAACGTAAGCTCATGGAGTCCATGCTCTTTTGCAAACAAACTACAATCAATTTCTGACTTATTCTATAAAACATTTGCTCCCAAACCACTGACAGAAACATGCATGGAGGCCACTCTGTACATGACACGAACATGGAGAGCTAGAATAAATTTTACGTAAAAGGTTAATGAGCCTCTGAGATGTCAGATTGATGCAAGAGAGGTTGCCGCAGGTGCTGAGAAGGTGCCAACGCAGCAAATCCACAATAGGTAAAAGGACAAAGTATCAACATGTCCCAGAGCTGCTCTAAAATGCCCGTGCCTTCACAGGCTGGTAAGACGAGCAGATGAAGTAGCAATTTGTGATTAGTCTAAAGGGATAATATTATGAAAATTAATAGTATGGTGTAAAGAACATAATGGGCTCAAAATCACAAAATACAGTCACCAAAGGAACAATAATTTTAAGTAGTAGGCAATGGCACTTTATGACTATGTCGTTACAACCTCTCGAAAACCTGAGCATAGATCATCAGCGACAATATTTTAACACAAAAGTCTCTCATAGTACACAGGGGTTTGCATAGCAGTTGTTTTTTTCTATTGTAGCCTTTCAAATCCTTATGAACACTGTTCCCGCATATGAACAGACAGAAAGATTTACATGCTTTTTTTCACATGAACAGACCAAACAGGAATGTTTCCTGGTTCACATCCATACACAAACCAGAGTTAAAATGTCTGTACATGTCAATAGTAAAGGCACATGCAAGAAACTGCAGTGATATGTACAAGATGTGTAACTTATGAGCAATAAAACCTTGTAACAGTTCCAAAAAGTTCACAAAGCACGGATATAAATCCAGATAATAAAGTGTTAAGTTTTCTTTTCGTTTTCATCTTCTCTTAGCACCCAGAATCGCTGACAGTTAATTGAATTAATCCACAACTGATCCTCAAATGACATTTTCTCCATATTCACATTAAAAGCAGAGAATATTCAGAACAAACTAATGTGTTTTCTAGTTCTGGGGCTGTAGTGGCTTAGTGGTTTCTACACTGCACCAGAAGGCCCAGGGTTCACATCCCACCTCTGTCAAGCAGCCACTGACACGAGGTTCTTAGCCCTACAATTGCTTTGATAATAATTATGTATCAGATGTAAGTCACTATGGATAAGGGTGTCTCCTCAACGAGTGCATATACTTGCACTTAATAATCCAATAAAGACTTTGATTTCTACAGTTATCTGATTATTCTAGTGGTCATGGATTCAGCAAATTCCGATCTAGAAATCAAATTACATGATCCAATAAAGAGAACTGGATTTTACCCCAGTAAATGGAGCACAAACACAGCGCATACAGCAATTACCTGATTTCAATTGAATTTGGCAGTCTGTACATGCAAGGCATCTAGCTTAAAAAAATGGTTGCCAAGTCCACTCATTCTTGTGCACTTTTACATAGGGGATCGAGCAACATTAGAATTAACTACTCATTAATTGGCTATCAAACATTTTGCAGAACCTAAAATGTAACACATACTCGAAAAAATGATATTTGATTATTTAATATTAATAACAGAGGTTTACGTCAAACATTTCTGTGAGATTATTGACTGGGTCAAGTAAGGTTTATCTGATTACATGAGTACATGTATACTCCTTGATCAGATTACTTACAAAATCAAATTTTATGCAGATAACAGATTATTTAGTACGTATAAATGCACTCACTGACAAATCGTTGTTTGTGTAATTACGCTAATGAGCATCAATTGCTATTCACTACAAGGTGAACCCCTTGTCTTTGGAATTTGGGAGGAAGCATGACCACACATCGACAAGGGGAGGACACGTAAACTCCACTTAGTCCAAGGTCGGGACTGACCCAGGGACCTCTGGAGCTGAGAGGCAACCGTGCGTACCATGTGTGCCAACGTGCCCCCAATGACTAAATGTAAACATAGCACACTGAAGATAGCTGATCTATGCTGGTGCTAACAAGTCCAGTATACCAAAACCCTATTACCCAACCTGGTTAAGTGTGTCGGACTAGTATTTATCACACTGCCGCCACAAAAGTTATAATGAAGTCAAGTAACCTACAGGACGCATGAATCTCAGTCAATCTGAGATTCCTAGGCATCACAAGAAAAAACCTTCAAAAAACAACAGCAAACGGAGAATACAGGGACAAGTGGAAGCCCATCCTCTTTGTAAAAATATATGTTAGTGAAATGTAAAAATACTGTAAGTTAATTTATAAAGTTCAGTCTAAAACATCTCACGCTTGTGTGAGTAACAACAAAAGTTCAGACAGTAACTGTATAAAGGTTTGAGGTAATAGGAGTTTTTGGAAATGGAGTCCAGGCTGGGTGCAATTACAGTAGATGCCCAGGACAGTTGTAGCTCAGCTGAGCAACAGCATTTTCAATTCTACTGGCCAAGGCTGCTGGACCTCTGATGTCAGATTAGCATCACTGCAGCACAGATGTAGGTGCTGGAACAGAATCTTCATCTGTTTAGACGTTGTGAGCCTGTCATCCATGTAGGCCAGATTTCTTTTCCCACATATTCTTCTGCTGTTAGTCAATGTTGTGTTATTAAGCTTTCCTGATTAGCACTGTTGTAAAGACGTTTTTAAGATAGAACTACGCTGTGGTCAATCTACTAAGACCTCCCTAATCAAGAAGGTGTCTGACATCTCTTCCATCTCTTCCAAGTTCAAAATCATATGAGCCTATTTTCCATATTCTAATGCTTGATGAGAACATTAACCAAAGCTCCTAACCTGTATCACCTGCATGATTTTTGCTCTACATGCCCCATGATTGGCTGACTCGATCCTAGTTTCAGTGAGAATGCTACTAATGAATTTACCTCAGTCAATGAACCAGGACATTGATACTGTATCAATATTCTATCAAAAACACAAACAATTGGACCAATCAGGCCATCCTTCAAAGGATGTTTTACACTCATCTGAGGAACTGAATCAGTGTTGCCACTCCCACACAATGTGAGATACTTTTATTGCAGACCTTTCCAATTTGTAAAAAGACACACATGCCTACATATGTGAGTTAGATTTCAAAGCTTCCAGCTAAAAAAGGATTTAGCAGCATGGGGACAGGATGTAAACCAAGTGTGCGATTCCGTATCCATGCGAATAAACTATCATATCATGTCATACACTTGGAGTATCATAAAGTGGGCTTTTTTTCTTTTGCTGTGCTACACTTCATAAGCATTCATTAGCATCACACGTCAATTAGTAGCAATCGGCACAGCTTGTCATCCTCAAAACACTTTTACTTAGGGTGAGATATTTTATTTTTAGATAAACCTGTTTGAGAGCTAATGATGCTCCTTAAACTAGGAGGCATTCAATGTCACTAAAAATGAAAGTCTGATATTCGTGCAGTATCTAAGAACATGCTAAAAATTCCACTGATATGAATCAGACTGGTGGGCTGTCTTCTGATGAGGTGCTTCTAAACAGCTCCAAATGTAAAAGAGCAGATTCATGTGAAGAAAAAAATTCATGCACTCCTCTACTTTCAAACCCATATATGAGTACACTTAATAAGCCTGTATGCAGGTCTTCACAATGAAATAATTTAATAAATCCAAGTTACATCCTGGATTATAAATAAGTATCCATCAATCATACTGTTAATGCAAGGAGGAATTTTATAGGAATACTGAAATATTTAGCTTGGTACTGAATCTAGGTTGGCTCTCAGCAAGTTTATTTTGCTGGTATCAAAAAATTGTTTTATTAGACAGCACGGGGATCTCAATCTGGTTTGTACTTTAGGTATATTTTTACTACACAATAATACATTTATGTAAGTTGTAATACTTGCCTTAGATTGCTAATGTGATCTGTTGTGACCCTCCTGACAAAAAGTTGAAACCCTTGAGTCAAGACAATTTGTGTTTAGTTACATACAGCTTCTGGTTAGACAACATAAATCCAAATCACATGATGTGAAACAACAGAACAGCCAATTGTAATATTCCAATCTGATGCTGCTCTAGTATATGATGGACAGTAATGGACTGGTGGAGCTTATGTTTTTGTGATTGCAGCATCTAAACAGTCTACCATGATTAGATAGGTGTCACCTTTGCCTCTTTGTAACCTTAAACTTAAAACATAATTTCATATTTTAGCCTTTAAAAATATTTTTAAGTTTGGATGTAAGCATGTGTAACTTAGAAAATTATTTAGAGCCATCTACAACTTACATTTACAAACTTTAGCACACTTTGTATTCTTCCTAGTAGACCAAACCTCATATTAGTGCAACATAATCAATAGCCTAAGAACACAGTTCAACCAAAAGCTGCTAGGATTTTACGTAAATAAAACTAGCACTTTTGTTGTTTTTTGGTTTGCAGTACTGTGAAAAAGTCTTAGGAAATTTGTTGTTAGATACATAGGGAGATAATTGGTATATAGATATGGTATAATGACCATATATAACATATTGTCAATGACTGGACACAAAAATGTGAAATATCCTTTTCAATTGATCTTCATTCCAATCTGTGTGAGCCTTAACATATCTTAGACATTTTAACCTGTCCCCCTTCTTACAAAAAGAGGTTTCTTGCCATCCTCCCTTCCAAAAAGACCATTCCTGATCAAGCTTCTTCAGACTGTGGAAAGATCTACTTGGCATCGCAAAGAAACTGCTATTGAGTTCTTCTATTGCTTATAGTGTAAAACAAGGTCACACTACTTGCCACTGTAGCACTTGTTTTTGGTTGTGGTAAAGTGATTTGAACTTTTTAATAAAAACACTTAGAAAATTAAATAATTGTGTGTCATTATTCCACTGCTAAAACAACAGTATACTGTATAAACAAAACATAAATTTTTTTTAGAAACCAACTTACTCACTATACATCAACAAGAGATGTGGCTGTCCTGATTGCTGTCCTTCATGCTTTTAATAAACAAGTATGCAGAAAATTACTAGAGATATCCAAATATGAGATTTTGACAGTCATATGCAGACATGACTCAGTCCACGTTAAAAACATCAGACCGGGTAGTCATATTTTGGGGCTATATATACACACACACACACACTGGTGCATGTTTACAGAACAAGTCACTTTGTTGTGTCTACTAGGAGGACACATTTAACACTGAATACCACCTTTTCCGACAATGTAGAAGTACAACTAAGCCAAGACCGAGCTCTGTGGCATCAATTGTTTGCTGATCATGTAGGCTATGATTGAGTAACAGTTTTCTAGGGTACTGAATGGAGCTGCACCACCATGACAACTGGGACAAAGAATACTTTTACAGTAGGATGCATCAAATTTATGTTGATAAAAATTAGGCAGCCCAGCACGTCTTTGCACAGCACATTCCATCTAATCACCTGGTGACACGTAATGTGCATCTCATGGGTTTAGATACGGCAGGCAGTCGCTGGAGATACAGCAACCATGCACCGTGGAAATTAAAGAGAGCACACTGCATGAAATCCCGTCACAGCCTGTGACCGCAAGCTGGGGGTATTGACTGAAGTGATGAATAGCAAAAAGTAGAGGAAAAACAATAAAAACAGCCCTGCGCTTGTAACTTGCATCTGTAGAGAGGGGAAAGTGGTTCCAAACAAACTGGCTTGAAGCAAACCAGTCAAGAAGAACATTTTTGGACCCCTCCTGAGGATGTAACACTAGTGGGTGCATTCATAGTCCAAAGCCCTGGTCTTTTAAAAGGGGCAGAAAAAAAACAAGCATGTAAATAAATAAATACAATTAAATAATAAAGCAGGAGATGATGAGCTAGTGAAAACAATAACTGCATATGCGTTTACAAATAATATGTCAAAATTAATCATTACACTAGCTAAACAATACATGTACAGAAGAGTCTATAAAGGAGTTTTACTAGTTTTCTTTTTTTCAGTTAAAGTCCAAGGTCCCACGTACAGTCGATTCCAGTTAATGGGACCACATCAGGACACGATGGTTTTGGTCCTAATAACCGGCTGGTCCGATTAAACGAACATGCCCCATGTTACAAGACGGGACATGCTATGTAGCATATTAAACCTTTATTATGCGATTTACACGTATAGCGAACGTACAAACAAGAACTACTGTTGCTTATGAACTTTGTTCATTGAAAAATAAAGCAAATAAGCAAATAACATTACACGGATATAACAGGATTTGTTTCAGTACTTTAGGATTTGGCTAATAATTGAATAAGCGGCTGGTCCCAATAACCGGTGGTCCAACTGACCGGAATCGACTGTATTTGGAAATATATTGCTTGCAAAAATTAGGGGATATTTCTAATTACAATATCCCCTGAATTTTGGGAGCAGTAGATAATAATTGGTACTATAGTGAGAATTGCAGGTACAGCCACTGGTACAGAATAATAAACAATTTCACAATTATTTTTGGGGGAATCAACTTCAGCTGTTGGGATTTTGGTACCACACAGCTGTCGAACCCCAGATTTATTTGTGGGCTTCAAGTACTGACTGTGCTTGAGTCCTACATTCTCTCCATCCCTAAGAAATTTTCCTGGGACATCAGTTTTTTTCATATCTAGCAAACAATCAGATAGGTAGACTAGCTACTTTAAGAGCCCCCTGGGTATAAATAAATGTGAAAACATCAGTGAGAGTTCCACACTTCGTAATATTTCTACAAACTCACACCTGATGTTTCTGGAAGAGGGAAGTCCTGATCGGGATAAATCTGTTACTGATGATGACTGAAAGAATGTAAGAATCAAGACTAACTGTGTATCATGAAAAAATAGTTTCACATTTTGCCTTTCCATAAAACAATTGTATGAAAACAGTAACACAAAATACAAACATTTTTGCACAGACTTGACATCTCATAAAGTGTGTGAGGCTACACTGGAAGGCTTAACTGCCAGTCTTAATACCAATTAAGAGTGGCAGTCTCGGGAACTGCAACCCTGACTTGAGATGATCTACAGAACAATGCATTGCCATTCCAGTCACTATGCAATGAATGCTGTTACACTGCAAAAATGAAATATCCATATTCAATATGCAATGGCATAAATTACCACCCTAAAGGTGATTTATCACTATATTTTGTTTCATTCAATAAGAAGCTGCCATTTTGTATTATTGCTATTCAAAATAGTGTCCAGTGGAGTCTCAAAGCAAAAAGGCTCTGAAATGTAAAAAGGTTCTGAAGTAGCCACACTGCTGGGAAACTATAAACAAAGTCACCAGATATGAAACTCCAAAAGTCATGTCAAATTCTGGCATTTGCCAAGCCAGTGGTGAAAGACATTAGTGACGTTTAAATCTTAAATCAGCTTAAGTTTTGTTTGAAACCACTAAAACATTCCAGTTTATGCAATCATAAGTGGTTACTCCTTAACACTCTTCTGTCTCATCACAGACACCTCATCTTACATTTTTTTAAACTCATCATCAATCCTCAAGTCTAAATTGTCCTCATAGTTGAAATAACAGTAAAGCATGCTGAGTAAACCATGCAGCTCTGAACATTTTCAAGTATTTCAGGTTTTAGGAACTACGTTTAGTAGCCTGTGTACCTTAAATCGGTTTACCATCTGATAATGTGTTAAAACCGCTTTTTGGATAGAAAGTTGTCAGTAACCTCTACGAAAACGCAACTGTATGTAAGCTTTAAAAAATACATTTCGACGCGGAAGCATGAGCTCAGAGCTATAGCTGAAAATACGCGCTACGGTAGGACAATCTCATAAAGTAGCACGGATTTTCAGAACACCGGTCCTCTATGCAGTGCCGTTTGAGTGATGAGGTTTTTTTTTTTGTTTATTCATTTTAGAATTGCACCCTATATGCACTGAAATTACTCCAGATTCCTTGAATCGTTTAACAATATTATACACTGTAGATAAATAAGAGAAATATAAAAGAAGACCAAGAAAGAGAAACCCCTTCCTTAATGGCATTTGTCATACATTTTCCCACACATTCTCTACCCAGCTTTTCTTTTCACAAAGACATTTGTGGATAATGATTTTGTGCCAGTTCATTATTATAATTACCTGTTTGAATTCACGTCAAAGTCAAATGTATTTATATAGCACTTTTTACAATTATGCATTGTCTCAAAAGCTCCCGTTTTTAAAACTTGCATGGCAACTGACATAAGCCATTTAGCACTAAACGGAAGTAAGTAAATAATGTATCATACGCAAACAGCAGGTAAAGCTGAATTTAATATAAGTATAACTCGTAGCGACCGTTTTAAACTGGTTTTAACGGAAAGTCCTATCGCGTGTGAAGAGAGCATGAACAAGTTTAGAACAGGCCGTTTGGAGGCGCCACGTTACGGTTACGGAAGCGGAAATGACGCTATTTGTTGTTATGCAGCGCCCCCTATCGCCACTGTAGCATGGATGCGAGGCTTCATTGCCTAGCTACCGTTAAATTTCGGGTTTTATTTCATTTACAACCAATTCGATTCGAGCAGATTTTTTCTGGTGCACGGTTTCGCTCTTGAACCCACAGTCGCTGTGGCTGAGTGTTTTTCGGTCGGAACTTTGACAGATCGTCACTTCTCAGGCGGTCTCGCTTGCTTGAACAGTCAAAATGGCGGATAACGAAGAGGAGAGCAACAGTACGAGCAGTACAGCTGTGATAGAGATCAGCAGTCCGGTAGGTATGCGCGAAACGGAGGGGAATGCGGCCAATACTGCTAG
>JAVSBV010000086.1:2420815-2463575 GCA_033117975.1 Parotocinclus spilosoma | reverse complement strand
AGAGAGAGAGCCAGAGAGAGAGAGAGAGAGAGAGAGAGAGAGAGAGAGAGAGAGACAGGACTTTTCATGTCATGTCAATTGTTATATGGGATTTCCTGGACCAAAAAGCAGATTATATGGGTTATGATCCTCAAAACTAGTTATGGATCAAGCATATTTCAGTATGCTAGGTAAATCTAAGTAAACTCTGTGCTTTTGTTTTCAGCATATTAATTTGAATCATTTTCAGTTTTTCATGGCATATTAATAATTTCACAAAATATCAATACCTAGCAATTAAACGGGCATACCTCTTATACTAACTGGGCTAGTAAAAAGTAAAAAGCACATGCATCTGAGCTCTTATTCTCTTCAGGTTCCGATTTAATTTATGACTTGAACACTCTTGTTGTTAAGGAATGCCTAGATTAGTCACCAAATTAGTAGGTGTCCATATGGTTGGCCTCCTGGATGTAATGTAATACTTGTTCCAAGACTACCTGTTCCATGGTTTTGAACAGACATAAGAATGAAGAGTGGTTCTTACCCTTTTCTTCTTTAAGCCCTCCCTAAAGGTAAGAAAAGTTGCGCAGTGTGTGGGATATGAACACAAGCCCCACAGTCAGATCACACAAATCAAAAATAATCATACATTGTAGTGTTTGTCCATTTTGTCTTGGGTTCTTTAAAAAAAACTTTTTGGCCTTTTTTCTGCATTTAGCTAAAAACAAAAAAATTTTCAGGAAGTGTTTTTTAACATGTGCAAATTGTATTTTGAAAACCCTTAAGAGCATAGCAGAGCAAACTCAAGCCTCATCACTGCCTGTAGTGATTGGCGCCCTCTGAGGAGAGTTGAAGCCAAAGCTTACTACAGCAGTAACCAAGGTTCGAATCCCAGTGTTGCCTTCCAGGTTGTCTGGACATCATGCAGGCAATGGAGGCCAGATGGTGCATCGGCCCCTGGCACCGCAATAGCAATTTCTACCCAGTCCAGTAATACACTGACTCAAGTTAGATGCTCACTAATTTCTGTGAAGTCCAGGGTATAATAAATGTGCTAATACATGAAAAATAAGACAAAAGTAGTGTGGTAGACTTCATAAGTAAAATATTTCCTCAAGTACATTAATAATGAGTGCAAACTGATCAATAATGCAAGAATGTTTGGAGACCAGTGAAGTGCACCGGGTTGAGCAGGAAACCATTAGGTAGTTTGGTACAAGCTATTCGTAAGTCTTATTAAGTGTAGAGAACGGTTCAGTTAAAAGTAATGAAATACTGAAATTAAACTCAGATCGGATATTGATACTTATTTGATACTTTCCCTTAGCTGCAATATGCTCTTCCCTTGAAAACATGATACATATAAAAAAAACTTTTTTTTAAAGGACAGAAAGCTCAGTCATGTCATATTTAATAATTATCACATTACAGGAAATATCCTTTGTGGAAATTAAGCTAAAAAGTGTGAAATATGTCACTGTGCTGCTGGGCTTCAGATTAAAAGGTCAGTGAAGGAATGTTTCCCTCTAATGTTACTGTATCAGCATTATGAACGAAAAGCTCAGATATAGGACAAACAGTTACATTTATTTAGATAAATATGAAATTAATAAGGAAAGGTTTTGAACCGATATTCAAAACCCTATGAGGACTAAAATGAAGACCTGAGACCAAAAGCTGATTAGTAACATTCTTAAAATCGCCTCACAATGAGAAGGTCCTCATCTGGGTTTAATCCCCAGGTGGGGTCTGGGTCCTTTCTGTTTGTAGTCCCCATGTGCATATTCTCCCCATGTCCAAATACATTTATTCTGGGAACTCCGGTTTCCTCCCACAGTGACATCCTTGTTAATTGGCATCTCTGACGTGCCCCTAGTGTGTGAGTGTATGTGCAAATGATGGATTGGCAACAACTGTCTATTGTTTGTGCCTTGCACCCTTTGCTGTCAGTTAGGCACCAGCTCTCCTGTGACCCTGTCCAAGACCAAAGACACTTCTCTTTGAATGCCAAGCACAAATGTAAGGGAAAAAAATATAACCCCAAACCAGAACCAGTTGGGACGTATAGAAATCGCAAATTGAAAAATGTCTTACATTTACTTTGCCTTTATTTAATTGCATATTTAATGTTTTAACTGTTCAATTTCAATTTGTTAATATAAATCATTTCCAACCCTTTACATTTTCCATACTGTCATAACGATTTTCTGATTTGGGGTTGTATATTTATGATAAAAAAAGCCTGAGATTTATGTATATTTATTGTTATATTTTATTGTGGAGGGTTGATCAAACCAAAAGTTCTGGTTCATTTAGTGCCAATTTCTTATACTTTAATATAATATTGTATATTATACAGATAGCTAGACAAAAAAAAGCACTTAGAATAGATTTCTCCTTCTAAGCTGAGTGTTGTTGCGCTTGAATTTATCTTAGAAAGGTTATTTTGTGTCTACAGATATTTTATCAAACCAAGCACAGCTACAAAAGTCTGCAAATAAATAATTTTGAATCAGTTATGAAAAACAAAAGTCAACATGCACATTTTCTGGGTCATTATATCCTCATCCTTACGTGTACTGTGTTGAAGTGAAGGGAGTAGCTAAATGGCTTGTCACAGTCAAACTTTAATTCATATAATGCATGTTAATATGCAGTGTGTCTTAGCATGAATTGTGGAAATGGGTTGCATTTACCAGTGTCTCTGTTATGTACATTTATAACTCTATATTGATATGGTTAACTATAAGATCGCCTTGACATGGATTAATGTCACCATTGTTACGCTTAACAATATATAGTGAAACTAAAGCCTAGCAAACTGTAACTAGAACCTATCAAATGGTCTTTATGTACACATTTGTTATTGTGTACCAAATGCTGCCTATCTAAATGGAATAAAGTTAATACGTTTTCCAGAAATTACGCTTTGTCATTATGGCAACATGGACTGTTTGCATGTGAATCTCAACACACATGCAGTAAATCTGTGAGTGTTTACATAGTGCTGACAAGACTGACAGTACTGTAGCAATTGTAATCTAATCACATCAGGACACCAGCAGGACCATTGTTATCTTTGAGAAGTGTCAAGCTTAACATTATTGTGAATGAAAGCAGTTTTTGTCTCACGCACACAAACATGTACAGTAATCAAGCATCTGCACTGGAAATAGGACAATAATGCATATTTACTGCCGTCACAGTAGTAGTGAAATAAGACAGACAGATGATGTCTGCATAGTAGTGATTACATATTTACATTATTTAAAATGATGTGGTGTGATGTGGTGTTAAAACAAATAATAAAAAGAATAAAAAACAAAAATTAGTAGTATATCTGTGGAACATGCTAAGAGTAACAGCTTATTACAAAGCATTATAAGAGTTGAATATGTTTTGTTAGGGTTGCTTCGTTACTGATACTGTGCATATTTATTTAGCTCAGGAAGATTGCAGTGAAGATCAGTGAAGAGGGTATTATGGAGTGACAAATTCAAGTCTGAATTTCTGGGTCCAGTTGTCAACACTTTGTTATATATGGTCATTATACCATTACGAAAACAACAAATCTAACTAGTGGTGTTCAGATCGATCGACCACTGATCACTATCTGCCAAATACTGTCACAAATAATTTAATTCTTTGAGTTAGATGACCAGCGTTGTTCAGTGGTGGAAGAATAGTTGTGGCTGCAAATTTTTTGTATTATTTCTCTTAGAAAAAGTCAGTAAAAACATGTTTTTAAATCAAATTTGATTGTTCTTTTTTCCAGATCATGTGCCCAGTAGCACCCATCATAAATAAAGTGAAAAAATTCCAGTTGGTGATGTGATCGGTATCAGTGATTGGCAGCAAAAAACCATGATCGGAGCATCCCTAAATCTAACAAATCTAAAGGTCTTTTAAAACTTTTGCATTCTACTATATACAGATAGGATAAAATGGCCCAGATGGCCTGTCTTGACCTGGTAGAGCAAGTGGCACAAACCTCTGCCTTGACCTACACCTCAAATTTTCACACGCAGTCCCTGGTGCTCTGTAAAGTGAAAGTAAACGTGCCAAGTAGTCATTTCAACAGCCAGACTAGTAGTAGCACTGCTAAAGGTATTGAAATGTTTCTGACAAAATGCACAAAAAGGCCATTTAATTCTATTTGAGAAGGCATAACTGTATTGCAGTTGTTATTATTTTGTCAAAAAAGTAGAGTCTAAATCATTACTTATTATGTATTACTGTTGTTCTTGTCAGTATGTTAATTTAATTAAAAAAGTTATTTTGATTTGATAAGGAAGCTACAGGTTTAATTATAGATGAAATACCTTTCTTTAAATTAACCACAAGCTTTTTATCACCAAAGCAGAATTGCTGAGTGTTGATGTGTTTCCTATAATTATTGTAACCAAGGTCATTTCACAAGGAAAGACAAAGAAATAAGTTTATAAATAAAGAATTTATAAATAAAGAAATTCAAATAAATACAATTACAAAACCAAAAGCACACTCACAAAGAATGGAACTTTAATTACTAAACTATTGCACTTCATGAAAAAAAACACAAAACAATTGTACAATTCTCATTTAAATTCTGACCTTTCTTGCTTTCTTTGATGAAATTTCATCGGCTGCATCATCATAAGAATTCTGCCCTGCAATAGCATGGGTAATGCGGATGAAAGCAAGGCCAAGTGTTCCTGTAAAATAGTTACATGTCTGTGAACTCTTAATGAATTTAGTTTTATTTGGTAGAATTTCATTCAGTTAATGATTTTACTAGTGTAAACGCTACGGTTCTGATGTCTGATGCAAACAGAAAGGACAGCAAAAGGTAGGCATGCCAGTGATATTTAGGTGAACAAAGGTGGGTGACAACATAAACAGAAGCAGCATTGTAGGACTGAGAGTAAAAAAAACAGGAGCACCACTACAAATCGTGACACAGGGACCGAAAAAGATAATTAAGCCACAATCATTTTTTAATAAAAATGTAATATTCCAATTCAAACTTTAAGCATGATCTGAGAAATGACTGTCCAAAGTTAACAAACACCATTAGCATTGACTGTTGTGAGACCCAGGCACGCTACTGTATGTCATTAGATGAGATCAATATATACAAATACATGATTAGCAATGTTAGCTTAATATCCATGGATGTGCCAGACATAACCTATTTAATGTCTGTTTTAAATGCATACTGAGAATTTGGTAAAGACAAGAGATGACACAAAGTAGCAGCAATAACAAATGATTATCTAAACTTGTGGATCAAATTCTAAAATGAAACACTGGATCCTTAGAATGTAGTGTAGGCCATACTAATGAATGCAGCCTTCGACTCCACATATTCATTCCTGCCATGTCTTGTTTCATCTCCTTTATTGTCAATCTGATTCAATAAGTTTTTTTTCATTCAAGTGCCACACTGGTCTTCAAAAAGTGTCACATTTCATTTCTTCTGAGATATCCTCATGGACTTTATACCAACCTCAGCAGCACTAAAATATCAGAATAGTGGAATCAATTATCTTATGTGTTATCCCCTATTTTATTCTTTAAAAAAACACTATTTTTAAAAACACCCTTACATGCATATAATATGATGAGGGATGAACCCTCACAGATCACTTTTATATATCAAGGCACAACATTATTTTGTCTGGTATCAATCAGGAATATCTTAATTGGACCATATTATTTGTCATGAGATAACTGTTTGGACCAGATGGAGTGATATTGGTTTCATCCTTTGGGGGTGCTAAAGGTGAAACCAGTCTGTTATATATGGGAGTCCTGGAGAGTAATGACCCTTCATTATAAAAAAAGCTTGGTAAAGCAGCTGTGTTTAGCAATGAAGAGGCAGCAGAAATAACCTCTTGTTGGCTATGGCATAAAAAGGGAGGAGGAGGACTGGAGGCCTGGAGCTGGTGGGCAGTGACCTGGCCACCACTGCTGAACCGCCAACTTGTGGGTGTAGCGGCTAAGGGTCGAAACGCCCAGAGAAGGTTTCGATACAAGGTACAGGCCGAAGGCCACAGTCGTTTAAAGAGTAACTGTTTGTGTGGCATCCTCAGATGTATAAAACAAATAAATAATATTTCATGATTAAAAGTAAGTATTTCTAATGTACAACAAGCACATATGAGGGAGAGACAGAATAAGTGTGACTGATTCTGAGTGGGAAGTTGATCCTGAGCATTTACAACATTAACAACTTCCCTGTTATAAAATGGAGATAAACAGACTAAGGCTCAGATCATTTCAGACCCCAAACACAAATTAAGCTTCATATTTTCTTCTTTCTTTCCACAGCTTAAGCATAATGATTTTTACTTTACTATCTCAAATTGTTTTTTTTTTATTTCTATTATCTGTTCTCCTGAGTCCCCTAGATCACCTTTCATATATCTTTCATTTTCTTTTGTTTCTATTCTTCCACATTCTCCAGACAAAGGCACACATGAGCATCCCATTTACTGACAGTATCTCATATAAAGAAAGCTGGCTGACCTTTGGCTACTTTAAGTAATACATCAACCAGGTGTTGCTTGTTGGCGCTAAACATGTAAATACCAAATGCCAAATGTTAATAAATTCCATTTATACATTATGTCTAATACAGTTATCACTGTTTGTTACAGCAAGCTGTCTCACAAATAAGTAAACTCTCAGGTGGCAGCTTTCCAAAATAGCACATTGTTCCTTTAAATTGCATCTGAATTAAATATATTTTAATATTTTTTAATACAACATTTTTAACACTTACACAGTGCCTTTCCAAATGTAATTCAGATTCATAAAACTTTATTCATCCCCTAGGGGCAATTGAAAGCACGCAGAGTAACAATGGCAATATATAAATTTATATGAAATTTAGATTAAATTTAAATTACAAGATATACATTTATACATTTACTCAATATAGAGGATCAACGCTTATGGTTTATTCATTAATGATACCTACTGACTCCATTCAGACTACTCTGTCATACTATAAAAGAACAAGATTTTCATCCCTTACATTCACCCAAATGTGAAAATGAAAATACAAATTTTACCAAAACAAAAACAAAAAATTCTGATTTCGACATTGTATGTTTCATTTTTTGTACAAACGTGAATGTATGTTGCCTGATAAGGTCGGATTCACAGCTGACTTTGATCATTCATAAGGCATTAAATAACATTATACGGTCAGAGTTCTGAGTCTTCAACAAAAGTATAGTTTACTACACCATACTCTAGACACCATGTATGTAAGGACATGGCTTTGTGCCTAAGGGCACTGTGTTGCTAAAACAGTAATGAATTCTTTCATAAACTTGCTGTGTAGGAAGTACAACTGCATGATGTAGCTTCACAGTCACCAACTCAAGCACAGCTCAAGATTAAGATTCATCTTCCTCTAGACTTTATAATTTTCAACTTTCAACTTTTTTTTATTGCACCTTTCAAATCCTAATTCAACAATCAGCCTGCCAGGGGGTAAAAGTGACTCATTATTCCGTAAAACATTTTCTACAGCTTTAAGACTCAAAAAGTAGTATTCAATGGTGGCTTAGTGGGTAGCACTGTCACTTCACATTGAGAAAGTCCTGGATTTAATCCCAAGGTGGAACAGTCCTTTCTGTGTGGAATCTGCATCTTCTCACCATGTCTGTGTGGGTTCACTCTGGATACTTCAATTTCCTCCCACAGTCCAAAGACATGCATGTTAGGTTAATTGGTGTGGCCGTAGTGGACCTAATGTGTGCCCTATGATTGATTGGCACCCTGTCTAGGGTTGTTCCTGTCTCACACACTATGTCACTGGTTAGGCACTGGCTGCCCCAATGAATGGACAATGCCATTATACGCTTATATATTATACATAAAACTTGAAACTGTATTTATTGAACTGTAACTGTATTTATTTTCTTTAAAAATCTAATAACATTTGAGCAATGTATTTTCATGCAATACCTAGCAAGGAGAATCAAGAAAACATTAAAACATACAATTCTTGAAACTCACACAGCTGATTTGCTTGTCTCATTTACGACTTTAGTTGCATTTCTTTACATTTGTGAAACACAATTTAAAAAGAATGCCTTTCAGCAAACAAAATTACCAAAAATACCAACAAAATAATGAACATGCAGCTGAAATCACAAATAGTACTGAAAACTGACCAAATGACGGTGCACATTAATTGCACATAACAGGGATTGCATACTGCTAATTATATGACTCAGAAATGGGAGCAAGGCAGACCGGTCCCTTTGGACTTCAGGGAACTGGATAACAGTATGCACAGTGATTAAAATGTTAATCAAATTAGTAGTGCCCTGCTTATTAGTGGTTGGAATTTGCATATGCTTCTTCATTAGCATTCTTAGCAGTTTAACTTGAGACAATCATATTTCTTGTTACTATGTGTGTTTGTGCTATCCCATTCTTAATTAGACACATCCCACAACCACAAGAATCCTTAATAAGTACAACCATGAGGCCTTTACATTTAAATATAGTGTTACTTTGTATACAACTATTGTGTATTGTTTATATTAGACAGAAGGGATTTGGATGCCTCTGGTGTCCATTAGCTCACCATAATGAAAATCCCAAAAAGTCCCCCAGTCGTGACTTCTCTCCAAGAGGTGTCTTGCTGACTTAAAAAAAACCTGAGTCAGGGGAACACATCTTGTACTTTATATTTCACAATACCAGCAGATGTTATGATTGTAGACAATAATTGGAAATGCAGCTATCTGCACTGGGACCAAACAGTCTAAGCATATCTATTATAAAAAGAGCTATCTGCTATCACAGAGGGCTGTGTGGGCTTGTTTATAATGCTGAATAATAGGCATAAAATAGATTTACTTAACTCAAAAGGTACGCCATATATTTGTTCTATATTTACATATTCAAAACATGACTGAAATGTTTATGGAAGCCAAGCTTTAGTCTCACCTTGAGAATAAGCGCAACATTTTGCCATGCCATCTTCCCTTATCCATCCACATTTGGAGTATGGCCATGAAGATTGCAGCAATGAGAGAGGAATATAAAGGCAACAAAGGAACAAAACTAAGATATATGGCTTTAAATGTACTGCTTTCCTCTATAAATAGGGAATGAAAAAAATCCATGCAATTTTCTATGTTCTCTGAATTTAGAGTATACGGTTGGCAGAGTGATATATAAACAAATTCTGAATCAGATGGATGGTGCTAGGATATACCCATATACAGGAATAATGAAATTACAGCGTGGTTGTGTGTGAGTATGGGAGTACCAAGCACACATGGAGTCTATTAGGACACGTACGGGAGAAATATGCAGATATCTGTCATCTGCCAGCAAACATAACAGTAATTAAATTAGAAATGTATCGGTGTAAGTGTGTGTGTGTGTGTGTGTGTGTATGTGTGTGTGTGTGCGTGTGCGCATGTGTGTGTCTGTTTGAAACAGTTTTTTTCATTGTGAATACATATCCCCCAAGTATATAAAGCTCTGACATAAATGTATCGTGGGGACATTTTGCTGGTCCCTACAAGGAAATAGCTTTTTCTTAGAATAAAAAGACCTATTGCTTTACTGAGAGGGAAGTGTAAATATAGCATTAATTAACTTCACTAACACAGTATTAGGTCAATGGAAAGTACTCATGATACACAAACGTTTGTGTGGGCAGGTTTTATATCATCGTGAGGGTCATGTGTTCCTAAAAGGTTAGAGAGGTATGACATTTTTACATTATGGGTACATTTGCTGGTCTTCACAAGTATTTGTACGTGTGTAAGAATGTAAAATAGCTTTTGTTTATGTGTTGATGTCAAACCCGCTCCTACGCCTTTGCCGGTCGGTATCGTATAACCGATTCTGTAGTGTTGACATTTAATTGCAGGACACATCAGCGACTCAAACACAGCCACACATAAAGAGCACAGTGCTTTAACTAAATTTGATTCAGAATTCAGTTCATGTATGGATGATGGTTTGTTTATGCGACGTGTGGTCATGATTAAGCAGTATTAGATATAACGTGTACTGAATAGTATCCCTAGTTCTAGAGGTTAAGGTACTAGTCACTGGATAAGGAATTTCAGGGTTCAAATCCCACCTCTGCCTTGAGCAAGGCCCTTAACCCACAACTGCTTGGATTGTAAGAATGTATCAATTGTAAGTCACTTTGGATAAGGGTGACTGCTAAATTACCTACAACATAATATAAGGTAAATGTATAGTAAGCAGAGGGCAGGGAATAGAGCTCTTGCTTTATTTCAGATATTGTAATATCTTCTGCTTGGATGTGGCTGTACTTCATGAGTGCTGTTTGTTATGTTCACAATAACACATTTAATCAACAATCAGTGCACCTCAAGTCTTGCATCGTTTAAGGCATAACATTATTAATTAAATTTATATTAATTATTATTATTATTATTATTATTATTATTATTATTATTATTATTATTATTATGATTAATATCAATAATTAATACTATTATAACTATTATTAAAATGGGAAATATTAATGACATTTAGGAAACATTTTAATTGATTTCATACCCTCTAATAGGTATGAGGAATATGTGAACTGAACTATAAGAGTACAAACATCTTTATCCACTCATACAAACATGATTTTATTATTCCAGAGCAAAAATCACATTTATACATGCAGACTCCACACAGAAAGGACACAAGCTGCTCCACCCTGGGATTGAACCCGGGACCCTCTTGTTGTGAGGCAAGCTACCCACCGAGCCACCCTGCTGCCCCAAGCAGTATACATAAACACAACCAAAAAGACAGAACTGACATAACATGAGCATAAGATGCAGAAAGGAAAGTTAATTGTCTAGTCTTAAGCACAGCCTATAATTGTTCAAACGTCTTAATAACAACACCTCAGTGCAGTAGTCAGCTGATCAGTAATTGTTTTGAATCAGGACTTGCTGTGTAAATACCACAGTCATTAACATGAGCATGCTTAAAAGACAATGAGTAAGTCAGATAATTCTTCCTGATGTGTACTACTTACATCTCTTGTAGATGGGAAAGAAAATTTGAGAGCAAAATAGTTACTGTTCGCCTAACTACTATAAGTGCAGTGAAGATTATCATCAGACTGAAAGTAGGTTCAGGACAGATTCAGTTCTCATCAGTTTGTTACTGCCAAAACGTTTTGTAAATAGGATGAACATAAATCAATTGCATTTCTGTGTGTGCCTGGGATTGTAGCATTGCAGCAACAGGACACTGACCCCACCCCCTTTTATCACACTGTAATATCAGGACAAGTATGCATCTGCAAGGAAAGATCCAATCAGAAATAATTTGACTATAGATAATGTCTTTACTGAAATTTCACTGTATGACTATTCATTTAAGATTCAGAAATGAGAAAAATAATCCATACATACAGCAAGGACAAGGTCAGTGCACCACTGTTAGAATACTATGCCTCTCCTTTAAGTGCAAAAGATTAGTTAATTAAGAGTAAACTCCAGTGCAGTCCTAACATCTAAAACACCATTACATAATATCATCTTGGGGTTTTAAGTATCATCACTAGGGTGATACTTTTAATGGTAGGTGCCTTGTAGCTTTAGTTAGAAGAACATAATCATAAAGAAACATAAAGATGGGGCATAAAGAGCCATTGAACCACTGGAAATTATTTCAATGCCTTTTTAAAATTTTAGTTAAGGAATATACCCAAGTAAAAAGCATGACATTTTCGATAGTTACATGCATGTGTGGAACTGTAGTAACCTAGTGGTTAAGGTACTGGACTATGAACCAGAAGGTCCAGGGTTTAAATATCACCTCTGCCAAGCTACCACAGTTGGGTTCCTTAGCAAGGCCCTTAACCCACAATCGCTGGGATTGTAAGACTGTAGGAATTGTAAGTTGCTCTGAATAAGGGTGTCTGCTAAATGCTGTAAATGTAAATGTGTATTTACATTTCTATTTCATGTAGTTTAAAACACTCACTTTACTTAAACCTAGTTGTATATATTGCTTTCACAAAAGTAAAACCAACTGGGATTGCAGGGGGACTTCTGGTGGGGGACAGAAAGAGCTCACAGGGCAAAGTTTCCATGGCAACAGGATAAGTTGTGAGATCCTGTGTGTGTGTGTGTGTGTGTGTGCACGCGTGTTTTCAGATCAGCATAGCATCCTGAGACTAAGATTGCAGGATTGCACTTAAATACACGGTATTACATTGAAAGCTCACATTCAGGACTGATTTATTAAACGCTCTTGTGCATCTAATATAAAAATAACCATTTAATAAGGCCCAAATGTTGAAGGGGATTTGGGCCAATCAGCAGTGCTACTGTCTAATACTATAAAAGCTCCAGAGACTCTGAGATCATAAGACGGCTTTGAGAGATGCACGATCAGGCAATGACTAAATATAACACTTTGTCCTTCTAATAATTGTGTGTGTGCAAAAGTGAAAGCAGTAACGGTTTTAAATCCAGTGCATATTATTTAAAAGAGACGCATGCAAAGAGCTTATGGTCTAACCCTGCTTTGCTAAGGTAGCATTGGGAATAAGCACACAATAATGAGCACACATCGTACAATAATGTTAAAGGATATGTGGTACCATATACAGAGCTTTTTTTCTGTCTTTAAAAAATTTTTCATGACATTCCGAGTTCAAGTCAAGACCAAGAGTAGATTATGTAAGGGTTGTGCCCGGTAAATAAATGATCTCATCAATGTTAGGGCTCGCACTGTGAGCCCGCTTTTCATCTTTCGGTGCGGTTTGTTATTTTACCCCGCTCCCTTAGTGGTTTTGTTTCCACCTTTTTCCCTTCGTCATTCTTGGCGCTTGTTTTCATTTACCACGGTGATCAAATTGGTTAGTTTCTTTTGTTACGCACCTGTTTTCACTTCTGTTAATTACTTTCTGATTATTTAAGTCCGGAGATCACGTTTGTGTTCGCCAGCTCATTGCGTTAGTTTGTTTGTTTATACATTTCGTTTTTTTTGCGCTTTGGTTTTGTTTCCCTGGCAGCTGAGGGCGCCTGGAATTTGCGGTGGGTAGGGGTAGACCCTGGATCCGTGGCTGACAAAGCCCTCTGACAAAGGGCCGCTAGAGGCCTCCCTTAGATCCCTAAACCGGATCCACAGCCATCTGAGACCCTGTCTGGGTCCTCGGCCGTAAAGGGCAGCCCTTGTATCCTCTGCCATTAAAAGCCGCCCTTGGATCCTCTACTCTTGAGAGCCGTCCTTTTTTTCATTCCTCTCTTTGTATTTTTATTTTCTTTTTGTTCAGCCTTTTCTGTTTGCTTTTATTTGACCTGTATGGTCGTCACATGGACCCTCCGGCTCTATTGCCGCTTTTGTGGATCACAGCTCCAAAGCCATTGTTGCGGACCCCGTGGCACCAGAGCTGTTCTTCGGATCCTCGGCCCCTCGTCTCATGGAGGACCCTCGACGCCCCAGCCGCTGCGAAACTTCGGCACTCCTGCCGTTCAACAGACTCCCGACACTGCGGCCATCCTGGGGACATCCCGTACCCTTGACTCACTGACCGCCTCCAGGCTCTGATAAGACTTTTAGTTTGTATTTTTCCTGACTTCCTTTTATGTTAATAAATGTCCTTTTGGCTACTTTACTTTGTGTTCTGTCTGTGGGTTTTACATTCAGGGCTCAGATTAAACCGAGTGAGGGATCCTGGGGATTTGGCGCGAACAGGAATGGGACACCCCCACATACCAATCCAGTGTCATTATTCTGGTTATTGTGGTTGTACTTTATTATGTATTTAGTCTGGGTACAGCATCTTGTAGTTTTGGTTGTGTCCACGCATGATACAACTTTTTCCGGACCTCCAATAGATCGCAGCCGCTCATTCTGTTGGCACTTGCATCTACTTGAAGGCAATCAATAAGCTCCTTTAAGAAGAGGTCCGAGCGTGACTGATTGCTGCCTTGTCAGGTAATGTTCAACAGTAATACTGCCACGATGGCTTTATTTTCTCATTCTTTAATTGTCTGCAGCGTTTTGATGTGTTTTCGTTGTGTTTGTGCTGCTACACAGATGAGTTGCTCTTCCTGGTTACCATGAGCATAAAGCGGAACCACTACCGTGCTCCTCACACCAGACACACTCCCTGCACAAAGGTGCATTGCACCTTTTTGAGTCTCACACTTGACTCTGCTCTCTTGTGTACCACTGCACATTAGTTCTTATCTGGAGGTTTTGACTCAGTCCAGTCCAGATTAAGATTTTTTTAATCATTCAAGAATAAATAGTATATGAAAAAAAAAATTCTAATTAATTTTACAGTCATTATCATTTATTTTATATGATCTGTATTAATATATAATACAGTCGATTCCGGTTAATAGGACCACCGGGTAATGGGACCAGCCGCTTATTCGGACCAAATCCTAAAGTACCGAAACAAATTCTATTAAATATGTGTAATGTTATTCGCTTATTTGGACCAAAATTCCGAGCAAAGAACGTGTACAGTATGTAATATCCAGAAAGAAACTTTTCGTCTCTGGCATTATTACACGAAAACTCCTGAGTTTCTCCCCAGCCCTCTACTGCCACCTGCAGGTCTTTAATCTATTTCCATTTACTACAAAAAAACAAGCCTCAAGTCGCCACTTAGCCACAGCTAAAGCGTGTCAAATAACACTGGATAAGTTCTTCAAACGTTGACTGAAATTTAGTAAGAACTTGTGTTTCTTACAGTATTATGCTTACATAGCACGTGTAATGCTCGCACACAAAATGGCAGACTCAAATGCAGCAAAGCGACTTTTAATGAAAATCGGCATGCAAAAACATAGTCAGACAGTCCGAGATCGAAACACAGCAACAGCAAACAATAACCAGAGGACCAGGCGAGGACGAAGTCGGAGAAATGGAGCGAGGTCGGAACACGGTAATTAGAAATAATAAACAATGGCGAAAAGAGTGCGTAGCAAACGAGGGAACCAAGTTGCTTAGCAAAGGTGTGTGTGTGGAAGAGAGGTATATGTAGGAGGAGTAATGGTGAGCGTAAACGAGTCCCAGGTGTGTGTGTTAGAAGATCGGTGACGATGTGCGAGTGATTGGCCGGGCCTGGTCGCGTGAGCAGTCCGTGGGTGTGGCAGCACGTCCTTTCTTGTAACATAGGGCATGTTTGTTCAATCGGACCAGCCGGCTATTAGGACCCATTAACCGGAATCGAATGTACAAAATTTACATTTACATCATTTAGCAGATACCCTTACTCAGAACAACGTACAATTAATAGTCTTGCAAGCCAAGCAGGTTTTTGTTCAGGGACCTAACTGTGGCAAAGGTGGGATTTGAACCCTGGACCTTTTGGTCCAAATTCCAGCACTTTAACCGCAGCGGCTCATTCTGTTGGCACCTGCATCTCATTGAAGGCAATCAGTATGCTCCTTTAAGAAGCGGTTCTCACCGTGATTTTGTCAAATATAACATTCAATAATTTATATCATAAGCCCCACAAGTAAATGATGAGACAACCAGTAAACTCAAGAAAGAACCCCCCAGGCTTGCATATAACCCATTGTGAAGCTGATGAAAATGTTATTGATAGCGTCGTTTCAATATTCTGTTGATAGTTTCCATACCCACCATATAACCATGTCTGTGTCACCCATTCTTTCCATTACTTGCTTATTATTTGGTCTATTGTGGCTTCTATGGCCACAAATAACAAATGCATCTTTGTTGTTTAGCTGACATCCTACAGGAGATCCTGTCTACAGGAGATAAATGAATAAATGAATGACAAGGAGTTGCCGTTATTTATTTACTGTTGTACATATACGGACCACAATAATATAAAAAAGGTGTGTGTGTGTGTGTGTGTGTGTGTGTGTGTGTGTGTGTGTGTGTGCGTGAACTTTCATGTTCGTGAATAAAAACATTTTACCATGAAAGAAACAAATACCCAGGCATACAGGCAATTTCTTTTTCATTTTATTTGGCATTATGTTCTGTGAAAATAGAACACATAGTGAAAGCGGAGACAGTGCCATCAAATCATCATAACCAAGGAAAGCAAACAGATAAACATTTTTATTTGGATTTCACCCAGCCATATTAAAACGTATAATTCATATCTTATAAGGCTGGCAGGCTGATTTATATATATATATATATATATATATATATATATATATATATATATATATGAACTCTGGCATGTGTGCTGGCATGATCAATAATTCTGTTACCATGGTGTTTACAGAGTCATAGCAAACATGCTTTGGCACTCATATTGATGACAAACTTCTTATATCTTATGCACATGTTCTTATCACATCTCACATGGGAGACTAAATGTAGTACAAACCGAATTAGGTGCAAAAACTGTTATTACAAATTTAGAACCATGCCCAAAGTTAGCTCTGATAAAACTTGATATCAAAATCAACAATTCGCAAACCATGGCTTTTCTTATGTGCAAAATCCATTAAATATTCTAAAACATGTTTGTCTGCTTGGCTTCCTTTCATTTTCACCAATTCTTTCATTCTATAACACCAGTCTCTATCTCTCTTTTTCTTTTTGGTTGAAGACATCTTAGTCTCAAACGTTTAAAGCTTTTAAGGTTTAGTTATAATGGCATCATGTAAAAGAAAGCAAATGTTAAAACTATTGTTTCCTTATTTGGTTCTAGCTCTTAAGCACTAGTTCTCAACATTTTTTTTTTTACTAATTTTCATCATGGACCAGTGGGTCAAAAAGTCATAAATGTATGGAATTATTCCAGTAATATGTAATATTAATTCTATTGCTTTTCTGTCTGGACTTTAGCAATGAAACAGTGTTATAACATATACCAGAGCCTGAATAATTAAATACTAAATTTAAATAATAACTATTCTATTTATGTGAAAACATCTAATAGCCCTTCTACCATACTTTTTGCTTTTGACCCACTGCATTTTTATTCAGCTAACAAACATTTTCACACTATAAAGAACAGAACATAAAAATACAATAATAACAACAATAATTACCATATTAATATTGATAAGGTATTGTAAATTGATTCTGACATGTTTTCCTTGCAGTTGCAGGTTTTTTTAGATCAGTTATTTGAAAAAAGAAATCAAACAGAGTTCTATAAAAGAACCAACAAACACTGCTTTGCAAAAAAGAGAAATCTATAAGTTTACATATGAAAAAATCTTGCTATACATATAAAATGCAACAATCTCCCTGGTTACATAAACATTTTTCCTTTTGGTATCACA
This sequence comes from Parotocinclus spilosoma, assembly GCA_033117975.1. Lineage (NCBI taxonomy): Eukaryota > Metazoa > Chordata > Actinopteri > Siluriformes > Loricariidae > Parotocinclus > Parotocinclus spilosoma. The sequence continues at coordinate 2,446,347 of JAVSBV010000086.1, read as the reverse complement.
CTGGAAGCACATACAGGAGGAAAAAGAATTTAGCTGCGGAATTTGTGGATAAAACTGTTAAACATTCCTTAGGGTTGAAATGGCAACTTTAGAACAGCACGGGAACAAAATATATACTGTGTATTATATGTGTATTTACCAGAATCAAACCTGGATCTTATAGAAATTACAAACGGTAAGGCCAGACTTTTTCTTATTGATTGTTCCTCCTTAAGAATCTACTGAGGAGGGAGGAAAATAAATAAAAATAAATCTTTATTTTTCAGCACATTTCAATTTCTCGAGGACTATGTGGAATCAATACAAGGAAGGAGGAAGAAATAAAAAAAAATATTTAAAAATAAAATTTATTTAACCAACAATTAAATTAAAGTGAATCTGGAAAAAATCAAATGAACAGAAGAAAACCGTTGGCTATCCACCGGAGGGCGGAAAAAGCTAAATAATCGTTTTTTTTAATACATTTTTTTTATTCCAACCATTGGTGCTGCGGCGGATCCAATATTTTTTTTTTTGTATTCTTCAAATATGATCGGCAGCGGATCCACAAAGCAAGCAATAAAAAAAGTCTGGCCTAAACATTTACAGCTAAGGAGGCCATACACATTTCTGCAATTAAACAATTAAAAATTCACAATTAAACAGTCAAGATATTTGGTTCTATTAATTAATAACTGTAACTACAACAGTTTCCTCAAAGTTGTTTTTTTAAGTAGTCTTTCCACTGCTATCCCAAGGTTTAGCCAGCTGTTATCCAAACCCACAGCACACACACATACATGCCTACTACATGCTCTTGTGCTTTGGTAAAGTGAATGTTACAGAATATAAACACTATGAATATTGAAATAAGTACATGGTATTTGGTTACATTATTATTCTACTTATTTGGTAATTCACAACTGCTCTGAACATATAAAATCTCCTTGAAAATATATCCCATTTTCATTTTGGTTCTTCTTCAAAAGATAAACTGTATATTCAAACAAAATGTGACCATAATACTTGACAGGAATCGGAATGAGAATGTCACTGACAACTGACAAAGTGTCAATCAAGGCGTATTCAGGCATCCTCCTAAAGGCAAACATATTCATCAGAAGCTTTTGGTTTACTTCATTTAAAGCACTTTTAAGATTTCCCCCTTATAACAGGAACTTAATTTTAAAATGCAATGGAAAATGTATTTCCTCAACATGGATAGGTTACGTAAATCACAAACACATTTTCATTTTTACATCTTTGGGTACCTTTATGTGGTTTTGTTTTAAGACATTTTTGGATTTTGTAAGAATATGGTGCAGTACCATTTTGACCAGAGACCAGACAATGTTGAGATCCACACTCACCTGCAAGCTCCCAAAGATACTGACTTGGCATCTACAGAGCTGATCTTCTGGTATTGTTGAAAGTGTTGTATCAGCTTTGGTGTACATCCTGCAGCTTCCAAACAGCATGCTGCACAAGTTTGGAATTCAGATGCAAGTGGTATGCTGAGCTTTTGATGTCATTAGTTTCGGATATAGAACTCCATGGAAAGGCAAGCAAGAACATCTTATTCTTATAAGGCAACAAGAAACAGCAATAATGCCCATAAGTTCTTTGAGGCAATCTTCAACTGAAGTGTTCTCATTTGGGTTTAAGCACTCCTGACTATTTCTGCCTGTTTTTGTCTTTTCTTTGGAGATCAGTACAGACAGAGTTCATTCACGGGGTTTAGAATTTGGCAGGATCCAAGTCACTGCTAGTGCAATGTGACTCAATATAAAGGTTTCCAATGTAGCACTGAAGGTTCATGAAGAAGAAGAATCTTCTTCTATTCCTATGCTTCTTGTTTATTGGATACGTCTTGAAAAGTAGATGTTCTGATGCTGGAGGTAAAAGGATCAGAAAATGCTTTGGTGCAAGTAGGTTCAAGTCGAAGGCAGCAGCAATGACACGTCAATCCAGGGTCACGCTCTTCATGGCAGTAACCAAATGGGCACTCTGTGTATGGGCACTGGAAGTGGCTGGCACAGGCACTGGCATTGGCACACAAAGAAAATTGGCAGTCCTATAGATCAAAGTTCATTGTAGAACAATAATTACTAGAAAGAACACTGTGGTGGCCTAGTGGTTAAGGTACTAGACTATTAACCAAAAGGTTCAAGATTCAATCCCCACCTCTGCTTCTGTTTGGGCATTGAGCAAAACCCTTAAACACAACTGCTTGGAATGTAAGCTTGTATGAATTGTAAGTTGCACTTGATAAATGTATAGGCATTTTTATTATATAAGGATTTTGATCAGTATATCCCAGAATCTTAATTTGGCTGAGGTAGGCTTGCTAACAGCAAAAAAACAGCAGCAGGCTAACAAGAGCAACAATGGCTCAAACATTCTGAGGTAGATATTTTTGGAGGTGCACAGCTTTTGGTGGTTAACTATTAGATATAAGATAGTAAAGGGTTTCAACAAAGAGACTGCCTTAATGTTTACCATAAGCCAGTCTGCATTGAGGCTACTAAGTAACAGTAAATTAATTCAAAACAATCACAATTCATTAATGCTTTCTTGGAATTGTTAAATGATGGTTTGAGATGTGCTTAAGAAATGTGTGCTTCTCAAATACGTCTAAAATAAAATGAAGCTAATCACAGCATTGCTAGACTTTTTGACTCAGTTCACATCTAGCAGTTATATCTAGACGTCACACAGAAACTCAATTTTCTAATCATTAAATATGGTAAGATTGAATATCTTACTATCAGAGGACACCAGCTGAAGTAAATTTTGGTTTAAGCAAAAGTCCTCTGATAGTGAAACATGTTTTGGGGTTTTTTTGGTTTGCTTTTTTTGGTTTGCTTCAGTGTCACACTTACTTTGAAATAAAGCTCCCTATCACTATCACTATGTAATAGTAGTGCGATCATGAAACCGAACTGGTGGAATTCTATATTATTTCAGACCAGTCCTTGACTATTACTGTTAACAATCTGAGGCACATGACAATGTCAGATTAACCTTTCAGACTAATCAGAGCAGCAGGCTTTCTTCTAAGTTATATAAATTCATTAAAGCTAGGGAAATTCAGTGGGAACTTTGGCAGGCAGACAGAATAGAGAAACCACAGGGAGGTGGAGGAAATGAGGTTAGAGCCAGTGCTAGCCAGTGCCTGCACCTGTGCCAGGCAGGTTGGAAGAGTGCTGCTCTATGAGAACTTGGCACTGCGTTGGAAGGGTTTGGGTTTGACCCTGAGAAAGAAAGCAAAAGCAGATCATTAATGCTCATTTAGTGCAATCAGTCAACCAATTTTATTTGATCCACAGTACCTTCCACCCATTACCTATAAACTTATTCCTCTGTAAATCTTAAAAGTTCTAATACATTACTGAGACAAACTTGACCAAACCTTAATTCAGTTTTATTATCAAAGGGAATTTTTAGGTCTCACAAAACATTAATTTATGAATTCATTATCCACTTAATCTTGAACAAGGTCTTGTGAGAACCCATAAATTCATATTATTTGAGTAAATGCCCACAATTCATTGCGTAGGGTCCTACCTGAGGAATTACTTCGGATGTATGAGTTGGATGTATTACCCCATGTTTGGGAATGCCGTTGCTGTTAGAATGGCACCCTGAATTTTCACTCCTGGGTACAGACCACCTGTCCTGAGTCCCCTTTCTGCAGAAGAAACTAAAAGCAGCAGATGATAATAAGAACATACAAGTATTGATTGAATTTTTTTATTGAATTTTACAGGCATTGCAAATATGCACAATGTTCCTTGGAAGCGATCTTACCTGCGGCGGTATCCAAACATGAGGAACAGCACACAGAAGATGATACAGGCCAAGCCAATGTGAATTCCTATTACCATACCTCCCAGTGAGCCATCAGTGTCCCTACAGATGCACCGACTCTCCTCTCCTGCACAAAGGAAGCAACAGATCAATTTGCAGTACCAGACCTTGCACAATCACACCACTGTTACAATCACAAAAATCATACCACTATTACTATTTTGAAAGGATCCAAACATTTGTCGAGGCTCATCATACTCATACCAGCACTAGTTTTAGCAGCAGTTCCATCCTCTGCCAGTGAGACAAGGCGCTTGGAGCAGTCACTCTCTCCATTGCCATTGTAGGCCACTAGTTTAACTTCATACACAGCACCTGGATCTAAAATGCAAACAAACACATTCTTCTAACAGTTCTTTGACTATTTTCATTAAACTTACCAAATCAAATAGAGCATTGATAAATGTGTATCACAAAAAAAGCTACAAAATACTCAGCACTTTGCTTCAACAGATTCATTCTTGTTTCTTATATTATATATCATTTTCACAATTTCAGAATTAAACACCTATATATATATATATATACAATATATAAATATATAAAATCTCATAGACAAAGTCGAAAACCTTCTAGAAAGCCTTTCCAGAAGAGTGGAAGCCGTTATAGCAACAATGAGGGGGGACCAACTGCCCATGGATTTAATGCCCATGGATTAAGGATGTAGGATGCCATAAAAGCTCCTGTAGGTGTAATGGGTTGGTGTCCCAATACTTTGTCCATATAGTGCATGTTCATACACTTATTCTGATAAATAATATATACTGTAGAGTAATCACAACCTCTAAACACACAAAAAACACACACCTATAAAGGCATGATGTAACAAACCACATGCCTCTACACTTACCAAGGTGTCCAATGGTGTGAACATTAGTATGACAGGACATCTGAACTGGTCCCTGAAAATCTCCATGGGGTACTCTGCGGTAGGACAGCCTAAAACCCTCAACTTTCCCGGGTTTGTTGGGAAGCTCCCATATGACTTGCACTGAAGTCAAGTTCACCACTTTGGTGAAAAATGGAGGTGAGTTCGGAACTGGGAAACAAAAAGCAAATATGTTAAAATGTTATACATATGCAGTAAATATAATATCACTATATGTCAGGATTGCCCAACTCTAGCTGCTGAATCCAAAATCCTGAATATTTTAATGATATTTTAAATTTGACTTGATGACTTGATGAGATGTGATTCAATTTATTGGTTAATTCCTTCAGGTAGCAGATTTGTATGAGCAAGAGAATCGCCAAAATGTACTGAACTTTGGCTCTGTCTATGGGCATGTAGGGTGAGGGTGAAACATATGGTCAACCATCCATTTATACCTGGTAATGCCAACCATTTTAATCATTTTACACATTGTCATATATAGGCTGTATCACAATAAGAGTTTGTCTGCATGCATTCTAATTTCTCTAATTTTAAGCTGCTAAATGCATCAAAAAGGTGCATCATAATCGTGTGGTAGGTGTTTTAATCTCCCAGAGGAAGACACCAATTTTACCAGTCTGTAAAAAAAGATTGCTTCATATTTTTATTACAGAGGTGCCAGTGGATGTATACATATCCAATGCATTTCCATCTACATTTTGCTGGATAATTCCTATATAAATATTTTTTACAGTATTTATGAGACGCCCTTATATCAGTGGCAGATGGTGGTTTCTCAAACCTGGGTAATCAGAAATGTTTGCTTATCCATGTATAGCCTCTAAATTGGCCAATTAGGGTTGCAGGCATGTATGTGGCTTCTTTACTACATGTAAAGCCATTAATGACTTCTTTTTACTGAACAGCTATAGACCATAGCCATAGTCAAATACATTTTACATTATAATACATCTTTTTATTCTGTCTTTGTAAATTCTAAATATTGTAAATGAATTATAAGACTTGCTGGCATGGATTAATTGAAGTTTAAGAAGTTGTTTCTGATTTCCAATTTACTGATTAAAAATTGATTGTAAGGTTCCACTTAGTGCTTAATTTGTAAATGAAGAGGTAAGGGAACACTGAGCGTGCTGTGATCCAGCAAGTGGGCGCTGGGTGAAAAGGTCCTGGAATGCAACAGTGCTCATGGTGTAATGTTATACAGTAGCCTGCACAATAAAATATCTATATCAATTGCAAAGACTTAAATTGTCAGTTGTCTTTTTTTTGCTATTAACAAAGCACACAAGCTCTCCTTACACATGAGTAATTACACCAGGTACCATCAAACCAAATGAGCCTTTAGGTTTTTGGAAAGGATTTTGCACACAAATAAGTACCATTTAATTACCATAAGTTTATTAATATTGCTAATTTTCATCTTCTTTTAAATATAAACAACACAGACACGTGATTCACACATACATAGGTTCCACACATACATGCTGGAACCTATGTGCACCAAGATCTTGTTCATGCAGAATCCGGCTCAAATTAACCACTGGTTCCACAACATTTAAAGGCTGGCAGTTATCATAACGAGACACTGTGTATTACAAAAATCATACTGTAACTATGAAGCAAAACTTAATTTACTGATTAGTGAAGCTCATGCATCCAGTTCCGGTTTGAGGTATGGCTCAAAATGTCAGTGAGCAAAATGTTTTGTAATGTTCCAAACAGTGCCAGAGATGCATGAGCTTCAGTGAAGTTTTATTAGCTTTGGGTTCCGTGATTCCAAGATTTCAATTCCAGACTGCACTGTTCACTGAAAAGAGTTTAGATTTAAACAGCAAACAGTGCAATGTAGCAGTAAAATATTGAATCGTTTTATTTACTGAAATCCTGAATTTCACAAACTTCAAATAATAAAATGACCACATTCTAAATGAAACTTTAGCTGAAGCCAGGCTTCAGAGTCTTAAAACCTCTGACAGATACAATCCTGATACTTAAGACACATGAAATTAAACAGAAAAAAACACCCGCAGATGAGAGGGAACATATAACCGCATATTCTCAGACTCTACCTGTGTGAAGTTTGTATGTTCTCCCTGTGTCTGTGTAGGTTTACTTCGGGCACTGTTACATTCCACAGACATGCAGTTGATTAACTGGTTGCTCTAAATTGGCCCAGCGGGACAGTGTCTGACTAGTATTGCTATAAACTTGCCATGAATAGCTATTGATGCTGATGCAACATTAAATAAACAGATAAAACAAAACAAACTAATTACGTGCGCAGACACTTACCACCCCCTAGTGTTGTAGCCACCACAATGCTGGATGTCTGGCTAGCCCCCACTGGGGAGTAGGCCTTCATGTAGATAGAGTAGGTGGTGGCAGGCTCCAGGTTGTTGAGGTCATGCTGGTAGGTTGTCTTGCTTACAGCTTCCTGAAGCTCTTCACCGTCTGGCTCTGTATGTAAACAGACAAATATTGTCAAATATTTACCAACTAGAAGTGGACAGGATACATGTAAAGCTATGTACAAGAAGAAAAGTGTCATTTAGGGAACATTTCCTCATGGAACTATAAATATGTATTGATATTAGTACTTTTGATGTAGTTAATAATGTGTAACCGTTATTTGAAATGAGACAATAAACACTGAAATTGCAGTTACTCACCACCAATCTTGCGTACGTGCAATACATATCCAATGATGCTGTCGGTCACCTCCATAGGTGGCTGAGTCCAGGAGAGCTGCAGAGTGGTTTTGGACAAAGATGTGGCCTTCAGGCCCTGTGGAGAGTCAGGCAGCTCTTTGGCCAGAGACAGTGCCAAACGTGCACTAGCCTGGTTGGTACCTGCGCTATTTTCGGCTATACACTGGTAGATGGCTTCATCTTCAGACGTGATACGAGTCACTGCCAGGGTACTAGAGGGCATGGAGCCACAAAGATTAGTATGCAGAAACTGTATACTTAAAATAATTAATATAGTTGTGTTTGTGTGTATGCATGTCAAATTGTCTGACGGTGCACCACCATATATTTTACCTTAATTAGTTACCTATTGTGTATGCAACTGGTAGCACAACTTATTTATTCACTTACATTGTAAAAATGTACTTCTTAATTGCTAATGGGAAATTTTAAAACAATCAAATCTGTGACTTTTTAATACATTTTATTATTATGCATTATTAGATTTTTTCTATCATATAGATGTGGTTTGTAATTCTACAATCACAGACTCTAGTCCATAGTTTCTCTGCATACTCTATTAGTCCTCTTTGCTCTGTTCTTGTACTCTGGAGTTTTTAAACACTGTTTTCACTCACTATGCATCTTGTATCATATTGCAAATGTATCATATTGGTTCTGTCGAGGTCCTGACCATTAGAGAACAGGGTAAAAGGGACTAACAAAGTATATAGAGGAACAGATGGACTACAGTTTGAATAACTGTAGAACTTCAAAGTAAATATAATGTAATATATTATAATATAATATAGAATAGTATAAGTATAGTATAAGTATTATAAGTGGAACTGATCAAATTGACAATGAGTACAGAGACAAGGAAGTGCACTAAAGTAAAAAAATGATCCATCATTCTTATCTCTCTGAGCCCAAACTGCCCTTGTTATTAAAAACATGCATATTATTTTAAAAGTTTTTCACTTTGTTATATTCTTAAGATAAAGCTGGCTTCTTTATATATATATATATACATATATAAAAGTACTGAGTGAGTGTATTATTTAAACAGTCGTGGGGACGTTAATATGGCGTTGACTACATACTCTGACACTTACATCTAGCGGTGAAATATATGAATTACTTTAATGGGAAATCTCCAGGTAAATACACTGCTTACAAAAAATAAGGTATACTTCAAAATGAACAATTCCTCATTTTTGTGAGCAGTGTATTTGACAAAATGGGGAAGAAGTCACTCAAATGTGTCAGTGATATTCATAATTCAATACACAAATAATCTACATACAAAATACTTATCATGGTGTACGGTGGTTGGCTTCGAATGTCAATGAAAACCAAAAACACTCCCTGTATTCTACATATGGTGAGTAACAACAATATGATAATTTGCACCTGTTGTTGTTGGTGAGTTTGACATTCTCTCCAGGTGTGAGAATTTTGCCATTCTTCAACCAGATGAGGTGAGGATCAGGGACACCTTGAGCGACACATGTGAACACAGCGTTGCCCCCTGGTGGTTTAGACACAGACTGTGGCCACTGGATGAACTCGGGAGGAGCTGTACAAAAAAGAAACCAAAAATGAGGAGAAAAATGCTGTTTATAGTTGGATAACATGGTGGTGCTGTAAAGTTGTACAGGAAAAAACAAACACTAAACTCTTCTCCAGTATAAAATAGTACCATAAAAGTACCAAATAGTATTATTCAAATAATGTTATCTTGCACTATCAGCGTCTGTGCATGTAAGATACTACACTGCTCACAAAAACTAGGGGATATTTCATTAAGGGATATTTATTTTTGAAATATCGCCTCATTATTGTGAGCAGTATAGTTATGTGCTAAGTGTTTTATTGACCTCACTGTTACTGATGTACATATAATGAAAAATATGCTTTAAAACATGAAAAAAACACTATAGGGAATCAATATTTTGAATACATTGATGGAGTGCTCTCATACCACAGAGACATTAAGAAAGGTTTCATAAATTACAATAGAGAGAATTATAATGCTATGTCAAAACCAAAATCAATGCAAGTTTTACCCCGAGATTTCTCAGTTCAAAGAGGGTTAAATATGAATTCAAGCACAACAACTCCAACTCTGCTCTCAATATAACTCAACTTTTGAAGTCAGACTTGGCTTAAATAATAGCTCTTGAACTTCAGCCCATGTCTTTTAAACTGGGTGTCTCCCAGGGTGACACCCATAGATCCTACGGGTGCACGGTGGGACAGATGCGGGCTCACTGTTCCGCATGACATACCTTCCAGAGCCTAACAATAGCCATGCATATATCGAGAGCTCTCCAGACCACGAACCATGCATGTCATTAACCTACTGACACTAACTAAAGCTAAACCTCCACCAGATCCCCAACACCCCCAGAGATCGACCACAACACTCCATGCCTGGGAAGAGGGTCTGCCGGAGTCCAAGTTGGTGTGAAATGTCAAGGGTCAAAAAGAAGCCTATTCCAATAGAGGACCATTCATCAGTGCTTCCAATGGGGCCCCAGATTTGTAAACCAAAATCTATAGATCAGCTGGGTGCACAAACACCCTGAAGGGAAAGCATTAGAATTATTTGCCATCACTGATCGATTATGGTTTTATAGAGGCTGTGAGAGGCTATAGAGAGTGAGAGATAGAACAGGTTTCTAAATCAGATTTTTAATTGAAAAAGGTGATGTTAGACACATCAGAGCACCAAGTTTGCAAAGACCCACTTTGACGATAAAGAGTATTTAAATATAATAGAGGAATCACCAAAATATCAGCACTAGAACCTTTAATCATTTTAGAGAACTTTTGGGGATTTCTTGTAACACTGTAACCAATAACATGTCAATCAAATAAAGTTCTATGTATGATCTAGTTTGACTATAACTTCTATGCAAGCCAATAGTAAATCCACACAACTATTTGTTTTTTTGTTTAAGTACAGCTTTAAGATTTTACATAGTTAATAATCTACAAGTATATTATGTTTTATATGCAGTTTGCATTGCTATTGCTTAAAATTAGTATTTTAAGCAATGCCTTTCCACTGTAGTGTGACTGTGTTTCAGTCATTATGTGGCAATAAACAAATTCTACACATACTGCAAATACAACATAGCATAAACTAGTGGTAGTGCCCATGACCATTTAACAGTTTTTTTCTCAAGTAATACTGTGAAAAAGTCATTGGGGGATAGCTGCCCACTCTTAGAACTAATCAGTTGAACCATACAGCTGAGACCTAACCAACAGTTTCAGGCTTCGTTTACATCATCCAATCCATATAACAGTATTGATCAGCCTTCCTATGAGCAGCATCTCAGTGATAACCTTCAGTTTGATCAGGTCAGATCTAATGCATTTAAATCTTTAGATTTACATTTATAGCCTTATTGAATACACAACTGTTCTTAATAAAGTCTGTTGCAAAAAATACACATTTAACATTAATCTAAAATCTATATTTGACGTAATATATTTTATTGCGAGAGTGAGAGTAAGGACAGAGGTAATTGCAAAATTATTTTAGTAAGACTGATTTTTTAGGATTAGTTTGCATCTATAGTGAACTGGACACCTGTTATGTATAATATTTAATAACTTCCCACAGACCCTAACACTCAGGACACTGCACAACAAATGGTAACAACATTACAACATTTCCCCCTTAACTCCTCTCATGATCTGGCAGTCATAGGTTTTTGCATTTTATAGTGAATGAGTTTGCTAACATTTTTTATATTAAAATGTTCATCCCAAATATATATATATATATATACATTGACTGGATATAAAAGGGCCCCTAAACACAAAGGCATATATCACCCCCTCCTTTGAACTTCGTCTCCATCTGCAGGACTACCAGCTGTGACGAGAACTACCGCACCCTCCGCTGTGTTGGGGGCAGGGGCACAGGGTGATGGTCACCCTTTCTCAGTTGGGGGTCACAAAATCTGCAAGAACCCACCCCTCCCAGCCTGTCCGGCCAGACTCCATACCTCAGCTGCCTCCCTATAACCATTTCTACGTCAGTGTCAAAGGTGAGAACTCCTTTGCCAGAGGTCAGAGGCGACCGTTTTTTGCACTACACATGCAAACACATGTCTCTGAAGTCAATGTCCAGCAACCTCGTCTCCATTGTAAATGTTCTTTCTTAGCATATGCTGACACCAATATTGCCCAGACCAGAGTGGTCAAGTGCAGAGTAGAAGTGTAATTGTCACGGATGTTTTGAAATCAGATAGTCCGCCCCATCTTGTACAAATACACAAATTGTGTGAGCAGAAGGTATGTACATGGCTTCAAACATTTCCTATAACATCACATTTAAAGACTTTGAAGTGATTAGTGATTAGAGTTTAGTTTACATTTAAAATTAAGATTTAAATACTGAACTTCTGACAGAATTACATTTGTAAGTATGTGAGCATTTATCTTTTTGTAGGTACAGATGTTATGCACAAATGATACATTGATACACAATAACATGATATGTTATTCCAACATCTTACAGCTCAAGCAAGCTTTGTTGTGTACTTGAAAACTCTGTGAAGGGAGGTTTGAAATTGTATATTTTTTCCCTTTTTTGAAAAAAACCCTTTGTTCTCCTCTTACCAAAACTAAATCAATAAATTAATGAATATTTTAAAGATTACCCCCATAGCTGAACTGCCAAACCTTTTGTATAAGGCAGATATGTGAAGCTATTGATTGATCAGTCTTACGATGGACACTTGGGATTTAGATTGGAGGTAACGCAGATGGGTGCAAGATTTAGCACACATAAGCTATTATCTTGAAGGTAATGTTAAATTACACAGTCTAATATATTCCTCTTTAAGTGTAGTACATTTTGTACACTAAAATAAGTATTGCTCAGTTGTCATTTCCATAGAGTATATTTGTTTTGTACTTGTCAGTTAGATCAAAGATCAAAAACCTTTAAGCAGTCAGTAGATGCACTGCTCACAAAAAAGTAGGGCATATTTAATTATGGTATATTTCATTTTGAAATATCCCTTCATGTTTGTGAGCAGTATAACTTTTTCGAGAACAGGCTTAGACTGGTATAAGGAATATTACTTCTATGGTAAGTACTTTACGTTCGACTGGGTTCTGTTGCTTTGTTGTACCTGCCATAAAACATATTTTAATTGTACATGAGCATGATCCTCTGTATTGTAATAACATAATTCAAAAATAAAGTTAAGACACTTGAGTTCACTTGAACACTGATGAGGTGTTATGTTCCTAATGTCACTTATTCTATTTTAAAAGAAAGTCATTTTAAGATTATAAAAGGGTCATTTGATTTTGACTTGAGTTTCCAAATCCCACTTTCATGCATGCAAAGAAATATTGTCCCACATTAGCAATATTTATCCAGTTGTTTATTGTTTATTGTTTATTTATACAGTTGTTTGCTAATTTTAGATGTTTTCTATTCAGAATAGCACTGTACTATAATAACAGTATTTTACTGTTTACTTGAAAGTGTCATGATGTTATAGGAAAATTGTTCCCTTTTTGGGATGCACAGCTCCGTAATTTACACATTTATAGTATTAGATTGTAACATAAAGCATTAAAGGTTTTCAAAATGAGAAAGTGGTGGTCTATAATTACACCGAACCACAATACTGAACTCAAATTTAATATAACAATCTCTGGCGTATGCTCATTAATGACCATGCTGAGGTTTTTACTGACACAGTCATGAGGGCCCTTAGTAACATGGTGCTCAGTTTATCAAATTAGAAAGGAAAATACCATAGAGAAACACGAGAAGGCTAATCATATAGACAGTGGTACAATGATGGATGAGTTGTGTCACCACGAGGCAAGAAGGGGGAGGTTTATAATGGTAGCCTCCAATACAAACTCTGCACCCCACCACCCTAAGGTCCAGCTGGACAGTAGCATCAGTGCTTAATTACCAAGAATGTTAGTCAAGGGTTTTATGTTGTAAGCATAAAGAGGGAGTCAGGAAGACCCCCCTACTCTTATGGTCAAGGGCAAAGGTGAGGGGCAGAGGCTGGATACTGACTGCTCACCTTCTCCTGGCCAATCAGCTCTTAGATATCATCTCTACAAAAAAGTCAGGTTTATGCCTAGCCCTAACTCCCATAAACACTTCTCAATGGCATGTGCTTGTTTTATGCGTCACAATATGCTACAGGAATTCAGAGGAAATATTAGTTTGATTATTGCGATTTAGTCTAGCAACACAGAGTAGCTATTGATATAATTTGTTACACGGTGCACTTCAACATGCTCAGCTCTATACTTACTTGGGAAATTACCCCGAACATCATTTTAAAATGCTTTTCTCTAGGCTGCTATAAGAAAAAACGATTTATTCAAAATGTAATCATGGTGGAAGTATACGGGAACACAACTGGAAAATATTTTCTGTACAAAATGTTTTGCTTCATAAATTATTTTGTAAAACACATGTGTAATTTATGTTCCAAACATGTATACTTTCACATAGATTCACATTAATGGTTAGCTGCTTTGTTATGTCAGTGTAGTAGGTCACATCTTATGCCTGGCTTCCTAATCAGGTTTTTTGCAAAGGTAATGGTTGTTGTTTTTAATTTGCCCTATATTAAGTGTTTATTGACAGATCCACAACTGTCCCTAGGGTTCAAATATGAGTGCGTTTGTTTAGATAATGTGATGTTGTTTCAGTTCAGTGTACAAGGCAGCATTTGAAAACCATTGTGTGTTATAATATGCTACCGAGTTTTACTTTAAATGGGTGTGAAACCTAAAAACAGAAAACAAATGTTCATTGCAATATATAAAAATAAATGAAAAAAATGTATGCTGTCAATGTGGAGGTTTTGAGTATCGTGAACTCATTGTCAGTTTGAGGTAATTTGAGCTTTATGATAATTGTTGTTTGATAATTGTTTATTATCAGAACATGGATAAACTGTAGTCATAGAGATATTGTCAATACTGGGGTAGGCTGTCCCATTTAAACCACCAGCAGCAGCCTGGTCCATTGATACAACACTCCATGCCCCCCCCCCAATACAACAACAAGGACAACAACAACATCCAATGTAATTCGTCCAAATTTCTCCTTTATACCTTGGTTATTTTCATTATTGTTGCCTCTGTAGCAGCTCAAATAAGTGTATACTAATTAAGTATATACTACTCTAACCTCTGGCATCAACAAGGCATTTTTTCCCAGATAACTGCCGCTCACTGGATACTTCATTTTTGGACCATTCTTTGTAAACCCTAGAGACGGCTGAACATGAAAATTCCAGTAGATCAGCAGTTTCTGAAACACTAAGTGTTATTTAATTTGTTTATTAAGAAGATTTACCCTGTACTACCAGTCTCCCAAGAGCAGTACGTCTCATCCTCGTGCCAGGGCGATTGGCAGCACACACATAAACTCCAGAGTGCTGCAAGGACACGTCAGAGATCATGAGGTTCCCTGTGCCCAGGACTTGAATGCCTTCCACACCTATGGACCTTCCATCTGAATATTTACAGAGAGAAAGCAGGATAAGAGCTATATTTTATATGACACATGTACATGGTACATTATAACAATTACCTGAACAGAAAAAAGCATTGAGTCCATATACAACCTAAGCATGCCGATTCAATTGTAACATATTTGCCTAATCTAAGGTGACTTACCCAGTCTGCTCCAAGACACAATGGGTCTGGGGTTTCCTGTGGCAATACACTCCAAGATGGCTGTTTGATGGACAGTAATAGTGAGGTTCTGGGGGCCAGACAGGATGACAGGCTCCTTGTAGATACGGGGAGCTCCACCTAAAATAAAATAAAATAAAAATACGATGTTGAACAGGGGGCTCAAAACAACCTAAATCAAGTGGCATCATTTGGAGTAAGAACTGTGCTTGCTGTATCTGTTGTTTATGACCGTCATAAAACAAGAGAAATGCCCCAAGTCAATTACCAGCCATTATTCTAGGATGTTCTATGATTACTGCTTGGAGCATTGATAAAACAATCTACGTGATAAATCAAAAGTCATGCACTGCTTGTGTAATTATTACCATGAATTATTATTTTTTAAGAAGGTATACTGACCAGTTACGTTCAGCAGAGCTTCACGGCTGTAACGAATGTTAGCAATGTTGGTAGCTACACAGCGATAAACTCCAGCATCTGACTTTCTCACCCCTGTGATCTGTAGGATGCCCATGGGAAGAAGTGTGTACCTGGATAGAAAGAGAAAGGATAGAAGTGAAGAACATTTTACCTTTCAGAAGAAGATACAAGGAAGCAGTGTCACAGAGCAAAACAAAACATCTAGGAACAACTAGTATATACCTGTCATTTGATGTACTGATTGGCACTTGATCTTTCTCCCAGGTGATGTTGGCTTCTGGAATGCTCTTTACCTGGCATTGGAAACGTGCCACTCCTCCCTCATCCACCGACATGGATTCAGGGTGAGTGTGAAACTTAGGAAGTGCTGTGTTAAACAGAAGGAAAGCAGATGCATGTCACTGGAAAGGTTGACATAAGAATGATCTAACACTAGCAAGGAAGTTCTCACTATACTTTATGGAACGTTTATGATCACTGATGGCTTTCTGCATGGTCAGCCGTAGCCAATGGTCAGCCGATTAGTCTCATATACCCAATTGATTTAACTTGAAACACACAACAGCGACCACAGTGCAAAGGCAGGCACAAACAACACAGTGCCTGTACTAACCTTAGTTCAGAATTAATTTCATGTGTATACACTGCTATTAACATTCAGACCCTTGCGAGTTCGTTCATGAGACTGCTGCTGACACATGTTAATGATGAGGATGTGTTAGTTTTGGTTGTGTTTGGATGCTACTTAGTCAACTAAATGGTTTCTCTCTATAGATCTTCATCGTGATGAAAGCTCTTCACAACATGCGGTTCGGATTACATACATGGCAAAAATTAAGTATAGAAACAACAGTGAAATCTTCAGAAAAACGAATATAATAGGTCAGGTAAAACAGGATCTTTCTGTTGAATTTACAGATTTATCTGACATATAGATACATATTTGAAAAAGCTACAAATGAGGATGAAGCTAAAGCTAGTGCTAGTGAGAGTGCAGAGCTAAACACATTGTGTTGTTCCCAGACTTTCCCAACCTAAAACTTAATGTTATGGGTCACTGGTTGCAGTTCCTATTACATAATCATATATTCTGAAAGTTGGAATTCATCAACTGCCTTTATAATTATATTGTAAATGAGTTTGAATAATCTAGTTTTTATGCTGCAAATTGTTTTTGTGGTTTGTGGACAGATATTGGCTGAAAAAAATATTTTAGGAATATACCACATCACTGCTTTTGGCAGGTGTTATGTGGTCAGTTCTGTAATTTCCTGTAGATGTCAAGATTTATTTTAAAATAACATTTGAAAAGAACAATTTCAAAGTACAGGACCATGTATCTGTGTTCTGTAGTTTGTTTATCATTTATTGACAGGACTTACATGCAAGTTGGACACGAGCTTTGCGGCTGACCAGCATGCCATAACGGTTCTGGGCAGCACAATGATATTCTCCAGCATCAGCGTCATCTTCATAACGTCTCTTCTGGAAGCTCTGGATCAGTAGGGTACCATTGGACAAAACTGTGGCACGTGTACCAGCTCCTGTAGGCACTGGTCTTCCATTTTTAAGCCACATCACTGAGATGGGTTCCTCACCCTCCACCCGGCAGTCCAGCATAAGGGGTCTGTCCCTTACAGCAATCACATCACTTGGCTCCAACAAAAAGGCCAGCTCTAATCCAGTTGATAAACCTAAAAATGATACTGTAGGTTAGCTATGTATTGGTCAGTGTGGAATCTCTGTTATTAGTTTTGTCAGACAAAACAAAATTCCTTGATCTATAAATACACTTTGAGATATACAGCGTTTTTGTGAATCACTGCAAAATTCCTTTGTTAACTTTTTTCTTCTTCTTCTCAAACACCTGCTGTTAGTAACAAAATTTTGATACCAGCTTTAAGGCGTTTTCATTCCTACCTAAAGTGGTTTTACATTCTCAGTAACTAATTTGCTTAAAAAAACAAACCTGATTGCAGGTGATAGGTAGCAACTAAACCAAAAGGTTTTCACAAAGAAACTATTAGGTCAACAGACTAGTAAGGGTTATGAGGTCAAGTTAGCAGACATACTTTTGAGTAAGCCCACCCTAATAACAATAGTGTGTGACAACTTATATTCAACTCAGTATAAACAGCTGCAATCAACCATTGGGAGTCATCAGTTCTCGTCTCAGATTGGGCCATCTGCCCCCTACTTATGCAAACCCCCACACTTCTATACCCCACCCAGACCCCACTTTCCTTTCACACTGACTTGGAGGTGACTTTCCCATGCCACTGGGTAACCCCTGTCCTCTCCATGTGTCAACCTTTATGCTATAGCTCTTTCGGTCATTTTCTATCCTTTTCAGAGAGACATCCCAAACTCTTTTCCAAATGGATGCCCCAGTGTGACCTTTAGAGATAGCCATTGCCTCATTCTCAGCTGTTGTTCGAGAGAAGTCTGCTCTTGAACTTGTACCACAGTCTGTCACGTAGGAGTCCACAGCATCTATTATGGGAACAAAAACTACCCCAAACCTAGCATGTATGTCACACAAATAAACTTCTTGAATATGTATCTGCTTTTACTGCTTTGTTAACACAACACCAGTCTACACCAAAAATACTTACAAACAATTTAGTGTGCTTTTTCATTACTTTTTTCTATTGTATTTAAGCAGCACATTTTTCATCCACACTGGGCTGCTCTGCACAATATTGTGCTCTATTCCTTACTTACTTGTGGCTTGGAGGTAAGTGCCAACTGCTGAAAACACCACTTCCTGAGGACATGGATTCAAACCCTTGGCTACGCTTGCAACATGATTGTGGAGTGCTGCATGCAGCTGAGTCTATGCCCATTGAGTTCCAGATAGGCTTTGGACTCTAATATAGCTATGTGTGTAATAAGCAGTGGTACAATAGGAAGCTTTGCTTTGCTGTGGTTCTGTTACTTCCCAAAGCACCAATATCTCATATATCCTAACATCTGCAAGCATTATAAGATGTTGGGCATAAGACTAAACAGCACACAGTCTGTGTCTGTCACTGGACATCTGTCCTTAGGAAACATCAGGCAATTCTCTCTTCATTCTCACTGTAAGAAGATAGTACACTTTGCAAATGCAAAGGCAGATATTGTAGCTCGACTGGGCTATGGTACATGGGTTTGATGCTTCATGACCCCTGGCCCACCACTTTCCATCTGAACCCAATGACAATAATATAATTGAGGAGTTCCTTGTTGTGCTCTGTCATAAGGTAGATGCAGAAAATCCATATAAATACACTTCATGGTGTTGTGTTTATGCTATTGTGGTTTATTATATATCAAACATATTCAGATGTCCAATGTTAACAGCTAAAGCATTAAAAACATATTTTTTTCTTTTCCGCCACAATTTTGGAATGATTGTTGGGGGTGTCTAAAGCAGCAGGATCCCTCCACCCATCCCCACCCCTCAGGTTGTGCCCCCATCCACTAAAGGGTCATGAGAGAGTTGACTATGGGCGAATGGTTGGGGTGTGAATATGTTACGAAAAGCCTGTGTCCAGTAACAACAGAGGCCTCTAGCCCTCTTAACTTCATTGTCTTCACTGTGGTCCTGAACTTCACAACTATTTTGGTGGCCAGACCCATATCCCTGAGGTAAAGACCTTGACCAACCATGGACACCAAGGATAAGGCAAATATTAACAAATACATCCAATGATAGCAAACTAATTCCTGTGTGCGATAACAATTACTTTATTTATAATTAGAATTAATACTTTAATTGTACTTATCACACTGCAAATTCTTAATGTTCATATTGCAATTTACTTTTCTCTACAAATCCCATAACTATAGATCATTTTACAGGGTTATTTTTAAATAAAAAGTTTTCCCTTGAGCAATGTGAGACTTAACTTATTATTCATCTGTGTGTTATACATGTGGGGTATAATTATTAAATGCTTTATAACATACTTGATATGATTTTTGGACTCATTGAATGAATGTGTGGAGCACATATTCAGATGTTAAGCTCATTATAACTTCTTTACAGTCCTCTCTCACGATACAAACTTAAAAGAGACTTGGTCCATGCTTACAAAATGTATAAAAGGCATTTAAACAGAATTCCAAATGCATATGCACATTCACAAATTCCTTTCCCTCCCCTTTTTGTCCATAATGTCAATGACTGCGGTCCAAGCTGCAACGCAAACAATGGTTGAACCTTGGGGGAGGAATTGTAAAGGAGCTGTAAGGAAAAGTGGCTCTCTGGGCACTATGCAACGGAGAAGGCTGGAACTTTTTCTTCTTTTGTCTCAATAATAGACGTTAAACTATCCCAGGCTATGACTGCCACAAGTTCTTTATCAGTGTGCTCTATAGGCACCCCACTGTGCTGCAAGTAGACAGGCCACACAATTCTTTTGTTTAAGAGCTGATTGCCATTAGCTGGCATATGCCAAGTTCAAAGTCAAGTTAACACCCACCATATCCTAAGTGTGATGAAAAACAAATGTGCAAGCCCTCATACATTGTCTTCCTCTTTGATGGGGTCTAATTACTATTGTATAAGAACAATGTGTGTCTTATTGGTTAAATTGCTTCAATAAAAAAACATTGTGAACCCACATGTAATTACTCCAAATTATAAAATACATTTCCATATGATTTTTATAGGACACTTCCTAATTAGCACACTGTGTCAACCTTGAAATCCCTTGTTCAGTGATTCAAGTTGAAAGCCCAACACATCTTGTAAATGGTTTGTCAAACAACAAGTCATTAACTTGGATCAATAAGCAATGTTGTTTACACAGACACTGATTTCTAGTATGCAATAAAAAAAAAGTATCAGTATTAAAGTAAAACCAATAACCAACTTGTTATGACTTGTATTTTAACCTGATAACAAAAACCATGCATTATTTGCTATATAACAATAACAAGAACTTGTTCTTTCAGTTAAATGTTGGATTCAGACACTCTGGATCTATTCTACTGTAGATGAATTTATATTTCTGGGGTGCCTCATAGCACAACTGTGTGAAGTGCATAAAGTGAGGACCTTGACGGGAACATAATTCTTAAAATGTTTTGCCTTTGGTATTAAGAATTAACATTGTATTACTTCAATGAGTTTGTATCAAATCTAGTTGGACAATGATGTGGTATATAAAGGTATCTAAAGGTACAATGAAAATAAAACTTGCAAGACCTGCCACAATACAAACTACTTGTAAAAGCAGTTTACTAATATGTAGAAGTATTTAATGTGTATGATAAAACTGGAATCATTTTGTGAGGTTTCTACACTCATTGTACATTTTACCAGGCCCACTTACCATATAGAAGCACTTTATAGTTACATAATTACATAATGCAGCCCATCTTTTTCTCCACATACTTTGTTAATCCCTTGTTCTCTAATGGTCAGGGCCCCCTTAGGACCAGCACAGATCAGTTACTACGTTGGGGGTTGGATCATTCTCAGCACTGTAGTGACAGTTTGTTAGTGCTGCTAGAGTGTCAAAACACCTCATTGTCATTGCTGGACTGAAAATATCCACCAACAAACAATGTCCAGCCACCAGCATCCCATAGGCAGTGCCCTGTGAGCACTGGTGAACAGTTAGAGGATGACTAACACAAACTGTGCAACAACAGATGAGCTGCTATCTCTGACTTCATATCTACAAGGTGGAGCGAAATGGTAGATGTGCTAATAGAGTGAAGCTAAAAACTCCAGCAACACCGCTGTATCTGATCCAATCACACTATCGTAACATACATTTCTAGATTATCTCTAGATTTTAGGCTATGTTTCGTACAAATGTCCATATAGAACTGAACTGTACTATGGGCTTCACTCCACTGATCCTTGCTGTTATGAGGCCAAAATATTAGACTCAAAACTGTAGCTTTAGCAGGGGATTGAATGAATCTAAGCAGTGATAGAGATGTCACTCTCCTACCTCTGCCACAGTGGCTTTTTCACTTCTATTGTGGCAATGTAGATTAGCTGGAGGGGTGACTTGTCTAAATTAAAGGGATCATGGGTTCATGGTCGAGGATCGAGGGATGCATTGAAAGGAAGGGGTCTGGACAGAATCACTGCAGCTGTGAAGGCGTTACGCTCTCACACTCACACATGCACGTATGGAACACACAGTGCTTTAATGGGGTTTCAATCTCAGTCAGTCTCCCCAAAAGGCTTGCCCAGTGTTATGGAGATGAGGGTCTAAGGGTCAGGTCAAATGGGGTGGAGCAAACTGGTCATTGTCCCTATGGTTCTTTTTTCTGTTTGGACACTCCCTTCGACTGCTCTGCTGACCAGACAGGGAACCCATCAGTTAACCCTGCCCAAGGTCATCATATGACCTAATCCATAAGATGAGGAGTCTTCCTCCTTTCTGATTCCTGAGACACACCACCTCTTTTTGTTCAACTACTTTAGTACTCAGCTTATTTATGGTTTTGGTAGGACAACACACAGTACAAAGAGTCATGAAAATAAATCTATGATTGAAAATAAACTTTAACTTAACATATCGAGACTAATGTTTTAAAACCACTCTTTTAAATGAGCAAAGTTTCAAGTCATTTTTGAATTTAGACCGACTTGTTTATCCTTACTGAACGTACTTATTAATTTTAAGTTATTATTAATACATTGGTCTCAGTTTCCTTAATTTTTCTTGGTCAGGGCTGCAGTGTTAATACATTTCAAATAAATACAGAATCCTGTAAAGGATGGAAAGGAACAGATGAGCTACTTTTTCTGACTTTCCATTTACAGAATGGAGCAATATGAAAAATAGATGTGTAGAATAGAGTGTACAGTCTGTAAACACAGTCTGCACTTAGCACTGCTGAGTCTGACCCACTCACACACTAAGACCCCACAAAACACACACAAAAACACCACCCTTAGGTCAGTGTCACTGCAGGACTGAAAATGATCCAGCACTCAAATATTACCTGATCTGTGGTTGCCCTGAGCATTAGACAACAGAGTAAGGAGAACTAATAAAGTATGTAGAGAACAGATGGACTACAATGTGGAATTGTACAACTACAGTGCTACTGATAAAATGGTAAATAGTTGTACAAATCAAGGATATGTACCTAAAAAGTGATCCATGAGTGTAAGTTGTGTGATTATTTTGTGTTGTTGTTTTTATTCTTCTTCTCATTATTAGTAATACTACTACTACTACTATCACTACTACTACTATCACTACTACTACTACTACTACTACTACTACTAATAATAATAATAATATCTAACAAATTCTGGACCTTCATTCCAAAACGCAATTCAGCATTTAAAATCCATTTGCTTCAAAAAATAATGACTTAATACTCTATGCTTATGTTTTACTTGCAAACGTAAGACAGAAACTACAGATAAGACAAATACTAATAATAAATACAGCACAGCATCATGATTCAACTCTTAGTTAAAACATACAAGAAGATTGTTTAACAGGCAAGAAAAAATACATTTAAAAAAATGCACAACTTTAAAAGTGTTGCCTTTTTGCTTGTCGAGAGCAGCATGTTCACAAATATGAACTTAAACTAACCAGTTGTCCATACAACCATAAAGCAGCTTTAGGTCCGAATACAGACTTCTTTATAATGTAGAATAAATTCAAGTAATGTAAAAGCTAGTTTATACGAATGGGGAATAATCGTTGCATTTGACTGTAATTCGGTTATTGATCAAACACCTTAACAGATTTTGCAGAACAACTGGACCATAAAGACCAGAGCAAAGTAATCATAAACCAGCTCGGTGAACAGAAATACACAGACGTTAAGACAATATACAGGTTAAGGTCAGTTAATTCAGGTTCGTTGTTTCATAGCATATCTACTACATTAAAGAATTCCATAATTCCCAATAAGTAATTATTTAAAAACTTACACGGACAGACAAACGTCAACAAAAAAGGCAGCAGAATCCGTGGCTTCATCATCAGGCGTAAATCCAATCACAGAAGAGAAACTTCGTTAAGGTTCTATGAAAGTGTATTTAAACTAGTGTCACCTAAAACGCTCGCTTGTAGATTATTTGTAAAACTAGGCACTTTTTAAATGTAGTAACTCTAATTTAACATTTTAGCAGATGCCGGGCGGAGGGGCTTCTGTTCACTTCCAAAGCTTCGGTTCAAATAATCTACATCCCTTACTCTGTCACTCCAGTGCACGCTCTCACATTCAGCCTTCGCTAACACTGACAGCTCGAGCCGCGTTCAGCCAATCACAGACAAAGAGTCCTTCAGGGGAAGGGCTTCGGTTCGTCAGATGCTGATTGGAGCACATGGGATTCCCATTAAGTCCAGCATCATAAGGTTATTGTGTGTGTTTATGTTTTCAGAGGTAGCAGAAGTGCACAAGTTCTTTACTTAAGCAAAAGTACTACTAATCTGATTAACAATACTCAAGAAAAAGTTTATATATTTACTCAAGTACTTATATATTTTACTCAAGTACATGCTACAAACTTTACATAAAGTAAAAAAAAGAGTAAAAGTATTCCTTTAAAAAACCTTTCTAGCTTATTTTATTAGGACAAGAGGTACACATCCATGACACAGAGTACTATGTAGTGGTTTGTACTAAATTAATAATCTGCAAAAAAAAAATCAACATTATCACCTACAAATGACATTATCATCTTTAGATAACCACAATAATAATAATGATAATAATAATTATAATAATAACAGCAGCAACAACAACAACAATAATAAAATAACATACCATAATAATTACTATTTTGTTATTCTTCTTCTATATTATATTATTATTATTATTATTATTATAATTCAGCATATATTTAACCCCGAACAATAGTTATCATTGACTGTTTGAAACACTGTCACTTCATTTTAGTCAAAAATTCACACTCCTCTACTTAATTTAAAAGATATTGCATTTATGCAAAAAGTTTAGAAATATTACCTCATAGTCATCACAGAAATAGAATTGTCCATTCCAGGGACATGGAAAAACAGCTAGTGTGTGATTAATAACAACAGTGTAAGGTGAATACAATACTTTTTTGGAAGTATGATGCTGACACTCTACAGAGCAGGTTGCAGTATTCTCCAAAACTTTAAGAACATCTCTATAATCTCTAATAGATTATATAATCATATAAAACGTATCATATAAATGCCTGTAAAAGCATACCTGCTCTGAAAGAGTTTCTACAAAATCATGACACGAGGACCACAGTGCTCGCATCATTTCTAAAGCCCCCTCAAGTCAGTTGCAATGAGTCCAGTATAAACTGTCGATAAGAATCTAACTGTCGATAACGTGTCTAACTAGAATTGCCTGAATAAAAAAAGAAAAATAAGATAGATGGATATAAATATATCAATATATCCATAAAAGCCATGGAAACAAGTCTCTTCGAAAATATAGTGAGTAAAAAGTATAATTATTCTTTTGAAAAGTAAGTAATAAGTTTACATGCGTTTCATGTTGCTCCTCTAAATAAAACACCTCTTGGATGCTACTTCTGGGTAGTTTACCTCTTGATGTGAGACCGCTGACTGCTAAACATGACTCTATGATGCACCCCAAGACATTTTCTCCAGCTGACAGACTTTGAAAGGGTGTGCATCATTGGACTGAGAGAAGCAGGATGGTCATTTTGATTATTTGCCCACCATCCAGGCTTAGTCGTTATGAGGTGTTGGGAGAAGTGGTTCCATAAGGGCATGAACAAACAGCAAACAGGCTTAAGATGGCCCAGGCAGACCACCAGTAGAGAGGATCATTTGAACAGGGGTGCGTTTCCCGTACAATGACGGAGCTTGCAATGAACTAACGTGGTATGATGCATCGTTAAACTAACTAACATCTGAACTACTGTTCCCCGAAACCATTGTACTTTGTTGGTACCACAGAAGTCTGAACTATGTTGGTTTAAACCACCGTGGTCTTAACTAAGGTGTTTCCAGATG
>JAVSBV010000086.1:2370914-2404563 GCA_033117975.1 Parotocinclus spilosoma | reverse complement strand
TTCCTTCACCGAGCCAGGCCTCTTCCACTCCAGCACTGCCTTGACCTTGATGGGGTCCATCTGGATTCCCTGTTCGTTGATTAGGTACCCCAGGAACGCGATCTCCTTCTGGTCAAACTCACATTTCTCGGCCTTCACGTACAGCCCGTTCCAGTAAACGGCCCAGTACCTTCTTGGTGTTATCAAGGTGAGAACGGGGATCTGGGGAGTAGATAAGAATTTCATCTAGGTAGGCAATTAAACACTTACCTAGGAACTCCCTCAGAACATTGTTCACCAGGCACTGGAACACGACTGGGGCGTTCGTGAGGCCGAACGGCATGACCAGGTATTCATAGTGGCCCGCCTTGGTGCTAAAAGCAGTCTTCCACTCGTCGCCCTCTTGGATCCTCACCAGGTTGTACGCATTCCGGAGATCGAGCTTGGTGAAGATTTTAGCCTCCCGTAGCTGTTCCAACGCCAAGGGGATGAGTGGGATGGGGTACGTGTACCGCTTGGAGATCTTGTTCAGTTCGCGGTAGTCAATGCACGGCCAAAGGGTACCGCCCTTCTTGGGGACGAAAAAGAAACTGGAGCTGGCTGGTGACTTCGACGGGAGCATGAATCCTTGAGCTAGTGCCTCGCTGATATACTCCTCCATGATCTAGTTGACGGACAGCGGGTAAGGTGTGGCCCGCGGAATCTTGGATCCAGGGAGGAGGCAGGCGTGTCCCTTGCTGAACACCCTGGTGAGGTCTCGGTAAGCCGAGGGAACGTTAGCCGGGAGAACTTTGGCGGGAGCGTTGGCGGGAGCGTTAGCGGCAGCTATGCACAGGCTCTTGGTGGGTAGGCTCAGGCACCGGTCGAGACACTGGGGTGACCACGCAGTGATATCCAGGGGTGGTGGTGGGTGGTGGGGTTGTGATCCCGCAGCCAGGGCTGTCCTAGGATGATGGACGAGATGGTGTGGTTCAGAATGAACAGGGTCCGTACTTCCTTGTGGAGAGCCCCCAGGCGTAGCGAGATCGGGACGGTGCGGTGCGTGATGTTACCCACGATCTTGCCGTTGACTCGGTAAAGTCCCCCTCTGATCCGGAGTCCATCAATGCCGCTACCATACACACATGGGCACCGTGAGACACCTGAACGGCGATACGAGAGTTAGTCTTAGCTTTCTGGACGGGAAATGTCGAGCACATCTTGTGGGGTTTGGGGCTTGGCAGCGCCCCCTTGGTCCTCTTCGCTCCTCCTGCTGCCTCCGGGCGCTTCTCACGCCGGACAGGGCATTCCCGGAGAAGGTGGTCCGCTTCCCCGGAATAGAAACACAGGTGTCGCTTGAGACATTCTCTCCTCTGCTGATCCGTGCCCCGCGTACGACCCATCTCCATGGGTTCCTGGTTCTCACAGTCCCCAATAGAAAATGCGTGGATAATTCTGATCCAGTAAAAACAAGAATGATGATCCCGTACTGTTGCACATAACACCTCAAAGACTAAATAAGTTTGTATGCTCTGTGAAAAAATGTCTTTAAAGTGTGGTGAATTTTTTTTTTTTAAGAAATGGTAACATTACAAAGTGGTACATGCTTTACTGTTTGTTGGAAAGTGTTGCAGGCCTGAAATGCAAGAATTTATGTTTCTTAACAAATTTTTTTTGACCAGACAAAACCTAAAATGTCTTAAGGTTCATACCATCTGCAATGAAATCAAAGTAACCGTGTAAGTTCTATACTGTCCAAACTTTTTCAAATTTTGGGTTGTATCATCAGTACTATAATTTCTAGCCTGGTGAGTCATTTATAAGTCAAGTAATTTTCTTAATTTATGTTCACATTAACTAAAAAAGAAAAACATAACCCAAATATTGCAAATAATGAAATGTTGAAAATGAATGAGACAGATCTCCTATTCACACTTTCACAGATGCTTGATCCAATCCAGGGCTTATTAAGCAACATAGCATGCAAGGCAGGAATACTTTTACATTTACAGCATTTAACAGATGCCCTTATCCAGAGCGACTTACAACTTATACAGGCTTACCATTCAAACAATGGTGGGTTAAGGGCCTTGGTTAAGGGCCCAACTGTGGCAGCTTTGCGGAGGTGAGATTTGAACCCTGGACCATCAGGTCCAGAATTCAGTACCTTAACCACTAGGCTACCACAGTCCCATACAACAGGAATAACCCCTTGACAAAATCACTGATCGATTGCAGTGCAAAACACACATATACGTATCAACACACAAACTAGCTCATCAACAGTGAGACAATTCATACATGTCAGAGGTGTACCTAGACATAAATCCCATGGACATGGGAAACATTTACCAAACAATGGCTGGCTCAGGTTCGAACCTGGATTTGTAAGGGGACAGCACTTAGCACTGCATTACCATGCAGCCAACGTTAAAGAAATATTAAACTCTCGAGTTCTTACCTCTAAGGTTAAAGTAGTTGTTCTGCTCTATTTCCAATCAAATCACACTTGAGTAATGTGCAACTTTCAGTCCTTACCTGGATAAAATGTGTTTGGATATGAAATAAAACAGAAATGTATCCCAGTGGACTGAACTGGCAACTGTGCTGTGCTATCAGTTGTATATTAATGTCCAATATAATTTTGTCCCCTAGCTTCTGTATTTTTTTCTTTGCTGTGACCATCTGTTCAGCACATCTGTGCAGGATGTTCAAATCAACGAAAGAGTACAGCTCATGGGAACTAAGGAAAATTCAGTAATATGACAGAATACAGTCAAATCATGTAGAAAAAATAAATGATAGCATAAGAAGGGTTGTTTGAAGTACAAATGTTGTATGACGCATGATACCATTACTGCTCACAAAAGGAATATCCCCATAATCATCATAATGAAATATCCTCAATTCTTCGTGAGCAATGTATATGATGCATGGACCAATCATAACTGAGATTCCTGGAATGTTGTCATTTATTCATTTAGAATGATTTGTTATATTACAACTATAACACCAATTTAACTGTGCCCTGTGCATTAACCCTACACTTTATGCACTGGATTGCTAATTTACTTAATAGACTAATAATTTTTATAAACTATTTTAATAAACTATTTGAACTGATACTTGTGTATGAATACTTACATTTACTTACGTTGCTAATTACCTTCCAAGCTTCTTGTTTAGGTACTTATACCTCTACTTATCATATGCATAGTTTTTCAAGCAAGTCCACCCTCTTATATTATCAGCGGGTCTACTTTATTTCTGTTAGATGTCTTTTTAACATATACTGTACATAATCTGTGTTCAAAGTAATTTGCTTTTGCATTTGTCAATGGGGTGGCTCTTTGGTTACTTTTGCCTCATAGTCAGGACTGCATGTGTTAGGATTTTGTATATGTAACATGTGTCTGCAGTGGCTTCCTCTAGGTACTATTGAAACTCTGTCTAAGGTTTGTTTCTGCCTGTTGATGCCCTCGTACACCCAAACCTAAAATGCATTAAGTGGGTACAACAATGAAATTATGAATTTGCTAATAATGCCTATAGAATTCAACTTGGGTTTAAATAACTTGAAGTTTTGTAAAACTACACTTACCGGCCACAACTTTACTGTCTTCCTTCCTTCCTTCCTTCCTGTTACTGGTCAATTATTTGTATCTGTTGTTAATCGTTTTTTTAGAAAGTTTACAGGTGACCGGCTTGCATCTATAGTGTGTTTGTTTATTAGCCTTCAGCAAATCTCTGGTATACATTTAATTTCGGCTTTGTCTTCATTACAGTTTAAATTTATTTAAACTCTTCGTACAGTTGGTTCTTTCTCCATGTTTGTTTATTAGTATTGTTTATTTGGTTAAAAGTCATTAGCGAATCACCGACTCATACTTAATTTTGGCTTTATCTTCGCCATAGTCTAATTTGATAACTTTCTACTTTATACAGCTGTTTCCCAGTTTTCTCTTTACAAGTACCGTATTTTCTGCACTATAAGGCGCACCTAAAAGCCTTACATTTTCCCAGAAATCGGACATGCGCCTTATAATTCGGTGCACCTTATATGTGTACTTAGTTCCAAAATCTATTGTTGTGATACTTTGGTAAGCGCTCCGCTTCATTGACTGTCGGCCTATTTCTAGCTGACACAGGGACGTAATACGTACAGTACGTACAGTGTGTACAGTACGTGCTATATTAAATCACCACTGAGACTGTAAAGTATGAGATTTAGGTAAAAAAAATTGAATTTATAAAAAAAATAATACGATGTGCCTTCAGTTTATTTTAAACGAATCGCAGGCTGCGAATAAGAAGCCAGCTTCAGCCTCGTGATGAGAGGGAATCTGCTGTGCTTGATAGTAAAATAGCCCAGCTGTTCAATTCAGGTACAGAAGATGAAGGCTTTTGTGGATTTGTGGGAGAAGATTGATTAAAAAATAATGTGAGTGTTTTGTTAAATAGTAGAATAAAGTTAAACTAAAATCACTGTTTCGCTTCTTTTACTTTTTTTGTAGACCGTATGTTTTGAACATAGCGCTGTTTGTAAAGCGGAACACTTGTAAAATACCAACAGCATTTTCGTCACATTTAGTGTCATTAACACTGCCGATTGTAAAGTGTCTTAAGAAAATGTAAATGGTGCATTTAAATGCTTAACATACAAATTATCACTAAATATTTAATCTAAATGTTAAATATAAATCTACATACAAATATTTAGGATACATGCTATATATATATTTAATTATTAAATATTTAACTAGTTTCAGAAAGACTATCTACGTTTTAAGCCGTGCCGTTTTCCTGTTTGTTGTTTCTATTTAAGTTATAAAGGCTTTGCAGTTGCTCTGTACTTCCTGCTTTACAATGATGGTCTTTCACGTGGATAAACCTACTAGGCCGACGATATTTAGTGATAATTTGTTATGCATTTTAATGCATAATTAAAATTTTCTTAGACACTTTACAGTCGGCAGTGCTAAATGTTGAAAAAACGTGTTAATGCTAAATGTGACGGAAGTGCTGGCGTTATTTAACAAGTGTTCCACTTAACAAATGGCGCCCCATAGCGGCTTATAATACGGGGCACCTTATTTATGGGTTAAATACAGATATAAACCCCATAATTGAGATCGCGGCTTATAATACAGTGCGTCTTATGGTGCGGAAAATACGGTAAACAAACAAGCAAACAAGAAACCCTCAAAACTGCACCAACACAATGTGTCTTACATTGAGTTTGACATTATGGCCCTGAAATGTTTCATGTTTGCCTGGCCAACTTAATTTAATTTGATAGTAAACACCCATTTCTACAAATAGGGTTAGTTATAGATAGTGGCAAAATACTACCATAAAGAATAAATTGCTTGGAATCTCAGTGCAAAACCAACTTTTAAGCATTTTGAGAAGGAACAGACACACAGTTTCATATGAAGTAAATGTAAGAAACACTGTTTTTTTCTGTTCTGTCCCAACTTTTACTGATTTGGGATTGTATATTAATTCAATAAATTTTTACATGGTGATTCCAATTATCCTATCATACCACGTTCTAAACAAGTTAATTGATAGCAATTACACTAATCATAATAATTTTGTCTCTTATGGTGTACTGTTATTCACTATTTTATGAAAGCACATGCAATTATTCACATGAAATGTAAAAATAAAGTTGTTTATGAAGTTCTTAGGTTGCACTAAATCCTCAGCGAATCAATCCGACTATGAAATAGCACTGTAAAGAAAACCTTGATGGGTAGATAAGGGAAATTTAAAAATCAGAATCAGTTTCCCAATAATGCGTGGCTTGCAGTGTCTTGCCGTGTCCCGTTCCCAACCGGTTTGTGGCCTGCCAGTCAGGTGGGTTTTTATTAGCTTTCCTCTGAAATAGCTTCAAATGACTTCAATGGTGGGTCAGGGCCAGCCTCCATCAGTGCTCAGGGAGAATGGTAATTACTGAGGGAAATACCAAGGGCTGCCTTCAAAACCACCCGGCCAGGGCCAAGTGTTACATCATTAGAGAGAAATCACTGCACACACACATTCTTAAAGCATATTCATGTGAGGGCTTTGGGAGGACTGCCACTCACTCTGTGAAAGTAGAAAGCAGAGCAGATGTGTGTCACCCAGGTTTATGATCCAGAGCTGGTGCTATTTAGTGGGAAAAGTCTCCTGCTTAGCTATGGTGACATCACAGACATATATCATATAGGCCTGGCTATAAGGTGCTGCCATACCCATATACTTTTTAACCTGACCTCTTTTAAAACAAATACAATTAAGCGCTGCGCTTTCTTCAATTCCAGCTCTTTGGTCCTAGCCACAGTTAACTGACTGAAGAAACTTAAAAAAAAGTAATTGCCATTCACCTCAAGGAACCAGATATGAAAATGTAACATATTTATTCAATCTGTGTAATGGGTTACCGCATGATCTCGACTGGTGCTGGGTGAAAATTCATTACTGTCATTGAGTTGCCTTTGAGAAAAGCCATTCATACTGCACACAATGAAAATATTAAGCCATCGAGAGAATAAAAATTCTCTTGTGAATATGCAAGAGTAAATCACTGTTTTAAAATATTTCAGTGATGTATAGCGAAATTAAGGAAACAATGTTTGGAAGCTGAAAGGGAATATTAAATATCTTCATACATCAGTGCTAACAAGTTTTCCCTATTAATAATTACAGGGGTAAATAAGATTTAATTTCTATAACAGAGACTTGGCTTTTAAAAAGCAAAGAGCCACAACATCATTTGTCTTGCTGAATTTGCTATATGAGCTAAGAGCTCTGTAAAACAGCTGTATTAATTAAATCAGTTGTTTAGAAAGAAACCTCCACTTGCAATAATGTGTTTACTTTTGCTTGATATTAGTATGGATTTGTTTAATGTTTATTAAAAATAAATCTACAATTAAAGCACCTGAAACCGATTCATTTCGGGACAAGTACATTTATACCGATAGCAACAATAAATTCTACAAAGTGTCTTTAAATTTTGTATATGTAAAATGTTTTGGTAAGTATGTGGACAGTGATGTTGTATAAGTCCTACATGTTTAAGTCTCGGTGGGCTTTAGCACCTGAGACTGCACGAGCAGCAGATGGGCTGAAATAATAAAAAGCGCATCAGGGCTCACGTGTAAATCACATCAGTTCTCCGCTTCTCGTTAGCGTCAGACTTATGTAATTGATTCCACATGTGGGGATGCGATGGCAGGGGCGATGTCTGGTAATGAGGGGTCGCTGCTGATTTGCACACCTGGCCTAAGCTGATGCCACACATCCTCAGCAAAGCACTGCAATTTTATGGTCAATTTGGCCGTTTAGTTGGAAGGATAAAGTGAACACACAAAGGGAGTCCGATGAATTCATGAAGATTTTACAGCCACAGTCCATCCACAAGGATGCACACATGCATATGCAGACCCATTCATGCAGACATGCAGAAAAGAATGTTCTCAGTCTACTTAAAAAAACAGATCAAGTGGACTTTGATTGTACTTAACCTGACTTTAAGTTGAGCAAATTACAGTAAACTTTTGAGATTACGCTTTTATGTCTTGCATCTGCAGTTCAAAGATTATGAACGCTGCAGGATTTTCTGTATTTCTACATAAATATGAGCTTCAGCAACAGGTTTTCATACCCCTCCTAAAAAATGGATTTACACCACACAATATTACCTAAAATCATATACATGGTCAATGATTTATTAAATAATATCATCTCATATTATATATCAGCAAATGGCAAAGTATTTACTTTTACTTTTTAACCCATTCCTCCACAGAGAACAGTTTCAGCTCTTTACTGTTAGTAGATTTTCTTACATGCTCACTCAGGCCCTTCCAAAACCCTTGAAATGAAATGAAATTTGCTCTTATTTAACTATTTTTTGGTGGAACAACTTATGTACTTATGGTCCACCTTCTCTATGGTCCACCTTCTCAGGTCACAAACAGAGATTCTGATTTTCATTATGAATTTGTTGGTAGAATTCAGAACTCTCTGTCAACTCATCCTGGCCCAGATGCAGCAAAACAAGTCCAAACCATGGTACATCCATTATGTGTTACAGATGGGATAATGTTCTTATGTTGGAATACAGCGTTTTTTGTACAGGCACAATGCATATCATTTAAAGAAAAACATTTTATTTTGGTATCATCTGTCTTCTAAACATTTATCAAATAGCTGTCTGGCTTGCCCACACAGGTACAGGTACAAGTACCTATATGGAGGAATTCTTACTGACACTCAGCTATAGGGGTATGAGAAGGAAATAAGAAGGGGCTTGATATAAATGCAGGATATAAATGGCAAAAAGGATAATGACAGCAGGATTGCATTATAGTTATAATAAAAATGCATGCATGTTATTGCCTAGGTACAGGATACAGCAATATATAGCAATATTTATTTTCATACTACATTGATTTTCAGCTAAAAAAGTAGATTTTCTTGAAGGAAGAGGAAGCATTTTAAGTGGGGTGTAAACTACAAGCTCCGCTCCTGTAGATGTCCTTTAGACTTGGGTGTTTTTGCTCAATTTCTCTGCTGAATTATCAGTGTGATGTGATCTATTAAGATGACTCAGTAACTTGTATTTTAGCAGTTTTTTTTCTTTTTAGTGAACTATGTGGCTCTTGGGTAGTTACTCCTAAAACGAGCTATGCCAGTGATATATTCTGCGATGGGAACCATTTTTGGAAGGGCATTTCTTTCCTTCTGCGTGGCGTTTCCAATCCACAGTGTAATGCCTCTGGCGTGAACATTTTCAATCAGCCCTTGGTAGAAACTTATAAGGGGTGGTTCATATCAAGTCATGCCTGACTGTTTATGGTGATGTAGGTAATAAAGACACTGTTGCAGCTGTTTGATGATAGCTGTGTTATGCTTGTTCTAGTCCAGGCTGTTTGAAATATGAATTCCTAAGAACTTTTGTGAGTCAACACCTCCCTGCTTTTGATATAGATAGGCTTGAGTGAATGAGCTTTCCAGGATCAGCTCTTCTGCTTTGCTGGTGTTAGACAAATGTCATCACTTTCTTCCCCATACAGTAACAGATGACTGTCCTGTTGTTGATACAAGGACTCACTGTTGATGCAGAATAAGGTAAGGATAGTAGAGTCATCTTAAAGTAGTTTTAACGGCAAATTCAATAACCAGATTGTCATGAAGAAATGAACAGTAAAAAAGTGAAAACAACTTAGTGTTCAGATGACATTCTTGTTATATTGCCAGTGCTTACTGATATTTTGGTATGTACTCCCCACTCTCACCACCTGAGTTTGTTAGAGTTCAAGGAAGACCACAGTTTCCTGACTAGTCTGGATAAACTAACTCGTGAAATTTAATATCATCCAACATGAGAAAGGTGATTAGTTACTCAAAAGTTACCCTGGGTTCCTATATGGCTGCATAGACTACTGCACACCCTCATTCTTGGACTGATTTTTGTTTTTTAGTCTCCAACCCTGAGGATATTAATAATGGTCTTTTACTCCATTTTGGCACAATCTGCGTGTAATGTATTTTATATTTAAATTTATATTTTAATTCACCCAAGATTTTTGCTCATAACAGTCTGGATGGTCCTTTTTGTCTTTGGTAAATTTCTTTTAAAAAACATTTTGAATTTTCAGTGGCACTGAATGTAACTTTGCATTGCAGTGCTTCACAAGGATTGCCATAGTAATTCCTTGCCCATTTTGTTGTTTCAGCCATTGATGAATGATGGTTTGTGATGCAGTGACATATGTTGGCTCTCAGATCACAGGTCTCCAGTTTAGGCTTGCACCCTCAGCCTTTGCACACTAAAATTCCTCTACATTCCTTGACATGTTTAATGATATTATGCTCTAGTGGGAGCAATATGGAAATTCCTTCCATTCTTTCTTTGAGAATGCTTTAAACATTCCAATAACTGGATCATATATTTGCTGACAAACTGGAGATCCTCTTCCCATTTTTGTTCCTTAAAGACTCCTTTTGTGGATCCTGCATTCGTATTAAATGATTGCAATTACCTGTTGTTATTACCTGAGAATTGTAACAAACAAGACTTTTACTCCGTTTGTACACTGT
This sequence comes from Parotocinclus spilosoma, assembly GCA_033117975.1. Taxonomy (NCBI): domain Eukaryota; kingdom Metazoa; phylum Chordata; class Actinopteri; order Siluriformes; family Loricariidae; genus Parotocinclus; species Parotocinclus spilosoma. Next base: position 2,394,510 of record JAVSBV010000086.1, on the reverse strand, counting down.
CTGTCTACTTCACATCCCATGTCATATACTTAAATTCCTGGTTTTCCTTTTATTTTTTACTGGGCACTTCATGCTAACAAAGTTAGCTCTGCTGTCCCTGTGTGGTCTTCTAGGTTTGATTGTCAATACCTTCTAGATGTTTGCTTGTATGTATCAGTACCCGTTGCATCTTCTCTGTGTCATTCTGCTTTATTTCTATTATAATCCCTGTTTTGGTCATACTTGTTTCCCCTCCTTGTGTAGCTATTCACGTTCACATCTTAGCTTTTGTTTATTGTTTCTGTTAGTCTCTAATCTGATTGCCTAGTCCTTCCCCCTAGTACAGTCATGTGTATTTTTTCTTGATTCTCCTGCTTCAAGTGCTACCTAAATAACTCTGTTGCACTTGTTTACATCTCCCTGCTTGTTTCCTGTCCACACACCTGTGACAGATCCCTTTTCTTTATCCATTCACACCTGACTGTCATTCCATTGATTGAAAAGACCTGACTCTAATTTCACCTCAAATTAACTGCTAACTGCTAAAGTTTCACATACTTTAGCCACTCACACTTGGATAACATTCCTCAGTAAGAAAAAGACTAACTAAGATGTTTGTCTTATTTGTTTGTCTTATCACTTAAGACGGGTGAAATGCTGATGATGTTTCTGTATATTTATACAGACTTTTTTGCAGTGTTTTTGGTCATATGTTTTCAAAATTAACCCTTTATTTACCTTTATTATTAACAATTTAACCTCATTTCTGAACAAATTGTCAAACTTCACTACATAAGTGGGACTGCAGTTACTGAAGCTACAGTAGAACAACAATGTTATTGTTAATGTTTACCTTGCTTAAAAAAAACAACAAAGACCAGCATTTGCATGCCGGTATGCTCCATGTTGAACAAGTTTCATGTTCAATATTGATCCACCACTTTGGTTTGTACTTGCTTGTGCTGGTCTGGCGATGGTGAAACTTGTGTGAATAGTCTTGCTGGTAAAGATAGTTGACTATATATTACAAATAACTCATGGCCTGATGTGAGTCTGTAGTAGCAGGGAGTTCACAAGAAAAGTAAAGAAGACAGTGCTACACATAAATACACATAAAAAATGTATTTATTTAATAGGAGAGAATCAGAAAACACAACATTATGGTTTAGCTACGGTATTTAACTTCCTAAATGTCTGAGTATTTTTGATAATTAGGTAATGTAAAAATAATTTTAATGTTAGAATTTAATTTTACAGCATGCATATTCCAAAGTCAAATCCATAATGTTTTAAGAAGGAAGACATTAGAGAACAAGTCTATTTTTGCTTACCACACCATAACCAAAAAGTCCAAATCTGTCCTCGTCAAGAAGCAGCCCAGACTCAAATAGAGACAATTACTACCTGGAACCAGAGTTCATCTTAAACCATAGCTGATGGCCTACTAGCATATTATTTTCACTGTGGTATTTCCAGTCTCCTAAGAACATAACATCATTTCTCTGGAATAGTAACCTGTTCCTGACAGTACTGCTGGACATTCTTAATGCTGGAGTACTCCTATCAATATTATTTGAGAAACAAACTGCAATTTTAACATCCAAGTGCTGTAAATGCCACTATGCTTTCAACACCAAAATTGTTTCTAAGTTTCTGTAAGTGCCTTTATTATCAAATTTCTATATCTATCTGCAGTCTGAAATGTATTTTGTACCATCATCTTTTTTGTGCTTTCAATCATTTCGCACAGTATTTCGTCTGTGTATTAAACTTTATTGAACCTGATGCTGATTCACATGAGGAGCATTAAAACAGAAATTTGAATTTGCTGTTTGGCACAGTTAAAATACTTGCAATAATATGCTGCTTTATTTTCACATAATTTGTTATCACGCTGAATAATGCTGCAAATCCAGGACTGCCAAACTGATTCTATCCAAACCTTGCTTGCAGTACCTAAAATAAAATAAAAAATAAGAATTTAATAGCACAGTGGTACAATCCTTCAGGAACATTTAATTCAACATGCCAGACCACCAAAGAGCTATAAACCTGCTTAAGCACAGGCAATAGTCATGTGGACTAAAGCTTGGACTATTGGTCTGGAAAGCCCTGGTGATTGATGGGACTTGACTTTAATTCAGACAGGAAATGTTTTGCTTTTACCACACAAATGCTTCCCTAGTCCTTATGGACCACCAGCACACACATTTAACTCCCTAGAGGTGCTGGGTGAATCCTCTTAGACAGGAAGAAGAAAAACCTTACTTTCTCTTGAACACAGGCATAAATGGATTGAGGATTGAGTGCCTGTTCAACACATACAAAGTTTAGATTTATATTTAGCATACACTGTTATCCAGATTGCCTTCCAACTGATACAAGCTTCAAGGTACAATTCAAGCAACTAGGAACAGCCCCTTGCTCAAGTATGCAATAGTGGAAATACTTTAATATTTGATTATTTCCAAAAATGGATCAATTAATATATATGAAATGTAAATGAATTTCAACTTACTGACCACTTCGCTACATACATTTGTTCAACTGCTTGTTAAAGCAAATATCTAATCAGCCAATCACAGGGCAGAAATTCAGTGCATTTAGGCATGTAGTCATGGTCATGAAAACCAGCTAAAGTAAAACCAAGAATCAAAATATGTAAGGAAGGTGATATAAGTGATACTTAACACAACATTAATGTTGGTGCTAGACAGGTTAGTCTGTGTATTTCAGAAGCTGCTCATCTACTGGGATTCGCACAAATATCTCCATATCTCTAGGGTTTAGATCAAATGTTCTAAAAAAAAAGAGAGAAAATATCCAGTGAGTGGCAGTTCCTTCAGAGAAAATGTCTTGTTGATGCAAGAGATCAGATTGGTTAGAACAAACAATAATAACTCAAATAACCACTCATTACAACAAAATTATGCTGAACATAATGACCCTTAAAGCAGATGAGCTACAGCAGCAGACGGCCACACTGGGCGCCACCTTTGTCAGCTAAGAACAGGCTACAATTTGCACGGGCAAACCAAAACTGAGCAATAGTAGACTGGAAAAAGCCTGGTCTGGTGAGTCTTCATTTCTGTAATTGACCTTTATATGGGAGGTCAGAATTTGGCATAAACAACATTAAACCTTTGGCACTTTTGCATTATATAAAACGTTATGAATGTAAGGAACTATAGTTTTTGATCATTTTTAAAACTAAGCTAGAACAATGCTAGTGAGCTTTCAGTCATGAGTATTAAAATGTAGATTGTCATAAATGTCACGGTATTACTTATTATTTTGTAGAAACTCTCATGTCAATAGAGATAAATTATAGTGGCTATAACTTGTCATCATAACCACATGTCATCATAATCAACAATTAAGCTCATACAGATGGTAAACCACTTTATATTGACTATGGCCATCTATTTCTTGACACCAGAACACATATTGGGTCTTGAACCATTAACAAAAAACATGTGTGACTGTGTCAAGCCTATACATTTTTTTAGAAAACAATACAGGAACGAATGGTTGGACTGTACTTGTTTGAAAGAAGGCGATATTTGCTCAAATACAAAGTTCATATTCAATTGCATTGTTCCAAGCAATGCAAATAGCAAATGACGTTTGTTTTCTATCTAATCCACAAAAATCAGTATGACATATAAACAATGCTGCCTTGCTATAAAACATAGTATAAAACACAGTGCAAAAATCTTTCCATTAGATTTGTTGATAAAGCAATTGTACATTGACCGTATATAACATATATGGCCCTCCATAATATTCTATTCCACAGATTTTCATTCCAGCTTTAGACATTTCATCGTGTTCCACTTTTGAAAATGTGGTTTCTTGGCTGCTACCTTTTCAAAAAGACCATTCCTGATCATGCTGCTTTAAACTTTAGAAGGGTCAACCAAGCATCCCGATGAAGCTGCTAGATGGTACTACTGCTCAAGTGTAAAAGAAGGACACATTAAATACCTACCACTCTAGAATATGGAAGCTACTTTTCTGGTTTTCTTTTAGTAATACTGCAATAAACAAATCATTTGCTACTGTGGTAGCCAAGCAGTTAAGGTACTGGACTCTGAACCCGATGTTCCATGAAATAATTATTGAATAAAAGTATTAATCAAATAATAGTATATCTTATCTAATGGCAACTAGGGCCTTTGTACAGTACTGTTTATAAAGTAACATTTCTGCCGTTTTTTTGCAGAAAATGGCTACAGTCATGGCACTCTCTCAAAGTCATCCCAACCATGCACACCTACACCGTTCACCATGGTGTCATATCTATAACTTTAGACTTAAAATATAATTAAAAAAAACATGGCAGTGAGATGATTGTGTAAAAACACAATAACCAGTATTAAATTATTTTTTTGCAATAGGTATTATGAGTAGTCAGATTAAATGATAGCGAGAATAAAGAAATTCGGCAAAGTGAGTAGAATAGAATGAAAAATGTGGCATAATGTACAATTTTACAAAATAGCACTCTATCAGTTAGCAATAAACCCATGGCCTGATGTGAGCCTGTAATAGCAGGGATTTCACATGTTAAATGTGAAGAGTTGCTGTAGAGCTTGGGAAAAGGAGCCGCTGGAGAATCTAGCAGTGGTTGTCCAGATTCTGCAGTACCTTCTGCCCAGAGAAAAGGGTAGAATACATCATCCACAATAATTAATCAAATTGGATTATGCACCATTTGTTGTTGATGTCAGAGAAGGGGACAGAGATCCAGAGGGGACAGACCCAGGTGACCAGGTGGTGTGTTTCTCAAACCAGGCAGTGATACCAGGCCAGAAGCTGCTCTCTTTAATCCCATGTGGCAAGGATCGGCTTTGCTTTCTACACAGAAAGTACAGAAATTGTTGGGTTTACTTGGCTGTGGAGGTGGTGTTGATGGACCAAGTGAGGTCCTCGTAAACATCCTCTAACTTCCTGAAACTGACCCTCAAACCCTTTTGGCTAGAGTAGCTATGATTGACCTAATGAAAAATATCCTGTGAGATAAATTTATGGCTGCAAATTTGGGCTCCTTTCTTGGTCGCTGAAGTAAACTGCAAAAACAGATATGTGCAACACACGCACACCCACGTGAAGTGAAAGAGTACACTTGTGCAATCCAGAGTAACAATAAGGCTTATTGTTTGAGTATGAGTAGCAGACACAGGTCTGATTGTATCCCTGTGACTATTAAGGCTTCTCCAGAGCTGCTTATAGGGATCACAGCTTCTTGCTCTGAAACCTAAGTCCTCTCTAGGTAGTTAGGGGAATGTCTGTTGGACATTAGGCACTGTATTATGACTAAAGAGGGATTTCCATCCATCTCTAATAATTCAATGATAAATGTCTTAGGGCAAAAAACTGTTGACTAATACCAGTATGAATCTGATGCTAGCCAGTTCAGAATTCTTAACAGTGTACAGAGACTCTAGTAAAGATAGATGTTGGGTTCCCTCCAGATTGATTGTGATTCAATAGTAATTTAACGGTTCTGCTCATTTTAAAGAATTCCTCCATACTTTTTTAGAATAACTTAAAGAACCAATCAATGAATCATTCAGAAAGGTGACAAAATACATAATCATAGTAACAAAGGAATTTTTTTATTATTATCAATAAATTGATTTATTGGTGAGAAATATGTGTTTATTAAGAATTCAGAGAGTTATTGTGTAGTCATTAAAGCGATGATGCAAAACCAAAAACATATGTCGGGATTCAAACAATTGAAGGTGATGGTGCTTGTATTTTAAACAATGCCCTGCATACAATACAGTTATGGGACAATGCACAGTTATTAACTAAAGATATTTCAAGCCCTTTAGATTGGTTGCTTAAGTTATGTGCAAGATACAGAGATGGTCTGTCTGGGCCAGTGTAGCAGCAAGTTTTTATTTCAACTTAACCTGCAGCATCAACGCTGTGCATGAGGTTCCTCAACCCTGGCTCTATAGTAACCATGTACAGTACTGTGCAAGAGCCTTAGGCCAATACTAAATTTGTTGTTTTATGGTTTAATGACCACATATTTATCTTTTCATTGGACCCACAAATGTAAAACTTGGCTTTGACACTCAAAATCACTGATCTTAAATTAAATTTTTTTTTACATTTTTTTAAAATTTGTTTAACTTAACTATAATTAACTATAATTAACTATAATTTTGGGTTCTAATAAAGAGTCTGAGAAATAATGATATGTACTTGTAATTTTACCATTGCTAAAAACATTAATATACCATTGCATTAAAAAAAACAAAAATTACGGTGTCCTAAGATTTTTGCACTGTATATCAATATTTTATCTAGATTTTGTTATAAATCCTTTTCTACACTGTTTTTCTTCTAATAACAGCATAACAGTAAATCAAAATGGTATGTGAGAAGGACTTACCAGTGTAATATGTTTGCTCTAATTTATTTTATCATAAAAAGTTTTACTAATACTATGGTATTCTTCTCGTGATAAATCAGATACTGACAACCTGAGAATAAAAACAGCATTAAATAACAAATTAGCACCTTAAAGTAGTTCACAAATAATTTAATATAAATGAATGGGTCTTATTGTGGGCTTTTATTTTACTGCAACAATTGAGTAGTGAGAACCATTACAAAGTCATGAAACCATTCTGGTAATGAAAGCTTAGATCTAAATTTAGTCTCCGATTCTCCACTCCCTTTGTTTAATATGGTGTTCTTTGATGAGGATGGTGGCGTCTGCATGAAAGAAACTACTGAGAGGGGCAGAGGAGAGGCCGGGTGCTTTTTTTTAATAGACTACTTGTTATTCTGACTGAGTTTTATTACGGTTGGGAATGATGGAATTACTGTGAGGATAGTTTACCCACAGCTGGTCCACAGACAGCCTAACGCCTTTAGTTTACTTCCTTCTCTTGCACATGTTGAGGTAAAGATGCATTACCTTGGCATCTCACTTCGTACTTGGGACTAATTACATGCTTGTAAAGTTTAGTGGGGCCCAGACCTAATGATGGACCACCCAACCCACTCAGCAAATGGATTTTGGCACATCATACAGCACAGGCCACCACAAAAAGAGAGAAAGTCTTTAGTTTCATATAGCACTCCTTTCTCCAAGGTTATCTCATTTACAAGTTAAACAAAGTGCTCAGATGTAAAAACAGGAGGTAAATTTATTATTGTTTAGTTTATTAGCAGTGCCGTAATTTAGCTTTTTGCCTCTGAATTTTTGCAAGACCAGAACATGTGCTAAATGAAACACAGACAAAACAGCACACTGTGACTGGAAAAGATGTGATCAGTGGCAGGTGACATAAAAAATCCTCTAGTGGATTTGAAATATGTACAGTGCTCACAAAAATTGGGAGATATTTCAAAGTGAAATATCCTATAATGAAATATCCCCTATTTTTTGTGAGCAGTGTACATGCTTTGGCTGGTTTTGAAAAAGGAAAGAAAATTCCAAACGGCAAATTTAAGTATCATGTTGTATCTTTTTTGTAATACTGGAAGAATCACGGAATGTCACCGTCCATCCAGTTGTCTTAAACGCATGATTTTCATGCACCGTCCTAAGTTAGAAATGACATATAAATAATACAGCTGCCTACCTACAAAAATCAATGGCAGTAAAGTGAGCATTCTCTTATCCTCCTCTGTTACTGCTCTTTGTCTGGATGGGATTTGAGGGATGACGGATGTGAGGTGTCACTGGTGGGAAGAGCACAGTGGGAGCCTGCATTATCTGGCAGCCACTTTTTATTTCCTACTCAGATAGATATATGGGAAAGCCACTGAAAATAGTGCCTCTTTTCCACTGAACAGTGTGGGGCAGCCCAGCATAGTTTCTGCTTTAAACAGCTTTAAACAGGTTTCTTTGCATGGTGCTGTATGGTATCCAGTACATGGACATGGGCACAAATAGTACCAAACTTACATATGAAGTCTGAAATAAAAACTGACCCTATTACAAACCCAAATCTGTAAAAATTTGGTATGGTATGGAAATGCAATAAATAAATAAATAAATACATACATACATACATACATACATACATACATACATACATAAAGAAAGAAAGAAAGTAAGACATTTAAAAATAAATAAATAAATGATTTGATTTGTCTTGCATTTACAAGAGAAATGCATGGACGTCCCTGAAGAAGTTGATGTCTTGAAGGCAGCAAATGTTGCTTTAAATTCACAATGTACTTTTCTGAATTAATGCTGCCATCAGAGAAGTTCAGAGCTTTACAGACTGAAATGCCCACAGAATATTTAAATCACTTAATTATATGATGCACTAAAACATGTAAATCCCTTCCAGTATTGCTTTGAGGGGCATTTTTAAACTGTACACCTGCAGGTTTTGTACCAAAACCAATAAACATTATTTGGTGTTTTTTTTTATTTCACTGCTAGCCATAAATTGCCCTATTCCAACTTTTTTTGAATAGTTTGCTTGTGTTTACTAATACAGGCAATCATTATAATTCAGTCATAATGTAGCTCTCCAGGAAGACTTTTCCAGTTTTGGAAAGCCTTTGCATGCCTCCAAGATAAATCCATCCCATGTAGAATGCAGCTGTCTTCTGAGGCACCTTTTCAAGTCTTTTCATTAACCAGACAAATTCATGTTTTAACACTTTGCCTTAAACTGTCAGTCCAACCACAGAGGAGCTGTACAAGTTGCTTGTTTCATTGCTAGCTAACAGTCATATACTACCATTGCTGCCACATAGGGAAGAAAAGAGCAGCAGTATCTCAAAATGCTGACTTTTAAAAAATGTTTTTAAAAGAGTAAATCATTACTTTTTTCTGTTGGGTACTATAATCATGTGAAAAAACAAATTATAGCCTATTGTTAAATAAACCCTAATTAAATGCATTAAAAATTATACTAACTTGACCATGCAGTGCACTATGTAGGCACTATAATGTCATTGTGCTTTATTCTATGTAGTGAATCTATACAGTAAATTTTGCCACTATGTTGCATTGTATAATGAAAATATGATATCTCATAAATTCAAAATGAATTAAGAAATTAGGAAAGGAATGAAATGGTCAATGGTAAGCAGTCATTACCCAACTACTAAACACTGCTGTGTTACACTCTCCAGTAGAAGATCAGACCTATTAAGTATGGTATAATGGATTGAAATTACAAAATGTGGGGTCAGAGGTTTGAAGCTACTTCTGTTGTGCCATACTAAATCCTGTAAAGGTGAATTAACAAACAGACTTACATAGTTGTAGCCCAGCAAATTTCCAAGTCCATATTCTTTCAAATCCCCAATATTGAAAGTCTAAAATCAAATAGTATCACATACAGAATAGAGTTAACAAGTATCCCCAGTGGTATTTAATGAACCATTGATTTGTAATCTGCTGAGCAACTGCACACTCTGCCAGTTCCGTTATCAATGAGGTGTAAACACTTTTTTTGTATTTGGCAAGATTAACTCTTTGAGATGAGTGCCAACTTAAACACCAGTTTGAACCCCAGGACAGTGGAGAAATTGTTCCCTGTCATCGCAATACTTCAAGCTCTCTCCAACACTCTGGCGCCAAAATTATGAATAAGCAGTCAGAGAAATTGGGAGCAACGTGGTTGAAGTCAGAAGAAAACTGCTTTGGGAAAACAGTGGGGTACCAACATTGTCAACATAATTTCAACAATAATAAACAGATTCATGTTCTTATTGTAGCTTACAGATCATTCTTTTAGTCTTACTACATGTGCTGTTGAAAAAAAAGTTTTATGAAGTGTTGACAGTAGGATGAACAACTGTACAATAACTGAAAGCTGTCTTGTCCGAAAATTCAAGAGTGCATGCACATTGCTTTTATTACTGACCCATCTAATGTTAGTTTAATATGTTTCAGGTTGGCCTAATGGACTTCAATGTGGCCTGAATCATAACCTACCAGAATTCTTGTATGATACATGTATACAGAAGCATCATGCTCCAGTGGCGAACTCTTAATATCTGAGGACTTGTTATTTACAAAAAATTACAGTCATCTTACTTACTCACATACTTAAGGTTTAGACTGGCCTCACATGGCCTCCATAATGTGACAGGAGGAAAAATGATTTTGCAATTAAATTAATTTGCCATTGTGCTATGAATAAAATTATAAGCGTATCTATGTGATCATTATATAACACGTTCCCACATGTTAAATGAGCTCTCTGGCATGTTGCAATGAGCAGGGTCTGGGTTGGTGTTGATGTTATTTCATGGCCCCTTGAGTTCTCCTGCAGTCCAGTTTCTCCACATCCTAAGCGCTTGGCTGCTTTTGTCCACTCTCCAACCTGAACAGCCAGGAACTTCCAGTCACACACCAGATTTATGAATCTGCTCTCCACCAGAGGCTCGCCCCAGTGCGGCCATACCACGTCTGTTCTTCAAACAGCAACGTCCAACTGCATGCAACTGCTCACAATCTCTCTTTCCACCACTTTTTTGTCTTTTCTCTTTCTTTCTTTTTTGTAACACTTGCCAGAATAAAATGGCACATTGTCTGATCATCTGACTCTAACATCTACAGTTAGGGGTTACAGGTTAATAAGATCCAAGAAAAAATCTAATCTTTCTTGGTTGGGACCCTTGGGAAAAAATTAAAACCGAATGGACTTGTGTTCATATTTTTGATCATGTGTTTCATCATGTTACAGACACACTTGGAAGGTAAAAAAAGGAGAGTGCTCTGTCTCACTGTCCCAGGAGTCTACTTTCAGAAAGGATATGAGACATGACTTCTATCCTACACCCTTTATGCTTTTCAGTTCATTCAAATGGTCCCAGTAATTCCACTTTCATTTTTCCTCATTTGATTTCTTTGCTTTCCTCCCACTCCAATTGGCCCTCTTTTACTCTCCATCTCCTACTTCCTCAAAGTTCTGTTCCGGAGAGTTTAACACATGCCAGACCTCAGCAGATCTGTGTGGAGAACGCAGGGGTGATGAAAGACCAGTCAAAACATGTGTGGGGAGCTGCCATTAGTCCATATGACTTTCTCGTATGTCTAATAATGAAGGCTTTTGAAGTGATTAAGCTGAATTGAGGTACACGCACTGATGTGCTTGTTTATTTTTCCTATTGAAAAGCATCCTTTCCAAAAGATGTACAGGTGCGAGGGTCAATAACATTCTCATGTGTTTTAGATAAACTGAACGTGGTACTAGTCTCAGCTGTGAACATGACTTGTTTCAACAAACCTCAGGTCAGAGGGTTAAGCGTCACTCATCTTCTACACAGGAAGATGTGTTACACGAATATTACTCGAGTGAATGAGTGCGCTGTATAAGGTACAACATGACCTAGGACTTAATGGGCCAAACCACTCTCCCATTTCCTATATTACAACACTTGTGAAGACAAAATGCCCTGTGTTTCAAAGGACAGACCACAACCTGTCACCTCTGTCTGAGTGATTTCTTTACCCAGACCACACACTGAGAAAAGTTTGCTTGTTTGATACAGATGCAAATTATAATCCAGTCATAAGGTAGCTATCCAGGTAGACTGCAATTTCAGACAGTCTTTGCATGTCTCCAAGATAAATCTGTCCCATGTTGAAGGCAGCTGTCTTCTGAGGCACCTTTCTTAACCAGATCTTGTAACCAAAAACCAGACAAATTAATGTTTTGGCATTTTGGCTCAAACTGTCAGTCCAACCACAGAGAATGTATACAAATTTCTTGTCTTATTTATGCACAATCATTCCTGCTACCTAGAGAAGAAAATAGCAGCAGTATCTCAAAATGAGAACAACATTTTCAAAAATCTCATCTAATTTTAAACTGTTGAGTTACTATCTCAGAAACCTTTTCTTCTGGGTTTCTGGCACTGCCATGAACTATATTGTTGTGACTTTACTAACCAGGAAATGTTCATGTTTTTTGGGTGCTTATTTGTATTGAATCACAATAAGAAACAGAACTTTTGAAAGCATTCCGATGAAGAAACCACTCTATAGGGAAAAATTACCCAATAGATGAATCTAAAGTAGCAAATTTTATACAGTTGCAGCTTTCAACATCAGGAAAATTCCACAGATACGGTTGGATGCACCAGAAATGTTTACTTCATGAAATAAAAACCAACAGGGAGCAGTGACGTCTCTGGCACAGAAAGTCTGGTGGTGCACAATAAACACTGTATGAGCAGCATCCAACTCATCAATGAAAATACACATAAACACACATTTCTGTAGAAAGCAATGATTTTCCAAGCACTAAAATGTTCCTTTGCATGTGTTATTAGAGTTACAGACCACACTGACTGTATAATGCTTGATACTTTTGCATTGTTAATGTGATTCTGTATAACAAGCTAATTTACCTTGTGTTATGCTAATATGTGCACATGTGATTTCATGATTTGTACTGATGTTTAGTGGAAACCAACAGTCGGACATGTATCATTTTTTCTAAAACTGAATATAATATTTTTAATTGAAAATCAGAAAATCAGCATAGCGAAGTGACATTTTTATATACATTACAAAATTGCTAAATATTTGGCAGGTTCTCTATTTTGCTGTAGTGTTTGTCAGTGTGCACTGACATGGTCTCACAGTTTTTTGTTCAGACATCGAGTAAAATGACATTTTTATTCTCAAATTCAAGCAAAAATTTCAACCTTAAACATGGGAACTATAAATAAAACAATCAATGGTTTAATCTTGCAAAGACCAATACGCTATGTCATCACCATAATATAATACCACCATAAAATCCAAAAGAAGCAGAAGAAGACGAAGAAGAAGTACTAGTGTACGATCGTAGATATATTATGAATATGATATTATATTATTTTATTATTGTATGATATATTTTATTATCATGCAATGTGTGCAATGTCAGAAACCCCCCTCACTCTCAGAGCTGCTGCCTTAGTGATAAGGCGTACGGAAACTGCATTCGCCTCAGTAACTATAGAGTATAGTTTTATTTTATTTTCAGATATGGATTTTTTAAATATTTTACCTATTTTATTACATAAATTTTTATTGTATTATTTACAAATTTATTGATTATTATTGTATTGCATTCATTTGCTTTTTCCACGCTTTTAATAATTAAATACATACCAATATAGGCATAAAAACAAAACAATCATTAGGGGGTCAGGAATGGATTAATCCTATTTACATTACTTTTATGGGAAAACTGATTTGAGTTCAAAATGCCTTCCTAAACCAATTAAGTTTGTATTCCAGACTGTAAGGTCAGACTGTATGTGCTAATGTTGACTTGACACCATAGAATGCAGATTTACCAGGAAGCTTGGTATTTTATTAGAAAGACAAATTTTGTAATACCACACCAATATTTACCTGTCACTAGTAACTGTTGAACTGGCAAAGGTCATCACCTAAATCTAATCTATATTAACTTCTTGTGATCTGTTAAGCCATTGTTCGAGAGGGGAATAATCAGCACTGAAATATGCACGCCTACATTGTGAACCTGCCTATGAATGGGGATGATCTGATTTTCAGAAATTTGAATCACAGCTGTAAATCAGACACCTACTAACAAACAGCCAAGCCAGTTTTTCCAGACCTGCCTCCTGCACCGATATCATTAACATCACAGTATTTATGATGTCTCAATTCAAAGGTGCAGGTAGTATGACCTGTACTGCGAAAGCTCACAGCTGAACATCTGCTGACCTTAAAACATCTGGATGGGTTCATAAATAATAGTTTCCTATGGTACTTCATTTGAAATGTTTGTTTTCATTTTCATCTTGAGGGTTTCTCAGAATGTGGTTCACTGGCAAAGTGAAGTAGCTAGAAAAAAATGAAACAAGCCTCAGTCAAACAAGGATGTGTGCTTAAGAGGTTGAACAGAATGCAATGTATAGGACTGACTTGCTACATACAATATGGCATGTGATTTAAAATAAACTTTTCTGATTGCTTCAGGAAAAAAGTCACATTAGACAGTATTTCCAAAGTCATTTGCTAAGTTCAGTGAGTTTCCGACTGCAGAGCTAAAGCTGTTAAGTGTTGCATTAAGGTTCCTTGTGATCTAACAGTCCACGTCACGACTGCACTAATTCACTAGATATTGAGACAGTGGTAAAGAAATTAAAATCCATCATCTCAAGTTCTTATGACTTTATCGTTTAAACTTGTGGTGAGGGATTTAAGGTCTAAAGAAGTAATAAGTCAGAGGAGAATGGAGTTTGATTTATAGACATCTGCTAGACGTCCGGTGACCCATGTCTAATTCACCCAATGATGTTTCCTAAAATTGTACAGCAATTTATGTCACTTTGTTCATCACATTGCAAAAAAAACCTTTCTTATTTTCATTGACCCTGTGCAGTTGGGACAGTAATGCCTTTACCACTTCATAATGTTATTCTCTCTCACGACAATTAAAAGCCATTTTGAGTCAGAGTTGAATCCTATTTTGTCCCATGCAAACACGTTTTTAGGTGTTCAACAGCACAAGGTTGTTTATGTTGCATTTTGTGTTTAAAAAATACCCTCTTCCTCCACAGCCATTTCTTTGTAATGTGTGCAGCATGTGCCTTTGCATTGTCTTGTTGAAAAATACATGGACCTCCCTGGAAAATATGTCATCTTGAAGTCAGAATATGGTGCTCTAAAATCTCTAAAAAGTGTAATTTTCTGCATTAATGCTGCCATCACAGAAGTGTAAATGACTGTTGCCGATTTACTGAGACAACCCCATGCCATGACAGATCATGGCTGTGGACTTCTTGCTGATAACAAACTGCATGGTATTTTTCACTTGTGGGCCTCCAAGCCCACAAATGTTTCTAAATTGGCTTTTAAACATGGTTAACACAAGTCTTCTTTTTGGCACAGTAATGTTTTAAATGGCATTTGTTAATGTTACATTGTACTGTAGTGTTTGACAAAAGGATTGCCAAAGTAATCCCTGACCCATGGGGTTATATTTTTATACTGGATGAATGTTCTTGATGCTGTAATCTTGAAGGGATTGAAGTGTCCAGGCTTAGGCTCGCACCCTTGCCCCTCAGATTCTTTGAATCGTTTGATGATATTATGCGTTGGGGAGGAAGAAATATGCAAATCATTTCTTTCTTTCTTTGAGAAACATTTTAATTATTTCCATATGAATTTGTTGACAAACTGGAGATACTCTGGCCGTCTCTGCTCCCCAAAGACTCAGTGTTTCAACTCTGCATTTGTACCACATCAATTTGAATCACCTGATTGAAACCACAATAATGATTTAAGATTTTTTACCTTGTTATTAGACCTAAATTTCTCCACCCCTATTTTTTAGAATGTGTCACCTGACCTGAAATGCACCAGCTGATGTATGTTAAAAAAAACAAAAGGAAAAATTGGACTAATACTGTCTGCAATGAAATAAAAGTCCATGTAAATGTAAGACAAGCTGCATTTTTGTATTACATTTTTCCATATTGTCTCAACTGTTTCTGATTTGGGGTTATACAAAACGCAGCAGCGATTACATTAAAAGTACTTCTTTTCAACAGTGTATGCTCTATCTACTTTGAAAAAAAAAATTATATCTAGGGCTGACTTATATAGTTATTGGCAATGCTTGGAAGGTGATGAGGCATTACATGGAAAACTCTCATTTGGTACTCATGGTTCGTCCACAATGTATCTGACCCATATTCCAATCATATATCATAGATGATAAAGGCTTATGATAACAGCTGCCTGCAAGAATAAGGAATAATGCCTCTTACATGAAAATTTTACTAAAGAGCATATTATGAGACCGGACAGGCCTGCTCCTGCTCTCGCTACTAACTCCTGTAGGTCTGCACTGGTCCAGGAACCCTGGATAACTATCTGAGACACAGCATTTTTGCAGTGTTGTGTTGCGTGGAGTGTAACTTAAACTCGCCTGTGGAAATTGCTTGGCAGGTCTCATCACTAAACGGAACCAATGTCAATTTCTTCACTTTTTAACCACACTGGTCCTGTGATACTGGGAGTGTTATGGCATACCGGGGCTTGTGCTGTTTTGGAACAAAGACTATCCACACACAGCTTCTCTAACTATGAACATACTCTTTTTCAAAAAAGGAAATATCTGTCATTTGTGTTTGTGGAGAAACTGCACTACACTCTCTTTACACTGACTGCCACTTTACTATAACACCGTGCTAGTACCATAGTGAATCCTTTTGCCATCAGAGCTGCCTTAGTTCTTCTTAGCATAGATCAACAAAGTGCTGGAAACTTTCCTCAGAGATTTTGGTCCATATGAACATCATAGCATCACATAATTGCTGCAGATTTGTCAGGGACACATCCACTATACAAATATCTCATTCCATCATGTCTCAAAGGTGCTCTATTAAATTTGAACATGATAACTCATTGTCATGTTTAAAAAGCCAGTTAGAGATGATTTGAGCTTTGTGACATGACTCGTTGTCCTACTGGAAGTAGCCATTAGAAGATGGTACACTGTGGCCATAAAGGGATGGACATGGTCAACAAGAATACTCAGGTTGGCAGGGGCATTTAAATGGTGCACAATTGGTGTCCAAAGTGTGCCAAGAAAATATCCTTCACACCATTACACCACCAACAACAATCATTGATAAAAGGCAGATGCAAATTCTGACCCTACCATATGAATGTGGCAGCATAAACCAAGACTTATCAAACAAGGCAGCATTTTTACAATCTTGTGTTGGCCAATTTGGTTGAGCCCATGCAAACTGTACCCTCAGTTACCTGGTCTCCTGCTGCTGTAGCCCATCTGCTTCAAGCATCTAAGTGTTGTGCATTCAGAAATGCTCTTCTGGGTTACTTATGACAACAATGTCAGTTTACCCAAGAACTTTTGAACTATTCTCTTTAAACATGACTGTGCATGTAAATTCCAGTAGATCAGCTGTTTTTGAAATACTCAGATCAGCTATGCATATTTAGCTATGCATCATTAAATCACATTTCTTCCCAATTCTGATACTCACTTTGAGCTTCAGCAGGTCGTCTTGGCCATGTCTACATACCTAAATGCATTGCGTTGCTGCAGTATGATTGGCTGATTGGATATTTCTGGTGTGTACCCAATAACGTGACCTGTGTGAGTATTTTAAACTACACAAGTAGTACAGTCTAATGCTCCAATAAAAGGTTTCGGCATGAAGTGAAGATGAGTTATTTCTTAAGCAACATTTACACTAAAAGTGTATGTTTTATAAATAGGAACTTGAACATGGCTCTGTTGTGGTGCAGTCAGCAGTTTTGTTATGCTTTGTCACTTTAACCCATTAACTGGCAAATTGTTTTCTAAAATTTTTTTACTTTATTTCTGTCTGCCTACATCCCATCCCATTCCATCAGTAGGCGAGTTAAAGTACCCAATCCCCAAATGGGGATCATGGTTTTTAATGATTTAATAATGAATAACATTTATTAATTATAAATATATGTTAATAGTGCTATTACATGTATTGTATTAAGTATATTAATTTACCTTTACTAGACTGAGTCATGTGTGTGTGAGATGATGAGTGTCTTGATATCAAGTTTGGTGTCTTAGAACCAATGACCAGTGAGTCCAGTTCATCCTCCTGTAAGACTGACTTTAAATTATGTAATTTTGTAGTCAGATTTAGAAATGTTTTACTAGTGCATGCTGTTAATTGGAACTACACAAGAATGTTGTTCTGCTATTGGTTGGCTTCACCTAATATAAGTTGTGTGACTGGATCAGCATATCAGCTAGAGTAGCGTGGCATACCCAGTACCTCATACATGGCAACCCATGCACAATGCTTAGACACTGCAAGTACAAACAAAAGCATGTCAGAAGAGCAGCTTGCAGGCTTGGCTAAGCGCTAATCCAAACAGACCTGCACACAACAATCCCTTTACTATGTCTGTTACTTGGAAATAAATTGGGTCTTTCCAATCAATGATCCGCCAGAGAATCCCTTTTCTCAAATTATATTGAAAACCTTTGTTAAATAAGCTAATTCTAAAATAATTATATATTTTATTATATAATTATAAATTAGAAGGTGGGTCTATTATTTTTTTATTACTAGTAAAATTTTAATATTACATCCTGAAAGTGTTTTCTGATGATAGGAGACCTTAACCATGCCAATCTGAAATTTGGTCTTTCCCAGATTATTATAACAAGTGTCCGGTCCAAACAGAAGGAGGAATTAATTAGACATCAACTACACCAACATCACTGCTTATCTCCCACCCATACCCCTTGGACCCTAATGGCTTCCTGCTTGTTCAACAGTATGTCAATCCAGAAACCACTGTACATTTACAATGTGACCAGCTGAAGCGGAATCTGTACTTCAGAAGTGCTGTTAAAAGAATCAAGTGGAATGTTGTCAAATTAGCTGCCACCCACATCAACCACATAAACATTCATGATTAGTTCTAGCTACATCAGAGAATCTATTGATGATGTGGTGACTACCAAGCACATCAAGTCCCAGCCAAACTTGAAACCATGGTTAAACAATGATGTTTGCACCTTTATGTGGGCTCAGGAAATAGCTTTTTTGACTGGAGACATACTGGATTACAATATAAGAAAAAAACAAATGCAATGAGTCAGAACAAGCCTCCTTAGTCAGCAATGGTAGAGCAGTATCTCACTATAAACAGGGACAGTAGGAGTGCATGGCCGTAACAGATTACATTTAGACCATAACAGATTATCATAAACCAAATCCCAATCAAATTTTGAAATGTCTCTCCCAGTTTCTTTGCATGATTTAAAGTGAGCACCTCAGAAATGTCAAGAACCAAAAGTGCCTTCTTGATATGCAGATGTCACAAGGCAAATAATTTGAAAAGACTGGTGGTGACTGAAATTACTCAGGGAGAAAATTGAAAAATGGACAGAATTGCTTCTCTGGACTGGTAGTCCAAGCATGTACTTTACTGGACTCTCACTGGCCCAATCCAAAATCTCCAACTGTGTCAGGATTGCTACTAATAATTGGTCGTTTTCAAGAGAATCATATTGTCACACATGAACTGGGACACCAGATATGCCCTTAAACAACTGTTTTATCCTGTATACTCAATGTGGTACTCAATACAGAATTTTTGTACTTGTATTCTTAGGAGTAATGTTTTTATTATAACTATTATTATAATTATATTTATTTAATCAGCAATATGTGCACATTTTGACAGTTGCAGGATTCCATTTACACTAGTCAGGTACATTCATACTGGGCCAATTTAGAGCAATCAATTAATCTAAAACCGAATCGAAAGCGTATCAAAGCAGGGAGCTATGGAACTGGAACTACTTGCGCCACTTTGCTGCCCTTATAAGCGGAAAAAATAGATAGCACTGGATAATGAATGAAGTGCTGGAAGAGAGCTGACAGCTATTAGTTCATCCAAAACCTGACATGACTTTTTGACATAAATGAATGTGCAGTTATGTTCCATCATAAACTCAGCTTTTTAAACAGATGTCGGGGCATAATTTATATGCATCCCAATGTCTTTGTACATGTGGTGTCTCAATGCATTGTTCTCATTTTAATGAACTGTGATTTGCTGATGCTTAGTTGGTCCACTACTCTGAAATGATGATGTAAGGAATAACAAGGAAGAACAACTCACACTTATACAGTAATTGAAATAGATTTGCAAGGTAACCCTTTAAGAATGTGCGTTACATAAAACTAAATAATAAACAGGCTTATTATCGGGAGATATTGTTACTTCATTTTCAGAGCTTAACTGGTGGTCTAGAAGAAATAGGGAGCATTGAGGAATGACAGGAATTCTACAGTGTGTGTACACAGGTGGGTGAGGAAACAGGAGAGGATTGGAATCAGACAATTGGAAACTCCAAACAGACATACACATCCAGTGTATCTACTCTTCTGCCATCACTCCACACATAAATCGAGAGAAAAAAAAGGCCACAGAATTTACTGGCTCTGCACATGGCAATTATTTGGACAGCACTGATAACAATCAAAATCTGCACAAAGCTGAGAGCGAACTGACAACCATTCAAAACTTTCTCAGTTTCTCAAACTTCTTCAGAGATTAATGAACATGTTTAACTTCAAATTCCGTGATTTATATTTCACGATGAATCAGCAAGATTACAATAAGTGCTCCTGAACCTCAAACATTAAACGCTCAACTTGTGCCAGATATTTTCAACTCATTTGTTCACACTTCCAGACTTGGACTGCGGTCCTGTGTGGAAAATGACAGCATTTGTAGAGCAGATGTTTGTGTTTTCTGTGAAGCCAAACTGTATGCATGAGTGCTGCGAACAGCACTGTTTAAATGACATAAAACACAAAATACTGATTAAATAAATGTAAAATGAGAAAGAAACAATTTGTTCTGTTTTTTACTCAAAAATCCCTCGTGTTGTAGTGAAATGAAAATCAGATATGCGTTTTACCTCCGTAATTTATAAACTTTTAGGACTGA
The DNA here is from genome assembly GCA_033117975.1 of Parotocinclus spilosoma. NCBI lineage: Eukaryota > Metazoa > Chordata > Actinopteri > Siluriformes > Loricariidae > Parotocinclus > Parotocinclus spilosoma. Next base: position 2,374,064 of record JAVSBV010000086.1, on the reverse strand, counting down.
TTCCATCTGTTTGGCCCAACCCATATTGTGAAAATCCTATTTAGAAAAAAAAAATTCTAAGTAATATATAAACGCGTTTACTTCAGAGTTTTGTACCTAATAGTACATTGGTACATTAAGAGAGAAATAGAGAAAGAAAGCCCCATGTCTGGCTCACTTTGGAGGCCTGTCTTATCCTTCACTGCTCTTCAAATATCTGCTTTTACTGTTTTATATGGTCTTATTAAATGCTTATCTTAAATAACAAACATATGTTTAACCCAAGAAATAAGTATTGATGCATAGGTTACTATTGCGATACTCCTCTGTTTTTTAAATGGCTGCTTGATTGCAATAAATCTTATGACATTTTACTTTATCACTTAATCATTTTCTAACTTTCATTTTAAATGTGATGTGTCCATCCCATTTCTTGGTCCAGAGGTCATTTGCGTGACTCGGTTCTTTAATGCTCCAGGTGTGAAGTCACATTTTGCTCTCTTTCTTTCAGTTCTTGGCCCAGATCTACTGTAGTAAAAGTCACTGTTGTGCCAATAAATAAGACTCTAAATGAACAAAACAGCTGTCACTCATGGGCCATTGCCAGTTTATTGGAGAGGTTGTGGTTTCCTGGATTTCGTCATTCGATATCATCCGGCCATAATCTTACGATTCAGAACAATTTCCTGAGCTCTAGACGATTCCTCAATCCTGGATACCACAGCATTAAACCGCACTGGATTTTGGATGTAAGATTTGTTTGAGTTGCTATAATAATCTTTCCAAGAGCATAATGATTTCAAACTCTTGCTTAAACATTTGTGGGCGATTCAGACGTCAGGTTGCCAGGTCAAAATTTAAAGTCAATGAGAAATGCAACATGGTTAAACCATTTAATTATCACACCACAATCATCATTTGTTTATGTCTGAAGGTTTGAGATTTGACCTTTTGCTCTGTAACAGTCATGGAATGTGATTAAGCTTAAATATCACCTGATCGCTAGGGTGTGCTTAATTATTTGAACAAACATGTAACACTTGTACAATTCTCACAGCCTTTTTTAATTTCCCCCAGATGCACAGTGTCTTGGCCTCAATCCAGGCTGTCTATAGAAACTGTGAGAAACTCTATGCAGACCTGTTCATGGCCATTTTTATTCTCAAGACATCCTGTTTATTGTAAAGAAAGAGCCCAATCAAAAAATGCCAGTGTTTCATTATCAGCCCCATGCTGCTGAAAGGTAAGTTCCTGCACTGAGCCACAAGTTCAGAGGTGTTCAGGCAATCTGAGCTAACACATAAATTTAAACACCCACTATGACACTGGCTATGGTAGTTTAGCGAGTATTATCCATCAACACCCACATTTCCATTGAAAATGATATTAAATCACTGGTCCATGCAGAACCACACAGACACCCAAATTCAATGTGGAAAAGTGTTCAGTTGGCTTCAGTTGTTGTTCTTGGCACGCCGCAATGAAATGACAACATTTCCCTTCCTGCTAAAGGAAAGAAATTCCCAGTGGGGTCAAGGTAGAAGGTTTATCCAAGATCAAAAGTAACATGTGCCAAAGGTACTCCAAAACAAGACCAGTTTTATCTTTATTACATCAACGGACTGACCCTGGATAAACCAGAGCATGTAAACCCACAGTGGGACTGTATACAACTGGACAATCACTCAAGGTAATAAGAAAAGAAAGCGGATTAGCCAACATCATAATGGCAATAAAACTAAGCCATGAAACCTTAAAGCTTCCAGATAATCACCTGTGGACATATGTGTCATTACAGCAATCATTTCAAGAAGCTTTTTCCACTTTTTCCATAGTCATATCATAAATGATTAAGATTACTTTTGAGGGCACAACTAGAAGTCTGATTATTAAGAAATACATTAACAACAAACGAATCATTTTTATTCTCAACTGCACGCAAACCACCCAGGCAATCACCAAGAAGCAAATATAGTTTGTGTCTTGTGGTATACTTCTCAGACCTACATCATGTTTGTCTTGATTTGTGTTTATTCATGCTAGTTTTTATTGATTTGTTTGTGTATAGTAATGTCTGCCAGCCCATATTTCTTATGTCTTTGTTTAGACATGGCTGTGATCACTCTACAGCTAAATACATTTACCATGCATTTCTTATAGCCACGAATTGTTTCCTCAGGGGCATTGCTTCGTGTCTCGCTTTGATCACAGTATATCTTATGCAAACATCTAAATCGGAGAGCTAATCAAAAACGTCTTGCACAGAGGAAAATGCATGGCTGGCTTTGACCACAACTGAAAACAAATCCACTTAGCCCAGGATTTGCCTGAGTGTCAGGGAGAATGGCAAAGCCACAAATCAAATCGGCCAAAATTTTGGAGGGATTGAATCGCCAGCTGCACTCATGTGAGTGAGGAGCTCTCAAAAGTCAGGCCACTTGCCAAAACGCATGTCCAAAATTTAGCATGGTCTCTCACATGGCAATCACAAATTCCTATGTGTATTAGCTTTCGAATAGAGCTTAACATGAAATCTACATCATCTTTGGAGGTGGTAATGTTAAAAAAAGGAAACAAAAATACACTCTTTTTAAACAATCTTGTGGTAAATTTATTATTGTTTTTAACACGACAAAAACAATCGTACCTGTTTATTCAAATTGTAACCATATTAAACGGAAAAGAAGAAATAAACTACACATCCAAGTGAGCAGTCTGAAATGCACTGTTCACTCAGTATGTATATACTCACAAACAGTCCTTGCATAAGCAGGCATTAAGCAATGGGAAAAGACTATTGTTAAACATGGATTTATTTAATTTTTTATTAATTGTATTTAGTAAAATTGCAAGATTTAGCAAAAAGTCTGAAGCAGTGGTTCTCAATGTATCTCAACAGCTATGGACACCTTAAAAACGATTTTATAAAATGAGTAGTGCAGTATGTGCTCGGGTGTCCCCAGCGATCCCTAACCAAATCTTCAACGGAGTTAGTGCACGTTTGCCTGCACCCACTGAATTCTGGGTTTAGGTTCCGGACTTCGCCAACTGCATAATTTTATATATATATATAAAATATTGATTTAATTTGACATATATATATATATATATATCAAATGAAATCAAACCGCTGATTTTGTAATCTTTTCTAAAGTCAGCAATAATAGCAAT
>JAVSBV010000086.1:2318861-2331163 GCA_033117975.1 Parotocinclus spilosoma | reverse complement strand
GCTCTCTGATTGGCTGTGAGTACGCGATTGCGGCTGCAGTTGGCGCGAACGTGCCCAGTACCGCGAGACAAAGAGCTTCTGCAGCGGTGTGAGTAAACGCTGTGATATTACCGGTCTGTTTAACTGGACTTAGGCCTTTAATTTGCAGAGGGAGAGTCAGTATGGCCGATAAAGAAGGTGAGAACGCTCTTATTGTTTTGCTATTAAACGCCTGTATGGTTGTTTATGTGCTAAAAATCTATTGAGCTACTTAGTTAGCTAAACGTTGCTAATAACGTCGTTAGCTCTATGAGGATTGAATACAGGCCGCGCGCGCGTCCCGCCATATTATTTTCTTGCACGTTACTCCTTAACTCCGGTGTTTTAGCTTCTGGTTCTTGAGTTTTGCCCCCTTTTCCTACAACCTGTATTATAAACCATAAAGTTGCACTATTGTTCGGTTGGGCTGTAGATAATGGGTTGATAGATAATATTGCAGCTATTGAATGAATGAGCGTAGGCTAGCTTAACGCTAAATCGTTATGGCTAAGGATGCAACATCCGAGTCACGTCTGTAGGTTAAAGTACGAATCGGAATCCATGCAATACGGATGCACAAATGATCGGAATTGTATCTACAACTGTTTTTTTTTAATTTATGAATCATTTTGAATAAGTTATTAGTAACCAGTGATCAACGAAAGCTAAACTTGTATTGGAACGTCTTTTTAAAATCACGAGTGGTTAGAATTGTTAGTACTGGGGCTATGAACTAAGTTAGAGTTTAATTCTCCAAACGGCTAGAGTAAAAGAATCATTTGGTACAACTTTGTTACATTTTGTTCCCACACTTATTATTGAAAGCAATTGTAAAGGTGTACGATGTCAAACGCCTTACTTTGGTCTAAATTTGGTTCTCTTATTAGATTTAAATCCACTACTGTGTAGTTTCCAAGCTATATGAAGTTCATACTAGGAATCCTTCATGCATACCAATTACTTCTAGGCAAGTCTAGTGATGATCCAGTGTTTTATGTAATTTTGATATTTACTTTCTACTGCTTGACTGTGTGCTGTATATATTATACCCATCCGTCTACTATCTTCCGCTTAATCCACAGCCGGTGCCCACCCGGCAACTCTGGGCGCAAGTGCAGGAGCAACCCTAGACGGGGCGCCAATCCATCGTAGGGCACACACTCAGTCACACACCAAGGGCCACTTTAGAGACACCAATGAACATAACGCGCGTGTCTTTGGACTGTGGGAAGAAACCGGAGTGCCTGGAGTAAACCCACACAGACACATGGAGGGCATGTAGAAAGCTGCTCCACCCTGGGATTGAACCTGGGACCTTCTTGCTGTGTGGCAGCGGTTCTAGCCACTGTGTGGCCCTGTATATATTGTATTTTTTTTTCTGTATTCTTTTATTTACTCGATGTTATATTGATGCAAGCGCTGTGAGAAATCTCTTGCACTCCTTAAACTTTGAATAAACGTTGAGTGTGCACATCCATGATGTGAATCTCCCATTTCACCACATCTGAATGGGTTGGATCTGAACTATATTTAATCTTGGATGGTGACTAGAGCCCATTGAGTAAACTAAAATGCACGTGAAGCATTTTCAAGAAATCAGCGTGAGATGATTTGAGCCTTGTGATGTTGCGCATAGATTCATATGATCATAAAGTGTTGGAGTGGCAGCAAGTGGTTATGTCAAAATCTGACCCTACCATTCAAATGGCACGAATCATCAGACCAGGTCAGTCTTCCACTGTCCAGTTTTGGTGAGCCATGTGAATTGTAGTCTCAGTTTCCAGTTCTTGGCTGATATTTGGTGTGTTGTTCTGTGCTTGTAGAACTGTTCTTCCACAGTTGCAACTTGCATGGTTGTTTCCATTATCATTGTTTCCTATTGGCTCAAAACAGTCTGGCAATTGCCATCAACAAGGCATTTTCACCCAGAGAACTGCTGATCACTGGATAATTTCTTTAAGCAATAGAAATGGCTGCGTTTGCGAATCTCAGCCGATCAGCCTGTTAATAACATGCCCCTTTGCGTAGCACCAACAACCATTGTCATGATCAAATCCCCTTAAATCACCCTTTTCCTCATTCTGATGCTCAATTTGTGGCAGTGGCTCGGTGGGTAGCAACGCTGCCTTAGAGCAAGAAGGTCCTGGGTTCAATCCCAGGGTGGAGTGGCCTGGTTCCTTGCTGTGTGGAGTCTGCATGTCCTCCCTGTGTCTGCGTGGGATTACTTTGGGCACTCCGGTTTCCTCCCACAGTCCCCGCGTGTTAGGTTACATTACATAGGCGACATTAAAGAAGCCAAGCATACTGATGCTCAGTTTGAACTTCAGTAGGTCATCTTGTTCTTGTCTACATACCAAGATTTATTAAGTTTTTTGCAATATTTGCAATTGCATTTAACATGCATTTGAACAGGTGTACCCAGTGAAATGGCCTGGTTGTATGTGCTGTCATAAACTACTACTACACAGCATACAAGGGGGGTCTAAATATTTTTTGTGGCAATTATGCTTGCATTATTTTTATATATTGCTGTACTCAATTTTAATACACATTACATTTTAATATTACTGTACTGCATATGTGTTCTGTGAAGAACATGGCTGACACCACCCCCGACATGTTACTGAAGATAATGTAGTGAAATTGCTATTTGATATACAACAACAAAGTTTACTTTTCACTGTCAGTTAACTTTGTCAGTCTTGTGTCTCGTCCATTGTGTGTTGCAGCTGCGTTTGATGATGCGGTTGAGGAGAGGGTGATAAATGAGGAGTACAAGATATGGAAGAAAAATACGCCATTCCTCTATGACCTGGTGATGACCCATGCACTTGAGTGGCCCAGCCTTACTGCACAGTGGTTACCAGATGTTACCAGGTACCTCAAAATACTTGCAACCCTGTTCTACTAATTTCACACCCCTTTATGCATAGCCTTTGGGTATCCACTGTATGTAAATACAGTATATGGACAAAATTATTCGGACACCTACACAGTACACCTTTTGTTATACCATACTAAATCTATAGGCATTGTTATAGAGTTGGTTCCCCTTTACAGCTATAGTCTTGGTATGCTACAGCATTAAGTTTTCCCTTCATTGGAATGAATGGACTTTGGGTCAAACCCTAAAGACAACCCCATATAATTATTCCTCACCGCAGTTATTCTTTTACTGCTGGCTTAAAATTCTGTGGTAATGGGAAAACCTGAATTCATGGATTATGGATTGTATTGTTTTTTTTGCCCCTTAGTATATGTTTTGCAGCATTGCTATTCATCTGTATGTACTGCAAATTGCATAATTGGTCTCATCCCTGTTGTCCTACAGACCTGAGGGGAAGGACTATAGCGTCCATCGCTTGGTCCTCGGTACACACACCTCAGATGAGCAGAACCACCTAGTCATTGCCAGTGTTCAGCTGCCTAACGACGATGCTCAGTTTGATGCTTCACATTATGATAGTGAGAAAGGCGGTAAGGGTGACCATTTTCTAAATTTCTGTATAGTGTTAAGCTGTGCTTATTGAAGCAGTGTTAAAAGCTTATTGTTTGCTTGCAGAATTTGGTGGCTTTGGTTCAGTGAGTGGGAAGATTGAGATTGAAATTAAGATCAACCATGAAGGAGAAGTGAATCGGGCCAGGTACATGCCTCAGAACCCCTGTATAATTGCTACCAAGACACCGACCAGTGATGTGCTGGTCTTTGATTACACCAAACACCCATCCAAACCTGGTAGGCTTATTATTTCATATTAGTTTTATTACTGTTAATGTTAAGCGTGTCTGTAAAAGTGGTTTCACATTACTTTTGGTCTTAGCACTTTATGTTCCACTATTAACCTTGTGTATGAATACTCTGCTGCTCCTGGTAGATCCATCTGGTGAGTGCACTCCTGATTTGCGGTTGAGGGGGCATCAGAAAGAGGGCTATGGACTTTCTTGGAATCCCAACCTGAGCGGCTGCTTGCTTAGCGCCTCAGATGACCATGTAAGCCATGTTATTCCGTTTGGCCTTAGTGCTTCAATACGCTCAATTTCAGGACTTGACAGGAATGTCAGTTTGGTAAGTTGTTCTGTGGTTTACTTTGTTTTGCTATGTTTTTCATAGACTATCTGTTTGTGGGACATCAGTACAGTACCCAAGGAAGGGAAAATAGTAGATGCTAAAACCATTTTCACTGGTCACACTGCTGTGGTGGAGGATGTTTCCTGGCATTTGCTCCATGAATCCCTCTTTGGATCAGTGGCAGATGACCAAAAGCTTATGATGTAAGTAAGCTTTGTGTACTTGATATTTATGTATACTATGTATGCTTGATGCACTATATTACCAAAAGTATTTGCTCACCTGCCTTGACTCACATATGAGTGTAAGTGACATCCCATTCCTAATCCATAGTGTTCAATGTCACATTGGTTCAACTTCATCTCTTCTGGGAAGATGCGGTTAAGGCACTGGACTCTGGACCAGAATGTCCAGGGTCCAAATCCCACCTCTGCCACAACTGGGTCCTTGAGCAAGACCCTAAACCCACAATTGCTTGGATTGTAAGACTGAAAGAGTTGTAAGTCGCTCTGGATAAGGGCGGCTGCTAAATAATGTAAATGTTGATTTTTTTTATTTTTATTTTTTTTTTACCATTTTTTGAGGTCACATACTGATGTTGGGCAAGAAGGTCTGGCTCTCAGTCTCTGGTCTAATTCATCCCAAAGGTGTTCTATCAGGTGCAGGCCAGTCAAGTTCATCCACATCAGACTCTGCCATGCATGTCTTTGTGCACCAGTGCACAAAGCTACGTCCATAGTCATGTTGTAAGAGGAAGGGGTCAGCTCCAAACTGTTTCCACAAATATGAGAGCATGGTATTGTCCAAAATGTCTTGGTATGCTGAAAGCATTCAGAGTTTCTTTCACTGGAACCAAGGGGTTAAGGCCAACTTCTGAAAAACAACCCCACACTATAAATCCCCCCCTCCCAACAAACCCAGACTTGTCCATCAGCTTGCCAGATGGAGACGCATGATTCGTCACTCCAGAGAACACACTGATATTGAGTGAGTCCAGTGGCGGCATGCTTTACACCACTGCTTCCGACGCATTCCATTGCACTTGATGTATGGCTTGGATGCAGCTGCATGGAAACCTATTCCATTAAGCTCTCTGCACACTGTTCTTGAGCTCCTCTGAAGGCCACATGGAGGTCTGTAGTGATTGACTCTGCAGAAAGTTGGAGACCTTTTCTCACCTTCTTCGTCAGTTTACGAGGCCTAATTTCACAACTGGATTTGTTGCACAGGTGGCATCCTATCAGGGTTCCATGCTGGAATTCTCCTGAGAGCGACCCATTCTTTTACAAATGTTTGTAAAAACAGTCAACATGCCTCGGTGCTTAATTCTAAACACTTGGCAATGGAAGCGATTGACACTTGATTCAGATAATTTGGATGGGTGAGCAAATACCTTTGGCAATATAGTGTATTTCTTGTCTGTGTAAAGGTGGAAAAATCAGTTCTATTTACAAAGCCCCAATATATTTGTTTAGCTTGTACTTTTGTGGGTTTATTTATTGGCTTCTTGAGCTTATAGGGTTAGTTGGTAGACGCCTTACAGAATTTTGATGTCTAGACAAAGCGTTATTGTTTTGCAAAAAATTATAAAACACAAACCTAAGGCCATTAAGTTGCTCTGGATAAAGCTCCTACACACTCTATTGATGTACACGCAGTTCTGTGAACGTTACCCAAGATGGCTGGCCCAATTATCTTTTCCTTTTGGTAGTTTAAGTTAATTGACTTTTAATGGACTGAGATTAAAAAAAAAAATTATGAAAGCACAATGTATTTCCTGTTGTACTTGCAGAATAATCAGGTATTTCAGAAGTGGGCAAAACCTGATGTGCACCGAAAGAAATGGTGCCTTTAATTTAATTTTTTTTTTTTTGCTAAACCTTTTAATGTTTATTCTATAACCTTTTAGTTGGGACACGCGCTCTAATAACACATCCAAGCCCAGTCATGCTGTGGATGCCCACACTGCAGAAGTCAACTGCCTGTCCTTTAATCCATACAGTGAGTTCATACTGGCCACTGGCTCTGCTGACAAGGTGAGGAAAGTCTCTTTCCCCATGGAAAGCTTTGATTAATTAACATTAAGTTGGGTTGTGTGTCATAACGGTCATTATCCCTACACTCGATCTTGCAATACCACTATATCCAGTGACGTTTATGATGTTAATATATTGAGTCTTTAATTGGGTATTGACAATTGTTATGTAGTAAAGGTAATTCAGCTCATTGATTGTAATTAAGCTAAATCCGTATGATGTGACATTGAGAATGAGTGGTGTTTGTGTGGCAGAAATTTTAAGTGGCTTTCATGTTTTTGTTTTTTTTTATTTTAATCTGAGATTTGTTATGGATGATTAAATCATTCGTCTAGATTATTTTGAAATGGCACCTTTCAATCACAGTAAACACCAAGAGCTCCTACGTCTAATCTAGCCTTTTTTCTATAGACTGTTGCACTATGGGATCTTAGGAACCTCAAGCTGAAGCTGCATTCCTTCGAGTCACACAAAGATGAAATCTTTCAAGTATGTTTTTACTCTAAAGCACTTTTGTGAATGCTTCAGTGTCATTGTTTGAATTGATCTGACTGGACATTGTATCCACAGGTTCAGTGGTCACCTCATAACGAGACCATCCTGGCCTCCAGCGGGACAGACAGGCGACTTAATGTCTGGGATCTCAGGTGAGTTAGCTGCCGCATTATCAAATGACTCTTTTGCATTAAATTCAATCACACTTGAAGTTATGCCGTTTCTGCTTTTGTACAGTAAAATTGGTGAAGAGCAGTCACCAGAAGATGCAGAGGATGGACCACCAGAATTATTGGTAAGAAACTGAGACTTACTCTTGATACAGACATAAGATCTGGATTTTTAGAATCTTTCTCTCAGGTATGTCTTTAGTTGACAGCAATTTTATTTTCCAGTAAGTGCATTAAACCCTGTACAGACTTGATAAGGAAAAATAAATATATATATTGCCTTGCTTAAGGACCCAACTATGGCAGCTTGGCAGAGGTGGGATTTGAACCCAGGACCATCAGGTCCAGAGTCCAGTACTTTAATCGCTAGGGCACCACAGTCCCAGTCCCACAAATTGTCAGTCAGTGCCATGTTTTTGGGGAATTGGATACAAGCATTTTCTGTGAGGTCCTGGACCAAGCAAGGGTAAATTGGAATATTAAACAGTATATTTGGATTTGTCAACCAAAAGTAGTCTTTCAAAGCAATTTTTTGGGTGCTGTCCAAACCACAGGAATGACAAAAGGCATACAGACTATACCTTTTGCCCATGCTGTGAGATCCGTGACACAAATATTAGAGACTAATGTAAGTGGACATTTGTAATTGTATGAATGCATTCTTTTGTTTTCCAGTTTATCCATGGTGGACACACAGCCAAAATCTCTGACTTCTCCTGGAACCCCAATGAACCTTGGGTGATCTGCTCTGTGTCCGAGGACAACATTATGCAAGTTTGGCAAATGGTAAATAAACATGCTCTACACTTCAGTGATGATGATATTAATATAGATAAAATTATAATAAGTAGTTTTAGAGCACAGACCAGCCATAATTCATTTGTGGATTTGGGTATACAGTGTTCCCTTTTTTATCGTGGGGGTTACATTCCAGGACCACCTGCGATAAACGAAAATCCGTGAAGTAGGAACGCTACATTTATAAACTATTTTTAGCCTTAGAACTTGGAAAACGTTTGGGGTGGCATCGCAGGGCTTGAATGAAACTTTCACAAACGGTGAACACAACACCGCAGACAAAAACTTGTCATGCCGGCAAGTAGTGACCCAGGCGGGCAATGCTCTAGTCTTCTAGTTTTTGGTGCGTATTCATCTGCTGAGTAAATGCGCTATTTACTGTAAATTGTAATATTTTATGATTTATAACATTCCTTTATTGTTAGAATTAATATTTTTAATTTTTTATAAATAAAAATCCTGATTTTTTTTTTTTAATGTAAAAATGAAATATCTGTGTATATGTTACCTATATCACACGTACTACGCATGTGCAGTTCCGCAAAAACCCGCGAAAATCCGCGATATTTATTTAAAAACCCCGCGATGCACTGAGACCGCAAAGTGGCAAGGGAACACTGTACCTATCGAATGGGGAGGGGCTGGGGTGAGAGAGAACACAAATCCTGGCACCATACACAATACTGCTAAGAATATGTACAAGCTATATGCAACTAGCATAAACACTACATGAGCCAAAAGTAGCAATCAGGGACGGGCAGAAACGGGCAACCATAATGGCCAGATATTTAACAATAGCAATTGCTGCTATTTAATGTAAACGCAGCAGATAAAACTAAGCAAATGGCTAAATAATTATCATGTTTATCGGGCATCACCAGCATACCTACTGTAGACACTGTGACTACTGCACCCTGGCAAACCTATTCAAACATCAGATTGTGTTCTGTTCAATCAACGTACACTCACTTTCCACATTATTAGGTACAAATGTTCAGCTGCTCCATAACCCAGACATTTAATAAGTCAGTTGCATGGCTGTAACTTGATGCGTTTTAGGCTTGTGGAGATGACCTGGTGAAGTTCAAGGTGATTTAAGTGACTTTGAATGTGACACAGTTGTCTGTTAGATATGCTGCAGAAGTCTTGGCTGTGACTGCTGATATTTAAAGATGCTCAGTTTAATTGAATGTGTTGGTTCAGTTTTTTTATCGCTTTATTTTCCTCAGGCGGAGAACATCTACAATGACGAGGACCCTGAAGGAGCAGCAGACACAGAGGTTCAAGGATGAAGTATGATCCGACTTACAGCCTTCACCACACTTTTGACCATGTGCTCCCCTGTTTCCTGAATTGGTGAGCTGCGTCTGTCACATCAGCCACCGACACATGCTTAAAATTGAAATTTCCCCCAACAAAACAATGACAAAAAATAAAGTATTCTCTTTTTATATTATGAAAGTGTATTTTTCTAAGAGGAATTGGTGGCTTTTTGGTTTGAATTCTAATTGCCTTTTTTAAAAAAATGTTCTCATTAGCCCGTCACATTCTGTAAAATGAATTGATTGTGATTGAAGAGGTTTATCTTGTAGTTGCTTGCCATGGTCCAGTTGTGGTGGGTTTTTAGATGTGCATTCATTTAACATCTGCATCTTTAAGCATGTGGTTTGTAACAGTCTGGTAATGTCATGTTTGTCTTCTATTTCTCTTATTGTTGGACATGGTCTAACTTTTTCGATGTCTGTCCTCTTTATGTCCATGCTATTGTACAGAACATTCAGAATAAACCTTTTTTTAAATTAATAAGCCACTGTAATTATACCACGTGGCTGAAACATTTGATTTATTTAAACTCCAACTACTCATAATAAAGTGCTTTGTTCAACACACTGTTTCTAAACCCCCAGTCGCTGTTCTGAGTGGTTTACCACAATGCCCTAATATGTCCCTGTACTTACTTTGTTATAATGACTTGTCTCCAGCACTTCATCTTTGTATATAAAGATGTTAACTCCATTCCCTGTTAGCACTGCACAATAGTGCATCTCTGAGCTGGTTTATCTCATCTCATGTGGTCCTTATTGATGTAACAAGTTGACTGGGCCTGACTGAGTAGAAGTCATTAAGAGAAGTCCATTCCTAAAAAGTTATTTTAAACGAAATTTATTTGTCATGCATTTGTTTAGTAATTACACATGTTAGGGGACTCCACATTTCTGCCCCAGGCCAATGATTTTGATCCATGGACAAAACTGCTGCAGTTGTTGATGTTGCAGGATTGTACACTGACTGGCCACTTTATTAGATAAACCTGTTAAATAGCTTGGGTTATACACATCTGCTCAGTCAATCACGTAACAGCACGGCAGGGCATGAAAACATGATTAAGGTGGCCTGCTGAAAGTCTGATATAAAAGGTAGAAAGATTGAAATAAAAGGTGATTAATTGGCTTTTAGCAGGGCATGGTTGTTTGTATAGGACGGACTGGTCAGTAATTCTGAAAGTAATAAACTACTGGGATTTTCATGTGTAGGTATGGATAGAGCTTACAGAAAATGATCAGGGTGTAAATGCCTTGATACCAGAGGAGAAACGGCCATACTGGTTCAAGCTGATTGAAAGGCAACAGTAACTCTTGCACTCGTAGCATCTCTAAATGAACGATATGTTGAACTTTTAAGCAAATTGGCTACAGCAGCAGAACGTCACACCAGGTGTTCCTCCTGTTGGCTAAGAACAGGCTACCGTTTGCTCAGGTTAACCAAAATGTAACACTATTAGATGGGAGTAGCGTTGATGAGTCTAAATTTCTGCTGTGACATTTAGAATGTAAGGATCCGAATTTGACACGAATGTCATTAAAGCATGAATCCATTCTGCCTTCTGTCAGTGGTCCAAGGCGGTGGTGTAATGGTGGGATATTTTCTTTGCACAGTTTGGGCCCCTTAAGACCAAGCCTAAATGCATTGAGTTGCTGCCATGTTTCTTCTTGCTGATTAGGTATCTGCATTAACAAGCAGTTGACCTCATAATGGTACATATAGTGGCTAAACAACCCAGTTAAATGCTATTCATTTTAAGTTGTCACTAAGATGTTAGGTATGTGGCATTTAATGATGAGAAAGATGGCGTGCAAACAATACGTAAATTTGTCACAGATACTTCTGAAAATATTGGTGGAACACTACCAACTACACAGCACTTGAAGCCTCCTGCCAAGAAATGCACAACACCATGAATATTCCATTATAAGCACACACTGTAGAACCACAATATAAATGTACATGGTGGGAAATAAACAAAGGGAATGAGTCTATGTGTAGAAACATGAATTTTAAACTCTTTACGCCTTGTAGTGGGTTAATCCAGTGTGATGCTACTAGTAAGAAGGCACAGTGGTTAAATGACCAGCACTCAGCACTTCTAGGTAACTTCTATGCAGGTGAAGCTGGCATGTTGCTTGTTGTGTTTAACAACAAAGGCAGATGCTTTCCAATTCATGTCTTTGCTTGTGTTAGTCTAAAACAAAGTCCAGAACATAGTTCCTACTTTGTAAATTTAAAGTAATTCCATATTCACAAAAAATATTAATATGTAAAGAAAACGTACACTTGCTAAACCTTCTTTAAATTTGACACAACGTCCAGAGCTAAAAGACTAAAATTGATGATGAGATTGTACTGAACTACTTGAGTGTGCAGTGTTTTTCATTCCAACAAAGTTAAGACACAAGAATACCTGACCTTAAGGTTCTAGAATGAGATGCTTCTGATAAGCAGGCAGGTGTCAGTGAGTTGCTTTAAAAATAGACCAACGAATAGACCACCTGTCACGGCTTTGGTTTTAATGTAATGACATATTGGTGTATGCATTTGTACCAACAAATATCGTTAATATCATTAAATACAACCTTAATTGTAATTACTGAATATGTGTTTCAGGGTGGATTTTCCCTTATATGCAAGATTGCTATGGTTAAGTATAAAAAACAAACATTAGTGCATACTGTTATCTATAGCTCCAAAGGAAATAATTATTGTCAGCAATACAAATCCCAAATAGTGCAAAAAGCTTGATTGGACTTCACTGCTCAAGTTTTCTCTTCACTAAGTAAGATCTCCTGTGTGTGCTGTCCCTCTGCTCTCTCTCTGAAATAGAAAAACGACAAACTAGACACGACAACACATCCTATTGTTAATCTAAGCATTTTGTAGGACGGGTTTGCACTGTTTAACTGCCATACAGTCAAAATCTGTTCACTTTTACAACGAAGGCTTACCTACTGGTTGTGTGGTTGCTTGCTTGTTAGCTCATGTTTGAACTACAGACTTTACTAACTCTGTTGATGTGTTTAGAGACTTAGTGCAAGTTAGCTGTGTTGGTGTCTATGACTTTCCTCTACTTATTTGTAACAAGCTTTAAATGGCATTCATACGTGTATGTGCCTGTCCTATTGTAAATAGTACTCCTTTAGTTGGCCCCACTTTCTGTATATTTTCCCTAACCTATAACTAAAACTGGTCACTTGAAGGGATTATTATGCTACTGACTGTTACAATTTGGAATACTTATTTCTGTGATTATCTGTTTGAAACAGTCCTTCCAATCTCTGGCCTGATTATGCGTACGTGCCAAGGCCAGCTTCCACTTGGTCCTGTTTTTATCTGTCCGGAACAGTCTGTTCCACCATTGAGCATGGGTGCGCGGGCTTGCAG
>JAVSBV010000086.1:2308720-2318761 GCA_033117975.1 Parotocinclus spilosoma | reverse complement strand
TTAGTTACCGTTATACTATGTTAGTTGAAGCTGCATGCTTGAAACAAATCACCCTGTTTATGAAACCACCACATACACTAGGCCATTTAATACACATACACTCAGCCTGTTAATTAGAATACTGCCATAAAAAAACAGTGTCTATAGCCTACACTGGGCAATAGCAGCATCTGTCCAGTTGACTTTATTACAGTCTGAGAAAGCTTGGCCATTTATTGTGTTTTTGGAAATGTTGTATCCAAGAAACCACTTTTGCAGAAGGGGAACAGGGTGAAAAAATATGCTAAAGCTCACAAAAACTGTAAGAAAATATCTTATGGAGTGTTGACTCCTAAGTTTGAGTCCAGTCATCTACAATATTTTATACAGTATATGGTCGTTTTACATTTACAATGGTGGTCCAAGACATTTGCACAGTATACTTATTCAAATAAAACGGTAAACACAAAAAATACAAATTTTATATATTAACTTATTTAGGGCTTTATTTGTGTTGTATTCATGTTAATATACCCTGCAATGCTATCACCCTTTGAAAAAAAATACAATTATCATTTGTTACAAGTAGTGTGGTGCCAAACACAACGTTTTGTAGTGTAGAAAAAAGGAGGTGTTCCTAATAACGTTTGGACAGTGTAAATTCTACTACTACAACTAATAATAATAATAATTGTATTTATATTTAATTTTATAACAATAATACTTCTAGGTGAGTCAGATATCCTTTAGTATATCATACAGTACATGTCTAAAGTGTGGCTGGAGTGAGGCTGGTTGGGGATTATTCCATGGTGCTGAAAGAGCAACCCCTACCCATCCCTGTCATGGACTGGTGCCTCCTCCAGGGCAGGATTATGCCTACACCTGTGCCAGAGCACTTGTGACCCTGACCAGCTAAAGCAGTGTTAAAATGTGAAAAAAAAAACAATTATACTGACAAATTTATCACAGAATTTCATTTGTAACACATTTGCAGTACTTTTATCACAGTCTCATTGCGTCATTTTTATCACAGTCTCAGTCTTCACAGTGTTACCCAACACCCCCATGGGGTGGCTGCCAGTCCAGTGGCCTAAAAGTTGATGCCTCATAGGGGGTAAGAGGCTGTAATAAATAGCAGAGGGGATTTCTTTAACCTAATTTCACTCCTTTTATCAGTTTTGCATCCTAATGTCGCTCAGAAGGACCACATCTCTGTTTCTCCCTGAATTTAAGGCACTCAGGGGGACATTAGGAAGATGATAGGGGTACTACTATGAAGCTTCTTACTGTCTCTCAGACTGCACCCAAACACAGATAAAGGTCACCCTGGAGTTTCACGTTTCTCCCTATTGTCTAGTTAACAGTAAGCTACCAGCCAGCTTCAGTGCTAATCAGACATAACACTCTTGTAATTCAGTAGGTGAAGTGATGATGGTACTACATTACAATACTTTTAAAATGTGTCAAGTGTAAAACACAAAGGCAATTCATTTTAAATTTCAAATTATACAGTAAAGTTTCATGAGTGATATTTGAGGACAAATTCTGCAGTTTGGTGGAACAATAATTGTGGCCAGGGTGGATGTAGCTTCTATTCATGCCCAAGTGATTACCTCCGGATCCAGCCCAAAACATAATTCACATAACGGGCTAAATAGAGGGCTTTTATAATGACTTTGTGCCGTATGTGTTGATACTAATTGAATAAGCCCTACACTGCTCTTTCTTTATGGACACTTATATTGTATAACATTTATAGATGGTGGAAATGATATGATATTTGCACTAGTAATAGTTTTGCATAGCATTTAAATGTATCTATTTTTTTTAGCTGGACAGAAGCAAGATGAGCAGGGGAAACTGACAGTGCATTACACAGCCACCCAGCACTACCCGGAAAATGTTTTCGTTGAGGCCAACAGGCCAAAGTACCTGGAGGATCTTCACACTGAAGCTCAAGAGGGCCTTAAAATACTACAACAGGAAGGTAGGTTCCCAAACAAGTCGACACCATTATCCAAATATACCTTGTCTCAATACAATATTTTGGTAATTGCACCCACTACTCATAATTTTCTATGGGAAAAGGTTTACCTGATTTCTATACAAGTGTCCACCATTTAACATCTGCATTATGTTCTGTGACATAGGACACTGACTGAAAGGGATGTTGACCGGATATTGTAAACTTAACATTTTTTTATTTTTTTTTTTCAGTTTACATAAACTGCAAAATTTGGGGATATCTCAAAATGAAATTTTGTGATCAGTATATTTAGATTCAATGTAGATACTTTTCAAAGTATTTTGCTTAAAACAATTATATTAATTAAAACACAATAGGAAAACAATAGTAAAATTTTATAAAAATATTTTATAAAATGAAACACTTCCCGTGATGATTGTTATTGCGAACTGTGATTCTCTTTACTGTTAGCAGGTATCAGAAGGGTTTGCTTGTACTAGTTTTGTCTCATTCATATGTGAATTAGATGAATATATATATTTTCTTAAGACGTTACGATATAATTCTTGAATTTTAAAGTAAATGGATGTTGATCAGATGGAGGCAAAATAATGCATACCTGTATATTCAATCCCCAGTTTATTTTAAGTTATTAAATAATATTGTGACCCAAAGAAATTTCTGATTGGCACCGCTATATGTGGGCTTGGCCAGGCTTCAACTCTCTACTGAACAGGAGCACCGTGTGTTTCTTCTAGCTCCTAGCACTACAGTATAAAATAAATAATTACCTTAATTAGCCGATGAATAAACCAGAACATTAGAGGGTGAAGATAGAGATAAGAAGCCATTCAGAACGCCATTCTGTTAGTTTCCTCATATGTTATAATGAGTTATAACAAAAAATCAGATAACAGAAGCTCAGACAGCAAGACTATAATGTACTTAATATAATGTTATTATACCCATGTTGGTGCAAATTTAATACTGATCCATACACATTTTCACATGTCTGAAACAGAGCAGAACAATGGCATGGACTTTGAGGATGACCAGTCTACTGTAAGTTTCTCATCAAAACAAAACACCACACTGTACTTAGATAGCTGGTAATGTATTTTGGTCTTACTCACCGGTTTGTTGCTGTGCAGTCCACAGGTACAACACAAGAAAAAGATGTAAATGGTCAGGATACAGATGGACGTCTGAGCTTTGACAGCACTGCTGACCCTTCCATCACATCTGTGTCTACTGTATCCGCACTGTCCTCAAGACCAGTATTAACACGCCAAGGTATATTTCACATGACTTAGGGTTTACTTTTTTTTTGATAGGATACTCCACATGAAACTTGATCTTGGAATTATGCTGCCTTTTCTATAGAAAGCCATTGACTTAACGGCAGAGACTGTGTTAAAAAGATGTGCTGAATAACGACCACGTTGTTCTGTTGACCAGACAGTACGATAGTCTCAGTCTCTTTATGCTTCTGTAATATAAATATAAAGGGTATTTTCACAAGAAAATGATATGCATCAGATACACAGCATCCCTAATGTTAATGCTAATATTTTGAATTTATGGATATTGACAATATTTAAAGTAAATACATAATTCACTGTCTACAAACTTGTGTACATTTAATGCTATGTAATGTAGTTAAACACACACACATACAAATGCCAGACATACTCTTATACTCCCGCCTCTGCTTGTGAATCCAGAGTGTTGATTGATTGTTGAGGTGAAAAGCCTTTTATCACAGCAGTCCGAGTTAAAAAACAGATTTATATTTCATTTAATAATCTGTTATCATTTTAAGACCTTACTTGAAACAACAGAGTTTTTTAAACAGCGCATACCTGTGTTTTGGCTTTTTTGACACACCTGACACACCACAGCTTACATTTTTCTGTTGATATACTACGTAGGGTCAACTTTTAAACCTCTGAACACCATAAAAAAGCTGGACAAGTCCAAAAAAAGAAACAGAAGGACAACCATAATGGGAATACCACAACAGGTTCAGCGAGAGCTATGTATGTACTTTAAACACTATAATAAACAGTATGTTACAATGCCATACGTAGAACATGTGTATTAAATGTACCAAGCATGATAATTATCAAATATACTTTCAGGTATGGGAGGAGGACATATATTACAGCAGATTACAGCTAATGAAGATGTTGGTACAGTCATAATTCCAACAATTGATGGAGGGGCACCTGTTACAAATCAAAACGGGGCACGTGTACATCTTCAGGATATAGAAGCCCTGCAGGATTCTAGAGAGGAGAAACTTCTCAGACATCATATACATGCTGTCTACAAAGAAGACATGCTTCAAAATGGCAAACCTGGTCTGCAACCTTCCCATCTGCAGAGACCAAAGTCCCTCGCTGTACCCGGAATAACAACTTCTCCCACCTTTCTGCAAGAACAGCAAGGTCCTGTGATGTCGATGTCACCTCAGGCTACCTATTTATCAACAATCATTCCTAATGCAGTCTTACCCTCTTCTATAGATGTAATAGAAATTGATAGAACCTGCAACAGGCGCAGTGTACATATGGCTAGCAAAAACAGCTTGGCCTCTGCAAGTCCACGTTCTTCACGCTCTGGAGGTGGTACCCACGATGAACCTCCTTCCACTAGCTCCAAATGGAGCAGTTCACATTCATCGGAAACTGTTGTCTCTAACCCTTCCACCATATCCATCAAAGGAAGCGCATCACATTCACAGGTAGGAGACAATATAATGGAAGTCACAGAGGTGAATGAGGAGAAGATAAGTCTTAAGAGTTCAGCTAGTTGGTCAAGTTCTACAAGCAAAGGAGCCGGTCAGGGACAGGAGCGTGGGGAACTGAGTAATGGTAGGGAGACTGCACGAAACAGTCGGTTATTTACTCGTAACCTTGCTGTAACAAAGGCTAAATTACCACCTGTGCCACCTCCAAGAAGGACAAACCCCTCAGATCATGAAAGGCTTGCACAAAGATCAAGGGAAATGAAAGTTACAAAAGAAGCAAAATACCTGGGTTCCAATGGCAGGCATGTAGATGAACATTTCAACCCAAAACAAGAACCTACATTTTCTTACTTTAAACAAATATCAACCCATTCCCAAGTATCAGTGTTCTTGGATGACTCTCACACGTCAGTGACCACGAGTCCACATAGTTCTGGACAAGAATCTACTGTTGCACAAACAGAATCAATGAATTCGTCACGAGAGAATCAAATTGAAAGAACAGTGTCGCCCTCAAGTGGATACTCAAGTCAAAGTGTAACACCAACACATTCATCTAAAGAGATAAGCCCAGTCTCTCCAGGTAGGCTAAAGGTGAAGCCTCCAAAACCAGAGAGGATAAGTGCACGAATGACGCCTGTGGTGTCAGTAACACGGACACCGGCTATGTCAGATCCACACAATCAGCGTACACAAGCAGAAACATTTCAATCAAAGCCACAGAAGCTCATCCCCACAACAACACCGACTAATAAAATCTCTGCATCAACAGCAGCAACCCTCAGGGAATTATTTAACATTCCACCTCCACCTAAGGTAAAAGCACCTTCTCTCCCTCCACCAGAAACATGGGTACACAGTAAGTTCACAGCTGAACTTGTATGTGGACCAGTCCCAAATCCCCAAAGGATATATGAATTTCAAAATCATCAGCAAAAAGACGACTTACTAAAGGAAGATCAACCCACAACAACTACCACTGCACCACCTGCAGAAAGACGGATATCAGTGGAAATTAAAACAACTGGATCTCTTTCAGAGGTGACTGAGCCAAATGAGCATGTTTTAGTGGAAGAACAAGGGGGTCTGGACAAGTCTGAAGCTCTGAAACCTCCAAAAAATCCACTGGTTGATAAAGTAAAAGAAAGTTCAAGTCACGTTATTTACATGCATCAGCTGAATACTGCAGGAGACCTTAAAGACGAACCTAAGGGTCACCAGGATCATCAGAGGGTGTCACCAACACCTGAGCATTTCAAAACTGAGTCATGCCATCACCGTAGTGATGTCTTACCAGAGAATGACACATCACAGTTGGACGAAACAAACAAAGAAGACCAATATAATAAGGAAAATGAGATCCCAAATCACAGACACATTCTGAATCTAAGTTTAGACGTTCCTAGAACCAATGGTGCCTCTCCATCTCCCTCCCCACCTCCTAAACATGTTCCTCCAACACCTCCCTCTGAAATATCTCCAGCATCCCAACATTCACAGGAGGAAGAAGAAACCAAGAAGGAAGAAGAACTCCACAGTTTGGAGGCTTCCTGGCCTCCACCACCTCCACCTATGTCTGAATCCTCTGAGCTGGTATTTGAGGGACAAGATGAAATTGATTTCCCACCACCGCCACCACCAATCATACAAGAACCACCTCTGGACATGTCAGAGAACTGTAATATAGCATCATCAACAGAAGGAGATGGTTTGGATCCACCCGATTTGTTAAGTGCTACCTGCCACACAGAACCAAATCCAGAGATGCAAATCACACTGAACACAACAACGCTGGAGAAATCTTCACATGAATCACCAGTCATTGATCCCTTATTAAAAGCGTCACAGATCCAACAGGACAAATCATTTGAACAATCAAATGGAAAAGTACAAAATATTTCACAAGTGCATCCTGAAATCGCTCCTCAATCACAAATGGAGGAAATTCCTCTTGTCCCTAAACATGATTCTCCAGCTCCACCGGCAGTGTCTCATGCCCCTGAAGTCACTACTGATTCATCACTAACAACTCCTTCAACGGAAGATCAATCCACAGTCAATTTCAGAAAACAACCAAACCCATCAAGTAAAGACAGCAGGTCCAAAGACGTTTTGTCCAGGAATAAAAGTGCACCCATTCCAAAAGAAGACGCAAACATTCCCCTTGTCACACCTTCCCTACTTCAGATGGTGCGACTACGTTCTGTCAACGTTGAAGACCAAACTAACATGGACTCACAAGACAATACAGCCCTTACTCAAACCAACCAGGACCAGAATCAGTGCACATCCAGTCAAGTAACTCCACAGAAACCTGTTCGTAAATCTTGCATAAAATCAGCACAGTCCTCTCCAGCTACAGTCTCCGCTCCATCCATGCGCCTTCAAGAGGCTATACGCATGAAGACAGCTGCAATGACATCCAGTGGACTCCCGACAAGACCCAGCTTACATATCTCAACCTATACCACAAACAGTAATCATGTGACTGCGCTGTCCCCTAAAACACCTGACGGTGACCTCCACAAGTCCCCAGCCTCCACAGCCAGCTTCATTTTCTCCAAGAGTTCAAAGAAAGTCATCATTGACACTCCTACATCTCCTGAGGCCCAGGCCAGCCTCAAGCAGAACCTTGCAGCCGAGCTTATGCTGATTACTGATCAAAGCAAAGTAGCCAATGGCACAAAAAAGCCTCTTAAGGTACCACCGCCTGTTGCTAAGAAACCTGTACATGCAACAAATTCAACCGATAAAACCAAGACTTTGACAGCTACCATCGAATGCTCCTCAAGTGCTCAAAGGAACAGCATAACTCCAGGGAAGCAGGCACCAGAAAGTAAGAAACAAATAATTATATCATTTCAGTTATGTGCTGGTTAACATCTGCATTATGTACTGTGAATCAGGGACCAGATTCACAAGTGTCTTAACAAAGAAAATCTTTTAAAATACACATCTATTCTTTCATCTAAACTTCTTTTTTAAAAATGTGTTATTCCATAACATTGTTATTCTTCAAATAACTTGAGAATGATCTGTTTTTTTCTTCCTTAAGAAAAAGTCGGATTCTTGAAAACTTTATGTTGTTAAATATTTTCTTAATCTCACATCTGTCCTTATGACCCTAAGAGTTGACGAGATAAACACCAACATTTTACCAAACTTTCAACAGTTCAATTATCGGAAATAAGTTATTATCATCCATGGAAGACTTTTTTTCATATTGGTTATTTCCTCCATCATCACCTCTATTTCTTGTATAATGAATTATCTTTTTTACATTTTGTTTGATGTTTTTCCTCCAATTTTGCTTTCCTCTCAGTGGATTTAACTAAATAACTCTAAATAATCCTCATTCATTAATTCATTTATTATCGTATGCTTAATCCACACGGGGTCACAGGCCAGCAAGGCGCAAGGGGAGGAACAACTCTAGATGGGACACCAATCCACTGTAGAGCGCACACACACACACACACACACACACACACACACACACACACACACACTTACACTTACACTACCTAACACGCATGTCTTTGGATTGTGGGAGGAAACCGGAGTACCCGGAGTAAACCCACGCAGACATGGGGAGGACGTGCAGACTCCACACAGGAAGGACCCAGGTCTCTCCACCCTAGAACTGAAAACGTGACTTGTGCTATATAATACAGATTTTAATTTTTCATAATTAGAATTATGGTTTATAATTCTTAAGACCTTAGATGTTAAAGTGAGCAGACTTTGATCAGATGGATGTTATACGGCACTTAACAGTACTTATGATTTATACCTGTACTGTATCTGCTTTGTATTGGTGAAAGGCTTCATGAAAAACTACTATAATTATCTTATTTTTTAGGTCACTGAGAGACTGCAAGTACAGTTCAAGAGTCTTGAATTTTGTTTTGAAGAATCGCCGACTAAAAGAAACAGTTTGAAGAATGGCAGACTGAAAAAAAAAGATAAACAAATATCGATTGTAGCGACAACAGACAATGTAATTCCATTGTACAAGCCTTAGCCTGAACATGGCCTTTCTATTTATGCAAAAAAAATGAAGTTCATTTCGACTGCTTTGATACAATAGCTTTATTGTAGCTTTGGAGTATTTTTCTACACAGCATATTTGTTTTTTTTATCTTCTGGAAAATATATAGTGGCTTCCACAATCGGATTGTAAATTCTCTAGATATTTCTTTGACATAAATGGTAAACTGGCATCTAATGCTTCAAGGGTAGTAGTCACTGCTGAAAATAAAGAGCTACTTTGATGTAAATTAACAACAAACTTTTGAGTCTCTCCCAGCACACAGTTAAGTATACTAACGCATTTAAACGTGTGCACATGCATGTACGCAGCATACATGTTATTTTACAATTGCAAATGACTTACTGCAGTTGTATAATTAGAACACATGCCTCAGAATTTGCAAATAATGACTAAGCTTGAGATGGAAAGAAGCTTTTGTTTCAGAAATTGCATTTAGATGAAATTACTGTTTTCTAAAGCACTTTGGCAAGCTGTAAATGCTGCACTAATTCTCATAAAATGCACAAAGCAGTATAACTACAGTGTTATTTGTGTACAATTGCTATTAAAAAAAAATCATTTTCTTTATTAGTCAGAGTCCTGACACTTTGAGAACGTGTGTATTAAAATATATATTGGCTATTTATGGGTTCAGTCTTGTAAATCAGTCCTGGCACTGCAGCCTATTTTTATAGCCTACCCTTCTTTTTAAATTGCAAATTATATCCATAAAAATAAACCTCTCGCAATCCAGAGCTGGGCAAACCACTGAAATATTTTCATTTCTATGTATGCAATGTATTTTCTCTATTCAATTAAAAGCATTGTTTCATAATATATAAACGTTGTTGGTCTGATTGTGATTTGACTCTAGCTCAGGACTGAGCTGGCAGAAATGAGCTTTCTACTTACCGTAGGCATGCTGGGCTTAATCTATGTGGCAGGGTGAAGAGTTTCAAATCCGAAAGGAGCCAGTTGATGTGGATTGGGCATGAAAAAAGGATGCCCTCTGATTGGCTCCCACTATAACTTTTCCAGGAATGTTCATCCGGAAAGTGCACAGAGCTGACTCAGGACCACTGGAGGGATTTTACAGTTGGCTTGGAAATGTCTAGGGATCTCCAAGGAAGACCAGGAATCCAGGAAACAGAACTCTGGGTAGCCCTTCTTGCCACTGTGACTCACACCCAGGGGTAGAAATCCCATGGGCATGTCCCCTCGCATAATGTGAATATACAGGGGTTGGACAATGAAACTGAAACACCTGTCATTTTAGTGTGGGAGGTTCCATGGCTAAATTGGACCAGC
>JAVSBV010000086.1:2291215-2304474 GCA_033117975.1 Parotocinclus spilosoma | reverse complement strand
ATCTGGGGTTGTTCCTGCCCTTGCACCCAGAGTTGCCGGGTGGGCACCGGCTGGCCCGCGACCCCAAGTGGAATAAGAGGAAAAGATGAATGAATGAATTATTACAGGTACGCACCTAACTTACCTTCCATCACCTCAAACGTACAATGTTTTAAAAATTACTAATAAATTATATTAGGAAATAAAAAATGTTTTTATAATTCTGTTATATATATAACGAATGTAAAAAGACTCTAAACGGCAAAGACCAACTACAAAGACACTGTATGATCTTACAGTATACAATACTATACTGTATTCTGGTGAACATATTTTTGTTTTGATTAGAACAGAATCCCATGTTTATTGCTTATTCATATACTGACTGCATATTATTACTGTTTCGTTGCACTCTAGTACAGCATGTTTTGCTTCTTCTATCCAGCTGGTCACACACACAACAGTCAATGCTGTGGATCCACGAGCAGAGGTGGGAGTTAAACAACAGTTTAAAATTCACTTGAAAGTTCACTACTTTATTGTTCGTTAGCTCGCATTAGGACTAGCTGTTCTCTCGGTTGACGTGTTTAGAGACACTTGTGCGCGAGTTACCCATGTTTGTGTGGATGACCTTCTGTTACTTATTGGTAAACAAGCTGTAAATGGTGTTTGTCTCTCACCTATACTATAATATAAACTGGTTCACATTTACTTGAGTCTCTGTTTCATCTGGTTGATCTCCCATGCTGTTCGTAATACTGTCTACCAACACACTTTGTCTTCCATTAAACAGACGTATCAGTCTTTTTAATCACTTATCAATCACTCATATCTCTGGCACATTTATGTCACATTTGCACACAGTTTTTGTTGACTTTTTAAAACATTAAATTACAAGAGACTAAATAGTAAATGCAAAGTTAATATATGGGTTAATTAGGTTAATAACCTTAATAAAAATGCAGTGCAATATACATTTGTGCAAATGGATGGATGTGGCACATACCTGTTCTCAAGTATTCTGCAAGAATTTATTAGCCTTTAGTTAAGCAGCGACTGCTACCCCATAAAGTAAAGAATTCCCCCAGTTGACACTTACCTGCACATTTAATAAATAAGTCAAATATTTTATGAAAAGAAGCAAGACACTGGTATATCAAACTGGTCTGGGAAGTTCAGTCCACCAGTAAGGAGCCATAACACTTAAACAGCAGGATCTTACCTACAATCTTGGTTAAATCTCAATAGTAATAGAATCATTGCCAAAAAATACCTTTTCTGCCAGGGTGAAGATCTTCCTCTGATCCACTCCACCAAACTGAGCGTCCACCTTCAAGTACTCCTCATCCAGTGCCTAGAATTAAATATAAGATCATGACTGAAATAAAATAATCTGTTCTTCAGTCACATTGTGTGCAAAAATATATGCTTTTTAAAAAAAGTTTACCAAATGCATGTGTCAGTTACAAGTGGATAAACGTCACCTGTAGACCAGGGTAGAGCAGCCCACTTAGTAGAGGATGCTCCACCTGCTTCACTACTTCAGCACCAGCTTTCTTCGCATCATGCTCAGTTATGACGGACGAGAGCCGGTAAACATCCAGTGTGTACTCCCTGTAGAGAGGTTTAAATGAGTGACAAGAATCACAAGGATATATATATACTTCGCTGATATTCCCACAACTCAGCTTCCTCAACACTGCCTGAATCATCATTCATTTCAGAAGAACAAGAAGAAAAACATGCATGCACAAACTCTGGTTTCTGTTTGTTCTGTCATATCTACTTGCTTGAAAAACAAAATGCCAATACTTTCCCATACATTAAAAGCATTCCATGGTTAATAAATAGTCCAGTACATGAACATCTGTTCCACCACAGACCACTAAATCCAGTTTAAGACACCCACCGCCTACCTGCTCAACTGGAAGTCTGTGCCTTTGACAAACTTTAGCTTATCCAGAGGAACGCCAATGCTCTCCAACATAGCCTTGATGACTTGTTCATAGTATTGCACCCGCAGCTCAAGCAGTTCCCATGGTGCCTTCATGTTATCCAAGTAGGCATGAAGGTCAGCAAAGAGGATGGTCACCTGGCCATTACAAACAGTCCGCATTACTACTGCACAAGCAGACATGCTCAAATACACTGCTTACAAAAATTAGAAGCTATGTCATTATGGAATACAGTCGAATCTGGTTAATTGGGCCACCGGTTAATGAGACCAGCCGCTTATTCGGACCAAATCCTAAAGTACCAAAACAAATCCTATTATATACGTGTAATGTTATTCGCTTATTTTGACCAAAATTTAATCGGACCAAAGAACATGAGAAGCAAATAAGAAAAAGAATCCACAAGTCGACCACCTAGCGGAGGCAAAGCGGGTCAGCGAGATATGGGAGGATTTTTTGGATCCCCCGGAAGAATTTATGCTTTTATCAAAGGTCAGAAAATCTGAAAAGTTGTGTAGACAAGAGCAAAACCAGCAGGAGGTAAACACGCCCAGCACTTTCTTGATTTTGTTTAAGTGCAGTCCGTCAAGAGAACACGTCAGATCACACTGGATAAGTTCTTCAAACCTTGACTGGAATTTAGTAAGAACTTGTTTTTGACAGTATTATGCTTCGATTATGCTGAGTACCTATACATTGTGTTGTAGATCGTTTCGAAAAACTTTGTTGCAAATTTATTTTTCAATTAAAAAAGTTTGTAAGCAACCGTAGTTCTTGTTTGTACATTTGCTATAAGTGTAAATCGTACAATAAAGGTTTAATAAACATTTAATATGTTACATAGCACGTCCCATCTTGTAACATAGGGCATGTTCGTTTAATCGGACCAACCGGTTATTAGGACCAAAACGATCGCTGTGCAATTTTTGTGAGGAGTATAATGACATTTTCATTTACCAGAATGCCTACACATAATCAGCTCATACAAAAGGGGGTTTCTGGAATTAATACCTAACAAACAGACCTCTTACCTCACAGCCAGCCTTCAGGAAGTCTGCAATCTTAGACATGGGAACAAAGTAGGCTACATGGGGTTTGCCTGTAGTTGCTGTGCCCCAGTACACCTTTAGCTCTCTTTCCTGAAGGATCTGCTTAAGCTTCTCCTCTCCAAGAACTTCCTGAATACAAGGTGACCCAGGTCAGGTTGGTTCACAAAAAGCAAAGATAAATTCAACGGCCACTTTATTAGGTACACAATGCTAGTACTGAGTTGGACCATTATTGCCTTCAAAGCTCCCTTACATTCCTCAGAGAAAACACTCAAGTCCCACCTGAAGATTTCGGGTGATGAGGTTGAACTTCTTATCAGGACTCAGTTGTTCACCCATTGTTCTGCCTCACTTTAATACACAATCTAGAAAATCACATGTTATGACAGCACATTTTTAGCAACTTCTTCAACCGTCTGACAGTGTACAGCAACTGTGTAGATATAGACATATATATATATATATATATATATACAGACACAGGACACCCTTGAATTAAAAACAAAAAGGAAAATGTCGTATAAATATATAAAATACCCCAGCAAGTAATGGGGAGGGGGTCTATCTTTCAGGTTCTGGCCTTTCATAATCTGTGTGGTACAATACATGGCAACTAACACGCCATTAGGGATTCACCGTTATGTTATGTTCACCGTTTTATCTTGATTTAGCACTAAATGGAAACGTGTTTTGCTCCATAGGGTTACAGATATGGGATAGTAAAAATCGATGGTGCTATTACAAACATTATAAACTCATAAACGGTTGTATGAAGCAACCAAAAGCTTAATACTTTACGTTTCTCTATCTAGCTGTTGGGCTGAATCTTAAAAAACTTCACACTCCCTACTTACTTGCATTGTTGCAGATAAGACAGAAATGCCTCTACACCCTAAGTAGTGCACTACATGCACTATATGTTTCCATTTAAGATACCCCTAGGCTGACAAGTCTTTCAAACGGTTATACACCAGATTTGCGTTGGTATGATTAATACAGATATACCGTCACCTCCCGTTACTTCAACTAAAAGTGTGATCAAATCTAATATGTGTATTTAAGACAAATTAATTCATAAATATCTCATTAACGTTTGAATGAAGCAACCGAATCAAAGCCCACTTCATTTAGTTCACAAATGCTTTCTGCATATTTAGCTATTTCTATTCTTTGCCACCACACAACACAATATATTTTTGACTTAACGAACCAATGCGTAGTTTACAAAAATGATGTACAAAATACAATTATTAACAGAAAATAGCTAACCTGAGCTGTGTCAGAAAACGTGTAGCAGATACAGCCGTTCCCCGTCAGAGTACGTCAATACTTTCAAAATAAAGGTCTCATCTGGTAACGTAAAATAATCATGTATGATTTTCTTTACTTTAAATTCACATATGTGTAAAGTTTATAAAATATTATAAATCGGAAACTAGAATTTATTGATGTTTACAAGACTATATAGTAATATTTAAACACAAAAGTTGTATTAAATGTGCTTTTAAACTGTTTGAAATGACGATGGTGTTGCATCAGCGGTAATGTCGAGTCACTACCCATGTTGAATAATGGTTCAGCGCACAGTGCAATAACCTAGTCCAGCCACTAGATGGCGGACTGGTGCAACTTGTAGATTAGTAAGGTTTAGAATCTCAGAGGTGAAAGCATGTTACACACAGGAAAGATTTCTTTTGAAATTTGGGAAGACACGATGGGGCAAGCAAAAGGATTAACTAAATCATAGCCCTGATGTTATTTGCAATAACATTTTATTGAACTGTATAATATAAAATATAATATATACAGAGAGTATCTTGCTGCTAGTCCTGAATAGCCATAAAAGCTAATGCAAAGTTAAGCTAACACCAAATCTCTGTTTAAATCTGACATAAATAAATAAATAAATGTGAACTCATCAGACCACAGGACACTTTTCCACTTGTGTCAGTCCATCTTAGTTGTGCTCGAGCCCAGAGAAGCTGGCAGCGTTTCTGGGTGTTGTTAATATTTGGCCTTTCACTTTGCAAGTTTTAACTTGCATTTGTAGATTTAGTGATGAACTGTATTTACTGAAAATGGTTTCCTGAAGTGTTCCTGAGTCCATGTGGTTATATCCATTACAATGATGTCGATTTTTAATGCAGTGCCGCTTGAGGGATCAAAGGTCAGTTATTCAATGTGGGTTTTCGGACTTGCCACTTACTTGCAGAGATTTCTTCAGATTCTAAATCATTTGATGATATTATGGACTGTAGATCATGAAATCTTTAAATACCTTGCAATTGCATGATAAAAAATGTTGTTCTTAAACTGTTGGACTTTTTGGTTACGCAGCTGTTCTCAAAGTGATAAACCTCACCCCACCCTTGCTTGTGAAGGACTGAGCCTTTCGGGGCTGCTCCCTTTATAACCAATCATGACACTCTCCTGTGGAATGTTCCAAACAGGTGGTTTTTGAGCATTCCTCACCTTTCCAAGTCTTTTGTTGCCCCTGTCCCAACTTTTTTGGAACGTGTTGCAGGAATCAAATTCAAAATAAGTGAATATTTGCAAAAAACAATAAGGTTTATCAGTAGGAACATTAAATATCTTGTCTTTGTAGTGTTTTTACTATGTTACTATTTGAAAATCATCATATTTCGTTTTTTTATGTTACATCACATCCCAACTTCATTGGAATGAACACACACACACACACCCCAATTCCAATGAATGTGTAACAAATTAAATAGTAATTTCATGTGTGTATACACACACACATAAACACACGCATACATACACGCTATTGATTCCATGATAAGGTACAAGTGAAGGATTTAAATTCTCACTTTTACAAAATCACGATAAAATTCTATCAATTAGTGTTTATTTCAGTATCATTTCCCATTTTCCAATGCATTTTAAATAACTCGGTAAAAGAGACTTTCAATCAAAAACACCTAAAATAATTAATCACTGTACAGACGTTAAATGCAAAATAAATATATACAAACATGTACGACAGTTCTCTGTGGTTGCATAACCTCAGTGGTCTTACATAACAGCAAGACAGTCTGTACCAGATATGGTCAGTACAAAATACAAAACAAAACAACAAAGACCTTTCCGAGAGATTCTGCATCAAATGTAGACACATTAATATATGTATGACATATGCAATCACAATTCACCAAGAGAAGCAATGCAAACAAATCTCTACAGCTGACCAAATGAACGATGACTTTGTCACAGCAGGCATGTTTGTTAGCCATAATGGTTGCAAACAAACTTGACAGGCATTAACCAGAACAATTTGTACACAAACAATAGTGCTTCCCTTATACGGTTTTGGCACTCACAGAAAAAAGCCATTCTCAGTTTCTTCCCGCAATTCTCAATCCTCCTCTTAAGAGGTACTGAGAAGGGGGAACGATACAATATTTACATTTAAATATACTTAAATAACTTCATTTTTCTTACATTGGTGGTGCCTCAATACACATGACCAACACTGTCAATGCACAATATTCAAAGTGTTAACATCCAGGTAACTCAAAGGGACTCATTCAAGGGAATCACTCATTCAAACACTAAATGTTAACTCGGCAACCGTTTGGATTTTGTCTCTGGCAATGCCGGTGCATGTCTTTCAAGTGAAATCACAGAAAGACTGAGCTCTCAAGAATAACTGTTCTGGAGTCTGTATGGCTGTACGCTGGGAGTGAAATGATGCCTGATGACACACTCAGAAAAACCCCAACAAGCAGATTTAGCCTTACTCTGGACACTTCAATAATATAGTGCAATATACTGCTGGGATTTGCCAACATTACAAAACGTACCTAAAAAAAAGAAGTAAAAATAACCCTCTGAGGGCCAGATTTTTCCAGACAAGGATTAATTCCAGTCTTAGTTTAAATACCAATGGTTGTTCTCCATTGAAAGGATTTTACTGTAGGATTAGGACTAATCCTGATCTGAGCAACAAACTCTCAATGTGTAAACATGATATAGTTGAAGAGATGCCTGGATTAGATTTTTCCATCTCAATACCACAAAAAGCTCTGAGTATGAGCCAATACTGGTTAATAATCCATTGGTGAGGTCTGAACAGTCATGGAGTCAAACCACTGCACTGCCAAATAGTGCAGTAGGACAAACTGTCCTGTGTTCATGTGCGAGATAGTAAACATCCCAATTCACAATACATGGATTACTACTTCAATACTGACTTAACATTTAAGGCTATTGTGAGTGAGATACCGAGACTATATCGAATTGGTGCACCTCCTTTTTGTTTGGTTTTGATGGAACCTGTGTGAATGCAACATTTGAATAATTTAAGATGAACCATAATATTTCCCCCTGGTTTTGCAAAGCTGGAGAATGTCTTAGTCCACTGTGAGTGCTTTGTGCTTTTCAGGATAAATAAAACTATACATAAGTTCTGTTCTGGAAAGGAGCATCGTCGTTGGTCCAATGAATCAAACGTGCATAAGCACTTATCACATTTCAGAAGTTTCTGTCCACTTGTTTTGAATAGTCTTGACACAACAAAGTGGTCCAGCAGCGTTTTCACATTTCAAGGCACCGTCGTCCGGATCAAGTTCGCCCATTGTTGTTGATAGGTGGAAGTATGAATGCAAATTAGTACGTTTGACTGTCATAATGCCTATGTGTGATTCATCTCGCATCTGTGACTCCCTTCTTCTGGCATTTAAATATTAGAAAGCCCTCCATGTCTTGGGTTATTACAGTACGACGGCCAGCTCGGTCTCTGTTGAGACTGCTTCTGATTCCATCTCCCTATAGAAAGAAAATGAGAGTCAGATAAGGTGCATGGACACAGATAAAAACTGAAACCTTCATGGTCATACCTCAGAGACAACTCAGCAGTTGTTTTTTTTAAACATTTAAACACCCTGCACAGGCATTTCTACTTCTAATTTCTACCCCATATTTTCCCAATCTGTAAGGGTAAGGGCTAGCACCTAGTGTCAACACAATGACAACTTATAGTGTCCAAGTCAAGACTTGAGATAAGATTGAGACCAGATGAAGCTTCTTTTTTTTTTTAATCATACAAGAAAAAAAAAATTCTTAAATTAGTTTGTAATTCACTTTACATTCATTATATATGATATATTTGAATAAATATGACATCATGTATTTTTTAAAATAAAATATGAAATAATATATACAATTAAATTATTATTAACATTACATCGCATACAGTCTATAGGCAACGTAACTTTTGGAAGCAAATAATGGTGATGATTCACTTCGTCTCTCAAACTTAATCAGAATTACCACATAAAATTAACTGAATATAGCAACGACATCCGTTTTATGCATTTTTTATTATTAAATGTGAAAACATCAAACTAAGATTTTAGACTGCCCCCAAAAACTATTCTAAACTACCCTAACTAAGTAAAGGGAGCAGGTGAAAACAGACAACTAAAGATTACTGAAAAGAAAACAGGTTCAATGATTGGATGAGAAAAAGCAGCAACTTATTTTTCCCTGTTAGCTAATCTGAGTGCAGATTTTATGTAGACATGCAGAGAAATGACTGATTTGTTCTGTTTCAATCAATGGATTGTTGATATTTCTGACACCTCATAAATAATGCTACAAATTCATCTGGTAAGGAGGCCATGCCTCCTTTCATTTCCCCCCCCCCAAAAAAGTTCCAAAACTCATGCTATAAAATGTAAAACAATATGCAATAATTACACTTCCTGCAATGCTTCTTAACTTATTTGAGTTTGAAATCATCAAAGCAAAGCATATCTTTTGACCAACATATGCTTGGAGACTGTATAACCATGAGTTTCAAGGTTTTTAAGTTCTTATGACCTTGAATCACTGTGGTTTTACATAGAATTAATGATGCATATGAAAGGCTTGTACAAAGCTTCCATGCAGGATCTTTCAATTAATTTTGATTAATTTGGGAAATAAATAAAGTTTATGAGCAGTTTTACCGTTGCTCCTGAAGCAGTTTGCGGTTCCCCTGACGTCTCTCCTCATCGATGGGGTAAGTGATAAATATTAACAGACCAATAATGATGAGTGAAATAGGAGCTGCGGAGACCAGGACCTTCAACGTGACATCCACTGCCTTTGGTTGGGAGCAGCCTCTCGTCACATAACCAGCAAAACTATTTGGAAATTGAAAGATGCGAGGATAAAGATTAGTTTACTGGCCTAACGACCTCATACAGTTATTAAACTATGAAGTATTGTAACACATTTAGGTTTCCCTAGGTTTAATTGCATAACTGTCTACAGTTTATTTTACAAACCACTACAGTAAGTTTATACACTGCTCACAAAAATTATTTCAAAATAAATACGAAAAGGATTCCACAAGAACTGTTGGACAATCTGATCCTGTCCATGTCCCATCACTGTCAGTGTGTTTTGAGTGGCAATACAACCTACTGAACAGGCAATGTGTGGCACTCTCATCTAGTTTGACATTATTCTGTTCACCCCATGAATGATACTCAACTCACTTGCTACTCAATCACAGTAATTGAGTTTCCATCTTATTTGTGTAATCAAATAACACTTATTTAGAAGTAAAATCAAATGCTTCTTTTTTAATCGCTTCATATTCATTTTGCAATATCCCCTAATTTTTGTGTGCAGAGTATTTCAAAATAATATTTGGTTTGATTTAGTTTGACTTATATTACACTAAATGTAGCAGATTGATATTAGACCAGTAACACATTTAGTGACTACAGTGCAAAATCCCACTGAATCCATCTTCATCATCTCAATTAGCTGTGATTAGGTCATTAAACTTAGGAGAACTGCACATAGTGTGCCACCTACAGGCCATTCTTTGTATGTTTGTACCAGTAGCCTATTTACACATGTAATACAACAGTACTTTTGGTGGCACATTTTGCATTCCCCTCTGTCTATTGTCTCCACAAACACTGAAATAAAATGCAAGCCCTTGCAATGTGCAAACTCTAGAACAAGATACAGATTGCATATTAAAGCCAGACGCAATTGGCACCACAATATAAAAAGTCATTAAACTCTTCAATTATCAATAGACCCTTAATAAAAAGGTGACTTACTCAAGGCTAAGTGTGGAGACTCCCAAGGAGACACCAGAGGCAAACTTTGTGAAGAACACATAGAAAGAGTAGAATATGGCTTCGTGTCCCTGGGAGCCAGGATTCAGCACTTTGAAGTCATCAACAACGTCAGGAAGCATAGACCTATATAAAGATTAGGATTAGCTCAAGCTAGCACCCTTGCTCATCATCTCGGTTTGCCTCAGGCAAGTACTAACCAGGAAAGGAGGAAGGCTGCAGCGATGCTTACTCCAGAAGCAAAGGCGATAATGTATGTCACAATGAGATTACTGTCTACCAGGACCACTGCGATCAGAAACGGGATCACCGACTGCAGGCAGAACACAAACATGAACAAAAATGAGATGCATTCTTGGTCTTTGAAATGATTCCTTAATGGTTAAGTAAATAGCATTATAAACACACAAACTAAGCCCTAATAAACACAATGGACCTGTCCGCACTTACTGTAGTCCCAACACACACAGCAGTCTTCTTGCCAAATCGAGCAAGGAACCACTGCCAGAATGGGATAGCGAGAGTGGCAGAGAGCTGGAGACATAAAGCAAATATGAGCAGGTTAGGAGTGAAATCTGATCACATACAGAGTTGATACGTAACAAAGAGCAAGAAATTCATTACTGTTCATAAGTACAAGTATCTTTACTTCATTATTTCTGTCATTTGATATTTTTTACTATTACATCTCAGATTTTAAAAATCTGTACTTTTTACTGATGGCCTTTTCAAAACGATCTTGTAATCTTGAACTTTTTAGAATCCTTTTATTTACCCATTTTATTTCTATTTATTTTTCTTTTTTATTTGGGCAATTCTAGTCAGGCACCTAATGAAGTGCAAATTGGAATGTTGACACAATACAACTGGCGCAAGGGTGCCAAAATTGATACGATCATGGGCGTTAAAATTTAGGAGAATACTCGGAAGCATCAAGTATGTGTCGCGAGTATGTGTATAAAACGTATAGACGTCTTTTAAAAACTTTTTAATGTTCAGCACAGTTATTTTAATAGTATTTCCTTTTTTAGTAAGCCACACCCATTCAGAACAAACAACGTTCACGGGTTATGTGCCATTTGTTTGTTCACCATGTTTAAGTCAGGCCGGCAAAAAGGAAAACAAACCTTTAAAGCTTTTTAAATATTAATAAGCCTTCAGCCATCTAATGTTAAAAGCTTTTTTAAAAGTTCTGATTGCAACAATTCCTGGCAAGAAAAATGTTCCTGTAAAGCAATGTTTCTGATCGGGAAACCTCTGCTTCTGTCATGTGAACATTCTTGCGACAGATGTCTGAAGTATAGTTAAAGTATATGGTTCATGTATTATAGCATCTCTTTCGGAATCACATCCTCCTACAGGTCACACAGAAGCATTGTGGTTGGTGATTTGCAATGGTGGATATTTGGTGTGAAAACAAATGGGGAAAGCTTCCAGACTCTGAAGCAATGTATACAATTCTGATTTGTGAGACTAAACAACAAGCAACCGAACAGGTTAAATCTGCCGTTCCCTGGATATTTACCTCCTTTTTTCAGACTATTCTCTGTAAAACCTATAGGAATGTTTGTGCATCAGATAAGCAGTTTCTCAAAAACTCAGACCAGCAACCATGTCATATTCAAAGCCACTTACATCACCTTTCTTCAACAATATGATACTTAATCAGGTTTTCATTTCTTCAACAATATGATACTTAATCAGGTCTTCCATTGCATACCTAAATGAATTG
This sequence comes from Parotocinclus spilosoma, assembly GCA_033117975.1. Taxonomy (NCBI): domain Eukaryota; kingdom Metazoa; phylum Chordata; class Actinopteri; order Siluriformes; family Loricariidae; genus Parotocinclus; species Parotocinclus spilosoma. Next base: position 2,292,656 of record JAVSBV010000086.1, on the reverse strand, counting down.
AGTTTCTGCCACGTCTAATATATGCGATAAGGAGCAGATGCACGTACAATATAAGGGCCGGTGAGCGTGTGACATTTAGTTGCAGAGAGTGATCCAGGAGATTTAGTTATTTTAGACACATTGCGGTTCCAGTTTGTGTGGTGTACATCAAAAATATATATAAACAGTTTGTAATTTTAACGTGATTGAGCACATCTTGCATTTTAACACGCGCCTTCTAAACTGTTCATCTGATTCATGTAAGATTTGGCATGTATGATGGGAGGGTATTGCTGATTTTAAATTATGAAGGGATTTTTGATCTATTGCAAGGTTTTGAAAATGGCGACATGATATGCTTTCATATCTTGGAACATATGGACAGAAACTACGAATTTCGAGTCATTGCCCAGACGTCACGGCTTAATACTATAGTGCCACCACCTTTAACAGAGTTCGCTTTTTACTGTTCTTACCTAGGCAGCTGCTACACGGTTGAAAAGATTCATTTAAAAAAAATCATTATAATTCTAAAAAAAAAAAAATACTTAAATGTCTCATTTGGTTTCCGGAATTGAGATACATAAGTAAATTCAGAATAGCACTTACCATGACGACCAGCAGGACGTTCTGAAAGTCATCTCTGAAGCCCAACGTGTAGGAACAGAACAGTGCAAAGTTACCTTCCAGGAGCTGCAAGAAGACACATTAAAGCATCAGACATTTGCAAAGCTTAATAAACAAAAAAAAACTGCCAAATATAGTTTAGGGTAGAAGAAGGTTTTTTGTAAACAGCAGCTGCTGGCCAGTGGCGCCATATAATTTCACACAAACAAACCATGCTTGTGGAAACCACTGGCAGTATGACAACACTCACCATGAAAGCCAGAGAGGTGAAGAGAAAACCCATCACCAGCTTGGCATATGGTGCATGGCCCATCACCATGCGGATTCCACGGAAGAAAGACAGAGGCTCTGACTTGGTTTTGGTGGTTTCTGTCCAAAAAAATAAACAAGTTCCAAAAGTTTATTTTTGTATATTTGATATTTTTTAAAATATCTTTAGTATAGGCATAATACAACTTAGGCGGGATTAGTGCCTTTTTAGGTTGTAGTACAGGGTACAGTAAGTCCCACCTTAACATTGTTAATAGGCGTGTTGATGTTTGTCACGTCTCCCATGAGGCTAACACTGAATAAATATAATGTGGATAACACCTGAACTCCTTGTGCTTCCTACAAAAACTGAAAGCAGCCTCTCATGTATGTTGGTTAGTGAGTAATACATTTATTAAAGTGGGACTTTTTAAAGTTTTGGAATTTTTTTTTATTTGTAATTTTCACTTTTGGTTTGAGGCATTTCTGTCTGGAGATGGACTGTATTATTTTTTTGGCTTCTTTAACGTCGCTATCGGCATCAGTGGCCATGTAAGCGACACACACAAGGTTATATCCATACACA
>JAVSBV010000086.1:2266256-2279830 GCA_033117975.1 Parotocinclus spilosoma | reverse complement strand
CAATTTGGAATAAGGCTGTAACGTAACAAAATGTGGAAAAAGTGAAGCGCTGTGAATACTTTCCGGATGCACTGTAGCTTTAGTGGCCTACTGACTTGTTGGCTAAAGCTGAAAATAATATCAAAATAATATCCGGCTTATTTATATACCAATAGCCAATCTGTTGTTTTGTACAGTAGTCCTCACTCCTAAGACCATCTGATATTAGGCATGTTTGAGGAGCATCCAATTTTCTGTGTACTTTTAATAATTACATTATTTTTTAATTTATTTTAAAACTGTAAACCCCAACATACTGTATAATTACTGACATATAATACTGGATAATTTCCTCAATAAATAAATGACCATTTTGTTCTTTACCTTCAGAACAATCTAATGATGTTTAAGGTAATATCTATGCAGATTAAAAAATTCTAAATTCAAAAGGGTTTACAAACCTTTAAGCACCATTGTATTTGCCACCTTAGAATATCCTTAAAAAAAGACACGTATTGGGAATTTAAGGGGTAAGCCATTATTTTTACCTTGCAATACCCTCTAATGCAAGCTGGAAATATCAGAATGTGTGTCTGAATTAGGTACTGTGGTAGCCTAGCGGTTAAGGCACTGGACTCTGGACCTGAAGGTTCTGGGTTCAAATCCCACCTCTACCAAGTTGCCACAGTTGGGTCCTTAAGCAAGGCTCTTAACTCACAATTGCTTGAAATGTAAGACAGTTTCAATGGTAAGTCACTCTGGATACTGGTGTCTGCTAAATTCCGTAAATGTGTCTAGAATGTAGGAAAAGTAAATGTTTTTTTCCCTCAAAAATTATGCAAAACCCCTTCCTCTTCTTAGTGTCTCTTCTACAGGGGCATGGGTGGTGTGACCATTTAACAACCAAGCCCATCACCAAAAGGGATGTCAAGAGATGATCACCGCCATGGACTGGTTTCCTAACATGCATGTCTTTGGAGTGTGGGAGGTATCAACCTACCAACGTAATTATTTGTCTTTGATGGCGCTCACTCTTGACCCCAGAATTCCTTGATAACAAACTATAATAAACTTGTCTATTTATATTGCTGCAAACAATATGATGTGAAACTATAACACTAAATTAAAAACATATACATGAGCAACATGTGATGAAAGTCCATTTCAGTAGGAACCTGTTTGCCCCCACCTTTGCCGGTTGGACATTGCATTGCACCATTACTCTGGATCTTGCGGGTGGTCGGTCCACGATATTCTTCCACATTGACTGTTTGGTTTGATTACACCAGATGGGCTGCCCAGCCACCAGGGCCTTGCCATCGGATGCTACCTTCAGGCCTGACTTCATGGATAAGTTCTTGTAAAATTTTCCCATGCATACAATTCCCATGAATACAATTTCTTCTTGTGTTTTTCATGAAGGGGTTTATGGATAGTGTTTGTCTGGGTCTTCACTCCAGACCTGTTTGTCTTGGGAAACAGTACTTGGGGCTCACAGCTCTCAACCTCCTAGATCTGGAGGTCATTAGACCACACAGGCCTTTCACCTTTTAATAAGGATGCTTCATGGATGACTCCTGTTGAAGGAATATCAGTCATGGCCAACTGGGAGGAGATCCAGAGGTAAGTCCATAACCCAATTATATCTACCAGCTGGCCTGGGAGCCCAACCACGATTTGAACCCAGACCTTCAAGAACTGCTATTTTCAACAGCTCTCTTTTACCACTCAGCCATGAGATGGAAACATAATTTTTGTTTTTGCTTTAATGTCTTCTTTTTTTCTTTTGGTGGTCAATTTGATGTCCCACAATGTCCAACTCATTCCTACTCCCTTGCATGAATTTGAGGAAAAGTCACATAAAAATCCTCCCTGCATTTCAAAAGACAAATCACACATCAAAGCTGCCAAAAGTGACTATTTTCTTTTCTGGGGGGAGTAGAACTGAAAGTGTGTGATTCATACGGCTCTTCATAGAGGAAGGATGTGAAGTAGATCACATGTACTGATTTAAGTGACCATCATGTACACTTTCAAAGTACTATGTGTGCATATTGACAAGCTTGCTTGGTTCAGGTGCTTTCGGTGTTGCCAGGGGAACTAAGGCGCTAGTCATGGTTTTGTTCTAAGATGCCTGTCAGGCATAAGCAGTGAGTGTCCCGCCTCTGAACTGATGGATCAGCCTATCCAAGCCTCCCTCTGTCACTCTCTGTTTTTCTGTCTTTTGATTGTTACACAACATCTGTCTGTTTCCTGTGTAAAACCAACCAACCACAATGAGAGAGCCAAAGAGGTCATTAATCAATATCCCATTACAATAAGTACGCTCTAAAACGGTGCCACTAAATTAAGCCTCATGAAACGTGGGAATTAAACGATGCTGTTAAAATCATTTGTAGCGTCACCAAATCCTACGCCTATATACCTGAACTGAGCTCTCTAAAGCTTAGAAATAGCAATTATAAACTACATGCCACTAAGCAGGTTGTCATGGTCCAGTTCTTATTGCAGGTTAGAGAGGAGGCCACATAGTTAGGATTCATTCTTATTTGCATTTGGAAGCCTCAGGGGATGAGGGGCGCTGCACTGGCTTTGCATCTTTAAAAAAAAAACAGCCACCAATGAGAAACCGCAATATCCTCCTGAGGGGGAGGAGACAGTGGACCCCCAAAAGCTCCTCATTCACACCCACCTCAGGAGTAGGACGGAAACAGCTGTGTGTCTGTGTGTGTGTGTGTGTGTGCCAAGCATCTATATCATTGTAAATAATTACAACTTTCTTTTTAAAAAACAGAAGTACTGAAAGAATAAAAATATTTGGTACAGGATGTGTGTTGTATTAAATAAGAATGGAAAATCTTCACCAAGACCAAGTTGTTTGTGTGATATGTTTGTATTACATTGTGGGGACCACAAAACCCTACAGCACCTTGTTGGAAAACTGAAATGTTTTAGTCGAAGGATTTGCTTTAGGTTACTAACAAAACTAAATTACTAGATAAGTGTTGCTATGTACACTAAAATCACTGTCGTAAAAATGCCATTTTAAGCCTGGATTGTTGAGAATGCCACATAAAATGATTACAGGCATTACATCATTACATTTCCTATAATGCTCGATCATCTTTACAAAAGTTTGAGCGGCCATTGCTTTTAGTCAGAGCCATTAACTCCATCTAGCTCCAGCTATATGTCAAGCTATTTGTTTAGTTATTAATATCAAGTAATACAACTCTTTAGTGTTAATTTGTTCTTCATTTCTCATCCATGGCAGAGTAACTCCCACTTTAGTGTTAAATCACTTAAGCTATGTAGTGTTCAATGACTGATTTTCAATCACAGGGGTACAGTTTGCCTCTCTAAATTCAATGTGCAAACATTGTCTAGAAACACCCCTGCCACAAACTCTGTTTTTGACTATGCAACAATGACCAAAACTTGCTATGTTATACTGATGGTTCTGCAGAGAATTATTTGAAAGGCTAAACTTGTGGTGATCCCTCAATCATCTGGAAGCTATGCTAAAATGTATGCTACGTTGGAGGTATCCTTTATAGGAAGGAACAGGTGGAGCATCCGTAGGATAGTTATAAGAGAAGGTGTAAGACTGGATGACTGGTTGTATACAGAAAAAAAGAAGAGACACCAGGATGCTGGTCCTTACGATGACCGACTTTCCAAGTGATTTCACTGCCACAGACAAACGTCCACAGTTGGAACAAATAATGTGAGTCTTGCTGGAGTTTGGTTGTGCATGTATCAATAACGATGGTGGTCAGTCCTTCTCTCCCCTTGACATTTTGGATAAATCACCTTTGGTTAATGTTATTGTTAGTCTTGTAACATGAACATTGCCGACAACCAATAGGTGAGCTCTCACCATATCAACATCAGCAAGATTTCAAAAGGAGGTGAAACTGTGCAAGAGTGTCTCCTTGAGATATCCTCCCATTTATACAATGTTAATTGAATATTGGTCGATATACATGGCGTTCTAAAAACTACAATCATCCCCAGTTCCTGTAGTGCAAACACAAAGAAAGGGACCACTTTTTCCAACAGTTCTAAGAGAAACTAAAAAGTGTGTCTGCCGCAAATCCACAGTCTGTGACTAAGAACTCTGTGACTTGTCTTTAGATGTGAGAGGGTGTCAGGCTTTATTCTTTTAAAAGGATTTTCTAGTCTTCTAGTGTAGTGTTAACATGGAGGAACTGGTGTAGGGTTACCAATTGCCATCTACTGTAATTAAGACTGCTTTTAAAACATGACACTTCCAAGTAGGTGACTATAGGGTAAATGATCAAACTGTTTGGTCTCCCTCTCCTTATCACTATTCAGTAATAAATTTAGCGAGTGGAAAGTGTGAGATCAGACAGATTAGTCAGAGCCTTTAGATGTGATTTACAGTTATGCGCTTCAAAGAATTTTCCTGTTCATTAACTCTGGTTTCCTATTTTATGTCTTACCCACATCATTGCATGTTTAAGAGTAGCCTATATGAAGTCAGACATAGGGATTGGTCATTTAGCCAAAATTACTCTGATACAGTGAATGTAGTAAGTAACTTATATATATGTATATTAGAAATAATAATTTGGAACAAAACCAACCACGACTTTAAACACAGCACAATAACCCCAAAACAATGTAACGTTATAAACATTTTTTGTACATCTGGGCCAGTCACTGCACACTTACGTCACTCACGGTTCCTGTGCACTGAGAAAATAATTCCCAGTTCCTATGTTGCAAACAAGTAAAAAAGGGGAGCAAAGTTGTAAGAACTATGAAAAGGTTCCTGTGAAAACCCCTTTACAGGAGACAATTACTTTCTAGCTAAATGTGAGTTGCGGACATTAAGAGGATTAATTCATTTACTCCCTCCACATTTGGGGGAGGGGAAGTGGGTCGTAGGGGGAGACAAGCTTGTGGTCACAGGAGCACTTGCCCCCCCATTGGCCCCCCAGGGCTGCCACAGCTTGGGAGAGGACATGGCTGTTGGGGATCATTCACCCAACCCCTCAGCTCTCCTCAGGGCATGCTAACTCCTGCGTTCACTCCTGCGATAAACTCTGGAGAGACACCCCTATGCAAGTACCCTGACCCTGACCAGTTTAAAGTCAAGTGGCCCTTAATAACAAAGGCTGGCAGGTATACTGGACAGGTCCATCACAGGGCATCTCACACACAAATCACTTTATTTTCGAATTTACAGTGTATTGGTATGTGTGTTTGTAAAATATATTAGGGCAACCATTTCCAGATATGACATCAAGATCTCACCAAGAGAATGCTGAAAAGGTCCTACTTAAATCAAACAGTTTAGAGTTGGAGTCCAGGAGTTCCCCTAAACTCCGTATAGGCTGTGTTGTTTCTTTAAGGGGGCGTGGCTTCGGGACTACTACCAACCTTTTATGTTAATGAGCGCTGCAGGAGCGGATAATACAGAGCTGTAGTTGTTGCTCAGAGCCACAGTGAGTAGAAGCAGCAGTGTAGGTTATACTTTCATACTACAGCGTGGACTTTAGCCGGTTGTGTTTTTTTGGCAAAGCCTGGTGTAACTGTTTCGAAAGAAAGCAGTTCCAGAGACGTTTGGACGCGAAGGATTGTTTCAGAATTATTGGAGTTTGCATAATTACTGGTCAACGAACGGAGAGTTTCAAATGTCAGGAACTGCAGTGGAAGTAAATTTGGTGTAAACGAACCGGCAAATGTCTTACGGGATTGGGACTCTCGGGACTAAATTACGGTAAGCCCGTTGTTTATTTCTGCTGCTTCTGAAAGTGGTGTTTATAAGGGATTTATATAAGGCTGCGGTGTTTTGGGGACGGAAGGGATGGTGCTTTCCCCAAACCATTTCTGAGCCACTGGCATTAGCGTTATCCGAAGCACAGACCCTGTTCGGCGTGCAACGAGTTGTGTAACAGTTTGTTACGAAATTTGCACGACTGTTGCGAAACTTTAGCTTTAGTTGTATTCACTTAACGTATCGCGGAGTTGCTGGTGTATTTGGACGGACGAACTTAACACTGGCAGTACAGTTTACAGGTTCAATAGGAGGGCGGTAGGTAGGACTCATTTGAATAACAGACTTAACGGTCGCCATCGGCATTGTTTTGACACACTTCACCTTTCAACCTGCTTTCGTACCTAAACTGATGACTTGCCGTTTATTTATTGCATTATGCACGAAGGAAATGTTAGATAATTTAGAAACCAACCTGTGTTCTGTCTAAGGCAGATCCCTGACCTCTAACACAACACGAACTGTTACTTATACTGAGGATGTGTAATATAACTAACAGGTCACCTTGCTGATTCTGTAAGGATGGACGATGTATAGTATTTAATGTAGATTAGATTTGTTTAAAATTGCCCCTTTGGCTCATTTAAGTGTGTTTATCTAGATGTCATGTCACTCTAATATTGCCATATTGTGTATTTGTTGTAGTAATATTCAGTCATGCTACACATTCTGCCAAACCCAAGTCAGTGCTTACATGAGCTATTGTTAGTTGAGCTCCTGGACATGTCATTTGTTTACCAGACTTTCAGAATGATTTACCCAACAGCCACTTGTATGTCATTTCTGGTTCACCCGGTGGACTATTTTGTCTAAATTGGTGCTTAATTGTGCTTTTTCAGATCTTGTTTGTTGTGACTGGTGCCTCTGAAAGACAAGAAATGCCAGGAATCAGTGCGAGCCTGCCACCTTATGCCTGCTGGGAGACGGAGGAGCCTGATCAATACCAGCACTACTTCTACGATGACCATGATCCGGACGAGGATTTCTTCAAATCCACTGCACCCAGCGAAGACATCTGGAAGAAGTTTGAACTTGTTCCCACGCCGCCCATGTCTCCTGTGAGGAGGCTGGATGGTATGACGGACTCTTTGTGTCCATCGTTGGGTGATAAACTTGAATGGGTGTCCCACTGCCTGAGTCAGGACGATGAGCATGAGGCACAATGCAACCTGAGCTCCATCATTATACAGGACTGCATGTGGAGTGGCCTTTCGTCCACTCAGCGACTCGAGAAAGCTGTCGGCGAGCACGTGTGCTCAGGCCAAACCAAGATGCAGTTTGCTGCCCAGATCAGTACGGTGCCCTCTGGGAGGACTCAGGGATGCCATACAGAGCCGTCCTCACTTAGTGGCCCAATGTCAGACTGTGTGGATCCAGCGGCCGTATTGACCTTCCCACTGAGCGGCTGCAAGAAGCAGCTGTCATCTGGCTCTGAGTCACACACCGACTCATCTGGTAGGTGCAGAGTCCTTGACCTTGATTTAGATTAGTCACCGGCCAGCTTTTTTTGCAGGCTCACTCAATGAGAGTCTTGGTTGCAGAGGTGTTACTCAAAGGTGATCACTGGCTAAAACCGCAAAAGATTTAGACTTTGAAGGCAGTGAGTTGTTGATCATTTTGACACTCTGGTAGTGGCAAATTGATCTGTTCAGTCCTGCTGTATGAAATGATGCTCTCAGCAAGGAAGTGCGGTTCAGATGAAAGACTTTGTCACTTACTTTCTCTAGTTTATGAGCATTGATTAGATATTATTCAAGCATTGAGCTGTTTAAATATAACTGGCTTTGTTAAGCCAACTTGTATTATGCAGGTGTACAGGTTCTTGCATCGTTTTCTGCACGATTGACATCACTTTAGACTCCGTGTGGAATGCCTAAGTCATGGTCGGTTGCATTCCTGAGCTCAAACAACAGGATGACTTGTTTTACGAGTGGGTGGAGTAAACAGAGTAATCAGCTGCCAGAGGGGACAATGGGAAGTGGCTTAACCGAATGAGCTCTAGAAGACCGAGAAGTTCCTGAATGAACAATAGGATTCAGGTTTAACCTGATGGGTTTAGTGGAATGATTAAAGATCGGTGTGAAAGTCCTTTGAAGACCGATTCAAAAAGGATTTTGTTCTTAGCCCTTAAATGTTTACAGCGACGACCTCTACTTGACGGTTCTCTACTCGGATTCTTAAAGGCTATAATTTGAAAAAGGAAAGCAGTTATTTTGGAGGATTTGGCATAAGCAATCCTGGAAATATTTTTATGAAATTACTGCCCTTTTGTAATTATTTTACTTACTGCATCATTCAGCTTCCTTCTTTCATTAGAGGAAACAAATTCTCAACTGCTTTAGTAAGTCTGAGCACTCAGCTGTGATGTGATGGCCTTGAATGTTTTTGAATGCAAACTTGAGGTCCTCTTGTATTTGAAGGCTGTTGAAGCTACAAGTCAGAATATGGTACTGTGTAAAAATCATTGAACAATCTTGGATACACCATTGTTTAAGTGATGGTATAATAACCATAACGACCATATACTATATAATTACTTCAGTCTCTTTGTTATAATAGAACTAGATAATACAGGGAATATGTATGCAGTATTGAACCTTGAAAAAAGCTATTAAAAAAGTATTTAGTGTGACCTCTCCTTATACTTCAGCAACAGCAGCATCTGGCAGCTTCATCAGGATGCCAAGTTGACCCTTTTGTTGGGCTGAAGAATCTTGATAACAATTTTTTTGTAGCCAGAAAACCACTTTTCAGAATAGGAACAGGGTGAAATGGCAAAGATATGTTAAAGCGCTCAAATATTGGAATTAATATAAATGAAAAAGAGAAAGTCAATGTTTTATATTTTTGGGTCCAATAGTCACACTATTTTATATATGGTTAGTATACCATAGCCAAAACAACAAATTTGGTGTCCTAATAATTTTGCACAGTTTGGTATGTTTCTATTGGTCAATTAAATCAGTCTTGCTGATCAGTCTGGTTTTGACTTTGTGACAGACTAATTGGATCACACACATCACTTAGCTTCATTTTTGTAGAGTTACAGGGCTCATTGTGCATCAACCCAGGATTAAATCAACTCCTTGATGCTAACTGAATTAATTGCGGATCTGAAGGTTAAATGGTTTTTAAATGTGTCCTTTCAGACGACGAGGAGATTGACGTAGTGACAGTGGAGCACAAGCACGGCAAGTCACGGCCAGTGAGCTCCCGTAAGCCGGTCACCATCACGGTTCGCGCCGATCCACACGACCCAGGAGCAAAGCGCTTCCACATCTCTATCCATCAACAGCAACACAATTATGCAGCGCCCTCTCCTGACTCTCCTGACCCGCCCCGTAAGAGGATCCGCCAGGAAAACCCGCAGCCTCGGCCGGTCTCCACAGCGCTCGTGCTCGACAGCAAGCCCCACTCACCCGTTGCTCCTGTCACCATCCCGGCACATTCCACAAGTCCCTCTCCAACGATGGCACCATCCCATCATGGCACCAAATCCCAACCGGTCAGCCCAAACAGCTCAGACAGCGAAGACATGGATCGACGCAAGAACCACAACTTCTTGGAACGCAAAAGGCGCAACGATTTGCGTTCGCGCTTTCTTGCACTAAGAGACGAGATTCCTGGCCTGGTGGACTGTCCAAAGACGCCCAAGGTTGTTATCCTGACCAAGGCGACGGAGTATCTGCATCTGCTTCACGTCACTGACAGGCAAAAGGTTCATGAGAAGAAGCAGCTCAAAAACAAGCAACAGCAGCTATTTCGACGGTTAGCGGAACTTAAACGCTCCTAAAACTAAACCTGGAGCAGCAGTCAAACTTTTCTGACACAAGTCCTAAAATATAAATGGACAAATTCGGACCAAGAGCATTATTTTGATTTGTTTTTTCACGTTTTTTGCACAGTCGATTATGGCGTTTGGACGAGGATATATTCAGACAAATGAGGTCGTTGTTGCTTTTGGTGTACTGTGAAGTACATGGAGTTACCCAAAGATGGTCCCGGTTATTATTGTTGTCCTGGCCTGACTCCACATTTCTTGGACGGTAAAACCTCTAAATACAAGTGTTCTATAATCTTGAGTTGGGCATTAAGCATGCATATCCACCCCATTAAGTGTTCTGTGTTTGAATCTGCAAATTTTTTAAAATTTCATCCAAGTCATGTAGTCAGTGCTTTGTTGTCATTACTAAAGTTAAAATATTTCCACAACTGAAACATCTGGAGCGGCCGTTTGCATTTCTACACCTCGGTTGGTCTTTAACAGATGGAAGCTGTTGATGTTTGTCTATACATATTTCAATTATCAAATTTATGAATGCATAATTGTCCTGCTGCACATTTAAGTAAATGCCTTACAGACTTATCGTGTATATAAACTGAGACATGACCAGGTGTACATAATAATAGTTCTGCTGTATAGACCCTGCGTGTGTAGTATATATGCTGTCCATTTTAATACCAAAATAAATGTTGGTTAACTTTTTTTTTTTTTTTTTTTTTTCTTATTATTTTTCATTCTTACTTGGTTGGCCCACTTGGCTTAATCCCAAATGTATCTCAAAGCTTCTATTTTTGTAAGTAAAAGAAAAAGGCGACACTATCAAACCTTACTTTTAATTGCTAGTCACTTTGATGGCCTTTTCACTGCCTACTCATTCTTGTTTACTTTCAGGATGTGTAAATAATTTAAAATTAAGTTCAGAATTCAAATGTTGAAAAAGAGACTTTTGTAATCTATTTTCTTACGGAGGTTTGTGTTTCTTTGTAACGTTCATGTTTTTTCTATTGTTGTGTTGTCAGTACTGCTGGTGGTATGTGCTTCTTTATTCGTCTGGCGTAACCTGACTTTACGGTGCGTCTGTCAGCTCTAAGTAGTGCAATATAACTTAAGTGACACCACTTCGACACGCTTTTTGTTCTTTTGCATGCTACACTGCTTTCTCACTACTAAACCTTTTAAAGGTTACTAAACCTTGTAATAAAATAGGCTTAGACAGGTGTGTGTGTGTGTGTATATGTGTGTGTGGAAGCATTTTAAAAGTAAGAGCTATGCCTGGTTCACATATTTGGAAAAATCTCAATCACAATCCAATGGGCATTTTTTTTTACAGACTGTGCCTAATCTTGCCTAACCTAAATTAACTACTTTGCTTGTCAGACAGTCCAAAGATTAGTATTTGATTATCGTAGGTCTTGGTTGTCACTAATCATTGACCACTTATCACCAATGAGATTTCCTTTTCTTAATTGCGTGTGCCACCAGCAGGACATTACTCTCACACTGTTTAATCTGTGTTTATCTCCTGTGGAAAAAGTCAAGCTTTTTTTTACATTATTTCTGTAGTCCTTTATTTCATACTTCCTTTGTCTCTACCAGTGTCCGTTTGTTATATTGGTAGTGTGATCGCAGCATTAAGCACTTTGTGTTCAGTACCTCATGAGCCTAGTCAGACAATTAATAAATGCAAATGAAAACATCTTTGCCATTTTTTATGTGTTCTTTACTCTCATTCCTTGGTGCTGGTGTCAATAAACCGTTGCCACAGAACAAAAAAGTCACTTTCGAAAGTTGTTTTCCACATTTCAGATTATGTACTAGGTAGTGTTTGAGAATATTAATTATTTGATTGTTAATAATTAGTGTGCTTATTATATAAATTATTTAGACTAACTGGATGCCTTTTGAAACAGAGCTAATAAGCTGAGTGTTCTGATTTGCAGTGGGGTGATCCAGTGACTGCAAATTTATAAAATTTAAATAACCTGCTGCTGAATTTTTAAATCCTAGTAATATATATCTAATAAAATCAATTGTTAGTTGCTAGATACTAAATGCCTATAAGTATGGAAAAAGAATTGCATATTCATGAGTAGTTATAAAGCCAGATATTTTTAGTGAGGATAAATTAACAGACAAAGCAAATATGTGTATGCTGGATGTTCCACCAAGTAAATGGAGGGCTTTGGAGTTTGTCCGCCACCATTGTGACTACAACAGACTTTGTTCTTTAAAAACTTCTTCCAGTAGCTTTTGGAACATAACTGTGAGGTTAGCTGCTAATGTTCGACCATAAGCCCTGCCTCACTTTAGCCATTCCAGTGCATTTTCGAGGTCTCTGGTGGTCTTGAGGTCAAAGTTCTGTGCAAACCAGTTAAGTTCTTTCTCAGGTTCTCTGGACAGCAGGGCAAAAAGTTGACTTACTGAATTCTTGGAGGAAGAAACCTATAAATTCGTCATGCTGAGTATTACTGGGGTGCCAGTACAGCCAATTCTACTATTGGTATATGAAGAATGCAGAAATGTATGCTTAGTATTATGAATGTGATTTGAGTGAGCGTTGTGAGTGAAATAGTAGCTATCAATAATTAGAAGGGGTGTCCACAAATTTTGTCTATATATTTTTTAAATCAAGGCTTTAAACATTAGACTTTTTATAGCTAAATGTAAGTTCCCTAAAACTGAGGATCATTCATTGCATTTCAAGAATAAGTTGTGTGACGGTGGTTGGGTAGCGTTTAGTGAATTGGACTATTGAGCAGCACTCCCTGTTGGTTTATGCTGGTTAGTGCTGATATGGTGCTGGTTTAGCTGCAGGACTTGCAAGATCTTGATTATAAATCTGGTCATCCAGCATACAACCAATGTCGGTCTTTTCTATTTTTTACTTGAAAGATGACACTTTTGGATCGCAAATGCTTCATTTCTTGGAATGCATCTTGTAAGATTGGATGAATTTGAAGTCACTGTGGACAAGGGCTTCTGCTAAATTCTGTAAATATAGGAAATATATTACAACTATTTGTTCTGTTTTAGCTTTTTTCTTTAATGAACTTACTCTCGCTCTAAAATGGCTTTAACATTTACTGTTTACAAATGCTAGTGCTGCATGTTCTGGTCTGTTCTGTACTATCTGTTCTATCCTGTAGGAGTGAGCAGAGGAAACACGTTTTGATCATGTCACAAGTGGACCTGTCCTCCAGACAGATTGTCATGGCAACTGGTGTCTCTTTTTCCATGGTGCACATCGTTCAGTCTCCATAGCAACAGCTGGCTATTTGCGTCTTCCGGGAGGTGCATGTGAGTCAACCGGCTTGGGAAAGTCAACAAAACCATGTGCGCCATAGGGTGTAAAATACACCTTGGTGCATTACAGAGCTATTTTTGTGAAAGTAAGACCAGACTTCAAACTGAGAAGGTTTAATCTGTAATTGGCTAATGGCAACCGAAACTACCTTGTCAGAGGCAGCCAACAGACTGTGACAACCATAGAAATTGTGTAAAAATATGTGAAACGTGTTTGTAGCAATAAGTAACGTGCAATGTCCAACCAGTACACTTTATATCTTCATGTGCTTAATCATTCCCAGTTCAGACCGGAATGTGAACCTTTGTTTAATAAATGTTAAAAAAGTAATTTAACAGCAGCAGTGTTTCCTGGAGCTGCTGACGAGAAGCGGAAAGCACACGCACACACACACACACAATGTAGCTAGTGCTGCCATTTTAGTTTTCACTGTGATGTAAATTTGATTTAGTGTTGTTCTTTAGCAGGTCTTGGAGATTTCTCTAATTATCATAATGTTATATTATGTTATGTTATGATAAAGGTTATGGTCAGTGACATGTTTAAATTTGGCAGTTTGCATGGCAATATAATATTTGTTCAGGCACACATAACAGAAATGGCAGGAGATGGCAAATTCCAGATGGGCTGCGTTGTGCCTTTTACTAAGGAGTGGCTTTCGCCTGGCCACTCTGCCATACAGGCCTTATTGGTGGATTGCT
>JAVSBV010000086.1:2244237-2255466 GCA_033117975.1 Parotocinclus spilosoma | reverse complement strand
ACCTGCAAATTGGTCAATCCAATTTAGATTACTGGGGTTTAGATTTTACTTCAGTGTAACTGTAGCATTAATACTCTACTGTAATATTATTTCAGTGAAAAGTCCCCAGAAGAAAAGAAAGGCAAAACATGTGTTTGTGTAATCAAAACTACTTCCAGGGAACCCAGATGTGCCCACAACCTAAACTTGGGTCTTGTGAAAGGCATTGTGATTGTAACACTTTGGCAATAGTTCTGATCAGTTCCCTACAGCAGCTGAAGTGATATCACAATGTGTGTTTATAAAGAGATTGGTGTGACGTGGTTAATCATTTGATCATGGGCCTATCACTTTATTCTAACAATCCAAAGGCCTCCAAATGAGATACTGTGGTTACCTTGTTGTCTTCTACTGTGCCAGAGCACATTTCACTTGAACCTTCTGGGCCCGAGCATGCTTACATTGTCATGATGCTACTATTCTGGTGAACAAAGGTTTGCACAGAAAATTGGCTTTGTGTTGTACATTTTTGTAGTCTTCTACACTGTCTTGTATGACTGCTGATAGCGCAGCAGTTGTCGGCTGCAAAAATAAGAAGATTTTTACAAAGGTCGCTGACGTTGTGTTACGTGCTCATGCACGGTTAGCAATCACACTACATCCTTATTGTACCTGACTCCAAACGATTCATGCCAGAGCCCACCTCTTCACCCAGCCTGAGCACAGACCAGAGCACCACAACTGGTCATGGCACACCTAACTGTGGGGTTGAAGGTGAACAGGCATGGTACAGATTAACTAGTGTGAGTACACCTTCAGTTTTATCCAGATCCCTAAACCGGAGCCTTCTTTAGTTCTGTTGACAGCCTGTATTGGCACAAAACATCTTGCTAATTATTTCATTATTTGAGTATTGCTGTAGAGCACGAGCTAATAAGTCAAACAAAAAGACTTATCCTGTGCTTTTCAAGTATATACAGCAATGTAAATCAGTCTCACTGTAAAGCTACTGGTTAACTTCCCCCAAGAAATGTATAAATAAAATGACATGATGTTTTTAAGATGCACAATGCTTCTGCAACTGATACATTTAAGCAATATTTAAATACGACTGCAGAATGCACTGGAATTGGAATTAAAATGCATGAAAAAGTGGTACTATAAACACTATACACTATACAATATGAAGCCATTTTTTTAGAATTAAGGGGACTTTTTATGTGCAAAAATAATCTGCAGAGGTACATAGTTATATGGACCTTTTGACTTGTTTTTTTTTATTTCTGATCGCAGGGCTTTAATATATGGACTTAATGGTTCTGCATCACTGTTTAATATACCTACATATATATATTTATATCTCTATAATTCTCTTTTCATGTTTTTTTTTACAAAATCAAAAGACATGATGAACGGTTGACAATATATATATACTTTTTCGTTTCCTTTCTCTCTATTTTTTAAGGTTAATGAATTTGACATATTTTTTTTATTTCATTCGTGTAAACAAACAGGTTTCTGAGGTTGGGTCATCCAAGAATGCCTTCATAGTTTTCCAGCCTTCATACTTTGTTTTGTCAGTAAGTTCCATCCTCCCCCCTCTCTCATGATCTCTTTTTCTTGCTTCCCGCGATCCTTCTCTGTAAGCATTCCCTTATTTTATTGAAGCAGAGCACGGATTTGTTTAGAGGTGCTGTCATCATTTAGATGTCTTGTTGTGTACCTGCAGGAAAAAGACAGTGGTAAATGTGTGGTAAAGCAACAGAGGAGTGTATGTGACAATCCACATGCAACGATCAGTAATGGCTCATAACTCATAACTGCACCTCCCAGTTACAACTTTTTTAATCCTTTTTTTTTCTTTACTTTCCAAACAAATAATAAAAAATATCTGTCTATATGTATGTTTTGTATGTATGTTGATATTTCAGCCCAGTTGGAGCTGCTGTTAACTGCAAATTAACTGTAAATTCTGTTACTGTCATGCAAATACTGTACATCAGCCACTTTTGGGCGCAAGGCAGGAACAACCCTAGACAAGGTGCCAATCCATAGGGCACACACAGTCTTACACACATTCAAAGACTAAGGGCATTCGGAAAAAACATGCATTTGAACTGGAAAGGAACATTTTCTCTCTCTCATTTTTCTCACTGTAAGTTGTTTATTGTCAAAATAAAACTTTTTTTAGTTCTAAATGTATATGTATGATATTATGATAGTATAATGATAGTATGATATACTTGATAACTGATAAAAAATACTGGGAAAAAACGAGTATGACGAGTGCTATTTCAGATATTATATCTGTTTACGAAGAACAGTAAAATTATTAAATAGTAAAACATGCACTCACCTCAGAGCATTCAGCAGTCCCTCCACACTGTTTGAAGGCTGCTCTTTTAGCACCTTGATGCAGCCCTTCATCTGCACAATACACACATACGGATTTAGAAAAAGGTCAAGCCCTTCTGAGCCTCCAGCTGTGAAAGCGAACACACCCATGCACTGTCTAATGTTTAGTTCTACCATGCAGTACCATTCACATCTTATAGTACATGTGAGTAAAAAGATTTTTAAGGAACATTTATTCTTGACATGGAGATATCAAAAAATGTTATTAAAGCATAGTGCTATTTAAGAAATACTTACATCAATCTTGGAGGTTTTAGCAAAGGCACCCACAGGGTGAACGTGATCGTAGAGGATAATGACGCCCACCATAACACGCATGCAGAACAACATGGTGTCTGTGTTGGTAAAACGGCAGCGGTATTCCCTAGACAAATGGAATACACTGCTTAGATGCATTTTTACTCTAAATCAGCCATAATTCAACAAAGGATTTATAGTCTGATTACATTGTTTACCAACCATTTGATCAACATCTGTTCGCTTTAGCAACTGACTCAAATTAGTAATAAATGATATTTTCATAAGTTTTCATCTGTATCTCGGACGTGTCGTGTGCACACAGTGTTTTTGTAAAAATACCCTTTATATTTATATTACAGTAGCATACAGTGTCAGTGTCCATTTTAGTCAGCGTCCTGGTTCACAGAACGCAGTGCAGTCCTTAAATGGGAAGAAATTCAGCAAGCAAATACAATGAAATAAGTTAGGTTAGACTGGGGAATAATGCTACACAAATCTTTTTAATGACCACATAATGGCTCTGTATAGTGTAGCACACTGAACTGAACTGAAACTTAACTTATATTTAATCATCTCTGTAAATTAAATGATAAAAATGTATGATATTCCCAGACATAAACATTTCACAAATGTCTAAAATCAGATGTCTCACACACATGGCATCTGTCCTTTTCTATATTGTGTAGCAGGCACTTGCTTATTCTTTGTATGGATCATGCTATGCTTCTCATATCCATCCACCACTGTTGCTACCTGCTCATTTAGACGATTGCAGAAGGGCACCCAAGGCCAGTGGCCCTGTCAAGTCTCCCACTTAAGTCTGTGCAGTGCTGGGTTAGTGCAGTATTTCCCAAACATTTTTTCCTGTAGCCCCCATGAGTATCTGATGCAAGTCTTGCCCCCAGCCAATGTGCACACAGACCAACATAATAAAGTAATTCATTACAAATATTTATTTGCAAAAATGAACATAGCTTTTATTTCTCTTCCTTTAATAGCTGCCCTTGATTTCATTCCAATATATATCAGTGAGTGTGTTCTAATTTTACTTAAAATGTGCAATAATGTGTATTTTTGTCCCCCATGTGGGTTTCCTATTGGTACTTCCACAGTCCAAAGATACGCATGTTAGGTTAATTAGTGTAACTAAAGTACTGCTAGTGTGTGTGTGTGTGTGTGTGTGTGTGTGTGTGTGTGTGCGTATGTATGTGCCCTACGGTGAATTTGAGCCCTGTGCTAATGGCTCCCCATGAGGGAGCCCCTGAAGTTTGAAAACACAGAATTAATGCACAAGCATCACTGCACCTTCCACGTGCTTAGTATCCCAAATTTGCTCCCCTTTGAAAATGATATTGTCGTAACAAAGTCAGTAGCACCCTTTTGGCACTCTGTAACCTTCTTCCTACAAGTTCAAATGATTTGGGTACATTCTGTTTTGCAATAGATGTGTCAAAAAAACTAGGCCCAAAATAGGCAATTAAGATAAAACTGTGGCAAGAAAAAAATCTCCCTAAGACCAGTATGGAAAATAATGGCCTTTATTTTTAAACTTTTATTTTTCTATTTGATACAGGATCCCCATGAACCGTGAATCCATATTCCACAAGTGCTGAGCAAACAGCATTGAAGTGAATAGGGTTAGAAGCATTGTCTAGACATACCAGAGGGTTTTCTTTACAAAAATATAGAACTTACGGAGTTTCCAGCATAACCCGGCACACGCAGGCCATGGTGCTCAGGCAATCTGTGGTGTCCTCAATTGGCAATGTCTTGTTCTGCATTATACATGACATGGTTAACGCCAGTTCCCTTAGCATAAGTGTAGTGTAAGCTGATTTATTTTATAGAAATGTTGGCCCTGCAGAACTCTCTGGAGCAGCGCTATTTATTAAAATGCCATTTCACTTGCCTCTGACACAAACTTAGTTGTGGCATTGCTCAGCGTTTTCAGCATGGGCGTGGCTTCTGCATAAAACAGTGACATCCGATTGGCCATTTCATTATTGACTTCATTCTCTGCTTCTAACTGTGGTAAAAAAAAGTATTGGTTAGATTGCAGGCTCTGGCCTCAATTCATTTACATAAGCCTGTCAAGCTCAGCAGAAACGTGCACACATATAAAACACATTACTTGCTGATTGTTTAGTCGATTCCTGCTTATGGTCCTCCTGTAGTAACTGAAGTCATTCTGAATGGCAGGATTTGTCATCTGTAGGAGACAGTGCAATTAATCACATCTGCTAATCCTAGAACATGTGGTAAGCGTATGCCATATGCCGCACAGCAGGTCAGTGGTTTTCTGGGTTATTCTCACCTTTAGCTCATCAAAACTGAGGGTGAAGTGCAAGATCTCTGCAAACTGCTTAGCTAGGGCTTGTTCTCGCTCCAGATGCTGCATGGGAGCATACGGGGGGCTCGTCAGAGCCTCCAACAGGCTACGCAGGGCATTTTCTGTAACAATAAATATTAAACAGAATGCATTACATGAAAGCACAGGAGTATAGTAACATTTACTCTGTTACAAGTCATTTATGCACTATTAGTAATGTCAGTCAAATTTAGATCACGCTCTGATAATCTTTCCATGTGTTATGTACAGTTTTACATTAGATTTGACACCAAGTTGTTCATTAATTAATACATCACAACTGATATCACAACACATCACAACAGTACTGTGCCAAAGTCTTAGGCCACCATTTGATTTGTTGTTTTAGCGACGGTATAATGACCAACTATACAATTATTTCTTAGTCTTTTTACACAGAAAATATGTACACAAGATTTTAAAAACACACAACATTCAACGTGCAGGTGGTTTATGCAAAAAAGTCAGTATTTAGTTGTGACTACCCTGAAAGTGGCTGCTACTCCTCCAAAAAGGCCATTCCTGATAGAAAAGTGAATTGGCATCTTGATGAAGTTGCCATATTCTGCTTTTTTTCTGCTCAAGTTTAAGCCTAGTATTTGTATTTGTAGCCTAGAAGCATTTTTCTCAGATTTTATTTTTTTTTATACCAAAATTCCTTTATATATATATATATATATATATATATATATATGGAATTATATATTTTTTATACTACAAAATTCAAAGGATATTTCAGAAGGGGATTATTTATTTATTAAATTATTTTTAGATTATTTAAATTGTTGCTAAACCTCCCTAGTACTACTCTATAATTTGTTATGCAGACCTAGCACCCACTCAGTGCACTGCAGTGCTAAACCACCCGATTTGTTTGCTCTCCCAAGTGAGTTGAGGTGAGGTTTCAGCTGTGATTTAAATTTGGTTTATTTTCTTACTTTGTTAATTACTTTGTGTTTTAATCTGTCATGTATATTTATGAAAAATAAGGCAGCACAATGGCTCGGTGCCTCACAGCAAGAAGGTCACGGGTTCAATCCCAGGGTGGAGCGGCCTGGGTCCTTTCCTGTGTGGAGTCTGCATGTCCTCCCCGTGTCTACATAGGTTTACTCCGGTTCTCCGATTTCCTCCCACAGTCCAAAGACATGCGCGTTAATTGGTTGTTGGTAGGTAAAAAGGTTAATTGGTGTCTCCAAAGTGCCCTCCGCCCCAATTTAGGGTTTTCAGCTCGTGCGTTCAGAGAAGCCGGGTGGGCACCGGCTGGCCCGCGACCCCGTGTAGATTAAGTGGAAGATAATGGATGGATGGAATAATAAATTATAATATAATAATAAAACATTACAATAAGAATGTAATAAAATAATAAAAAATGTGCATACAGAACTGAAATAATTAAAATACAATTTTAGAGAAAAAGAAAGTAACTCCTCTGTGAAGCAAAGTGCTAATTAACCTTTGGTCTGGAAATACATGTACTTCAGAAAGTATGAATCCTATTTTAAAGTGTGTAAAGCTACACTTAAAATAAAATAAAAATATTTATGCAATGCATAACTATCTCGAAATATAACATGCAGTGATAACCTTAATACCGGGAATAGCAAGATGGCTCATGCTGAAAACAGCAGGCTAATATTACAAAGTTTTTGAAATGACAGAAAACAAAGAATAGCAAATTTGTGGTCAGCTTTAAACGGCATTCAACCACTATCTACTGTTTCTGGAGAGTAGTTTAGAGGCATTTTTTACCTTTTTTGAGCTGCAAGCCAGGATTTTTTAAAAACTTTTTTAAACGGTAACCAAGTATATTTAACATTTAATGAATTTTTAGGAATGTACAGAACGTTACTGTATGTATGAATTTAAACTGAACGTTTTGACGTCCATATCAGTTTTGTTCTGTTTTAAATATACACTTTTGAAGATTAAGTATGAAGTATGAGGTTCTGCACAGATGTATTATTTGGCATATTAATTTTATTGTTATCTTTAAAAGTGTAGCCTAAGGAAGCACTGAAGCTGGAAGTATAATTTAGAGCCTGTGTATGGGTGTTTTTTGAAATACAATTTGACACGTTTTCAAACAGCGTTTTAACTGTACTAACTGAACAAAGCCTAAATATAGCAGGCTCCTCAGTTTTGTTTTGTTTTAGCTATGGAAATTGACTAGTTTAATACTTTTTAAAATAACTAGTCAACTAGTATAAATTACTAGCCATGCAACCATTATTACACAGAGACGAGGAATGTAATCTTTGGCATGATATTCTGATGAATATATGCAAGTGCAACTTGCAAATTACTAAACACATTTACAGCCATATGGCTTAATATTTATGGAGAGATTTATTTTAGAATATTTATATGTCTACACTATATCAGTAATATTAGCAGGCCTTTGCATGTCTTGAAAGGAGCTGTTTCTTCTCCTCATGTAATATGTATCAGCATTTCTATAAATAGAAGCTATTGTTTTATCTGAAGGCTTACTGAGAAACTTGACCCTCCACAACTCTTAGCTGGGGCCTGGATATGCTGCGATAGGAGGAAGAAGACCAGTGGAGAAAGGTTCAGTTGCTCTGTGGAGAGGGGTGCTGCCTGACTGTATATATTTTACACGATAGGCATATCAGCATCTGAATCTGATAATGTCTCATAATCTTGTATTGGATGGGGAAGCTTAGCTGCCTTTTTACTTTGCCTCATGCAGTAGTCATGGTGATGCTTGTGCAAAATTGAGAGGAGCATATGCTTTCATCTGCACCACAGGGAACATGCATCCCACCAGGCATTTTGGACACTATATGTATTTTGATTCTAGCTGTAGCCGTGCAATCCCACTTGTACTTTCATCCGAAATGGCAGTTGACAAACGCATGGAAAAAGATGGCCACAGACTCACCTAACCTGAGGGAAAATTCATAGAATCTCTTCAGCTTGGCCACCAGGGGGCAAACGGCGTTCCAGGCTTTCTCCTGAAGTTGGAGGTCATTGGGATTCTGAATAGCCTAAAACACACACACACAGGTAAGACTGTAAATCTGTTGTAGCTCTGACATAAAGCTGATCAAATAAGAGGGCTGCAACAACACCAATATGGACCTGGGTGTAGATAACTGTGAAAGACAATGATGCTTTTATCCCCCTTTTGTCTTCTGTGTGACTGTGTGTATGTATGGGAAAACAGCAGAATTCAAATGCCCTGGAATGGACATAATTCTTGTTTATTGGTGTAAAAAAGCAATCATAACTTGGAATCCTACAGGTGATATAGTGTGTATACAGTGTATAACGTGAAGCAGTCTTAAACCACAATAATATTTGTAGATCTAGCAATGCTATAATTACCATATATAAAATACTGTAGATTTGACACCAAAATTTAAAACTCGGATTTATCACTTCATAGTTCTCTCTACCACTGATCTGAAGCATATCTTAGCCTTTTCACCCTGTTGCCCTTATAAATGGTTAGATGGCTGCTACCTTTCCAAAAAGAGCCCCTCTTGACCAAGCATCTTTAGACTGTAGAAGGGTCAATTTGGATACAGCTGCCAGATGCTGCTTTTGCTCAAGTGTAAGGTGATGTCATTGTTTGCCAATGTTGCCTATAGAAGGCTACTTAATACTGCATACACATCTCATGCATTTTGCACAGTACTGCAAATCAGACCACATAAAATGGTTGAGTTGAACAGCAAAAAATGTAATCAAGTAAAAGTAATGTTGCTTGCAAAATATATTATATGTATATTCAAGTACTTACTTGAGTAGGAGTAATAAAGTCTCTTGTGAAAAATGTACTTAAGGTTTTAAGTAAAATGTAACAGCAGCTATATCAAATTCTATATCAAGGATTTATTATTTATATTGAAGCATGTTCAATTTATATCTAATGTTTGAAAGGTTAATCAGAACATGTTGAAACAAGTAGTAATGCATGACTTCCTGTTTAACAGAGGTATATATTTTTGAATCACTTGTTCTTTGACAAAGACAACAAACACACAATACACAGTTCAAATAAGACAGAAGTGTGTTAAGACTAATCAAATAAAACTGCTTTTAATTAAAGTTAGGGTCATAATGGAAAATATTCCAGTCAACTGGAACTGTGACAAACTTGCCTGGACAAGGTCTCAAATTTGCCCCTATACACAGTGAGGCGATTGTTAAGAGATGCAAAAAAAGTAGAAAAAGCAGTATCTAAACTTCACCAAGTCTCAGACTACCATCAGATGCCATTTGCATGCCAACAGATTATGTGGAAGGCTTGCCAGGAAAAAAATGCCTTGCCTGTCATCTAAGCGCTTGGAGTTTTCTAAACTCTATTGGAACTGGAACTGTATTTTGTGGTCAGATGAAAGAACGAAAAGAAAAGAAAATATGGCTATTTTTTGCCAACAAGCACTCTAGGTGGTTTTGGCATAAAAATGAGGATGACTATACTAAATTACTAAATAGAAAACAATAGTGTCCACTGTTGAGTATGGTGGAGGATCTGTGATGATGTGGGCTGCATTTCCTACATGGTGTAGAACATGCCATATCAGTGTCAGTTTATAAAGGAAATTAATATTTGCAGCAAATGGAATTATTAGGAACAGTTGGCATGTGAATCATATATTTGAATACCCTGCTTTCATGTCTTTGCCAGCTAAATTCTGTACTACTTCCAGCAGAGCGTTCATTTCCCTTTTCAAATCAGCCAAAAACCTGGTCAGCTCACTTGCCAGAGCTCTTCCATTAATGTTTACTGTTTAGACACTTTGGTATTTTCTGTCTCTGTTTGTACTTCGGTTCTTTTAATTTACCACTGCCAGATTAACATATCTGCATCACCCTCCTATCACAAATAATGAAATGGAACTGGTTCAGTTCTCAAGGGGTCAAGTCATAACATGTGTTACTTTATGTAGTATCCAACCACAACTGTCATTAAAATCATTGACACAGGTAAATTAGTCATCAATAAACCCTTCTCTCATGATTTTTCATTTATCTAAACTGCATTCTCATTTTTATTTATTTTAGAGATTGTCTTTCAAATAAAAACATTAGTCCTGTCAGATGTAGGTCCAGTTGCACCCATTGCACACATTATTGCATCAGATCTGTAAAAACGATGTCCCTCTTCCCCCTAAATTTCCCGTTCTTTGTGGCAGAATGCAATGCAAACTGAAACCACACACCCTGCATAAAGGACCTGGTTCTGTTTTTTGTCTGTTTTAGATCAGTGCCCATAATAATCAATAGGTTTGTGCATATCCTCCCTGAAACTGAGACTGAAAGAACAATTTAAAATGCTGCAACAACAGCGGTATTTGAAAGAGATAGCCTGTAGTGAATAGATGAGGAGCATTATTATGTTGACTGTCTGTTTTAGAAGGTCTTTGTTGAGAGAAAGTACAACCCCAATTTCAATTAAATTGGAACGTTGTGTAAAACATAAATAAGAACAAAATATGATGATTTGCAAATCCTTTTCAACACATATTCAATGAACAAACTATAAACACAAGAGATGCAAGGTTGGATAAATGGATATATAATGTTTTTTTAATAAATATTCACTCATTTTTTCACAAATTTGAATTTGATGCCTGTAACACATTCCAAAAGAGTTTGGACAAGGGTAACAAAAGACTGGGAAAGTTGAGGAATGTTTAAAAGCACCTCTTTGGAACCTCTCCAAACAGGTTAATTGGAAACAGATGAGTGTCATGACTGAGTATAAAGGGATCCCCAAAAGGTTCAGTCGTTCACAAGCAAGAATGGGGCGATGTTCACCACTTTTTCAACAACTGCGTGAGCAAAAAGTCCAACAGTTTAAGAACAACTTTCTAATTGTGCAATTGCATCATCTACAGTCCATAATGTCATCAAAAGATTCAGTGAGTTTGGAGAAATCTCTGCAAGTAAGTGGCAGGGCCAAAAACCAACATTGAATGCCCATGACCTTTAATCCCTCAGACAGCACTTCATTAAAAACTGACACCATTGTAATGGATATTACCAGACATGTGGACTCGAGTCATATGACTTGGACTCGAGTCTGACTCAAGTCACAAATTTGATGACTTGAGAGTCGACTCGATTAAATTAAATAAGACTTGAAACTCGACTTGGACTTTACCTTTACTTTGCCTTGAAAAGACTCAACAACCCTATTATTAACATCATTTATTTCCATTTAGTCTTGACTGCACGGTGCTGTATTACTGTAA
>JAVSBV010000086.1:2208221-2232092 GCA_033117975.1 Parotocinclus spilosoma | reverse complement strand
CATCTCCACATCATTGCGTTCAGTTTTTATTCACAATTTGTTTAGTGTCCCAACTTTTTTGGAATCCGCTTTGTATATATGTAGCTTATAAAGCAGCATCTTGAAGTTGTGTTGTCTACATAATACACTGACAACAGTGTGTATATGGTACACAGGCACTAATCACTTTAGGTACACCCCTTGGTCTCCACACTCATGGTCCATTTTATCAGTTCCACTTACCATATAGAAGCACTTTGTAGTTCTATAATTAAAGACTGTAGTCCATTTGTTTCTTTACTTTGTTAGTTAATATTTATTCTGCTCTCTAATGGTCAGGACCTTGACAGGATCAACACAAACAAGGTACTGTTTTGGTGGCAGATCATTCTCCGCACTGCAGTGGCACTGATGTGGTGTTGGTGTGTTAGTGTGTGTTGTATTGGTATAAATGGATCACACATAGCAGTGTTGCTGGAATTCTTAAAAACCACTGACTGTGCACTCTATTAGATACATCTATCTTATTGCTTCACCATGTATATGTTAAGTCAGAGAAGTAGCTAATTTGCTGTTGCACAGTTTGTGTTAGTCATCCTTTAATCTTTAATTAGCGCTCACAAGATGCTGTCCATTGGATGCCGGTGGCTAAAGATTTTTGGTTGGTGTTTTAGATGGTTGCTGGGCAACTTTTATTCCAATAGTGAGAGTGAGTTGTTCCAGCAGCATTGCAATGTCTGATCCAATCATACCAGCACAACACACAATAACACACCACCACAAATAATGCTAACAATAAGTCTAAAATTTCCCACTAGTGTGGGAGTGTGTGTATGAGTGAAGGATTGGATTGTTCCTGATTGCGCCGCCTTCCCACGACCATGTCCAGGATTGAGCAGATAAGAAACTGAATGAATGAATGTACAAGCAAAGGGAAGCGAGAAGCCAGTCATAAGCTATGATTCGCTAGATCCTGTCCCCTCTCACTATTGATTGTTGGAACTGAGAGTTTTCATTTTAAAGTATATTTCATGTTTGGTAGTGTCATGCATAATTAATCATGAATACTACAATTGTAATATAATTGTAATATAATATTTTAATAGCATAATTAAAATATAGTTAAATAATTGCATGATATACAGTATGCACCATTTAATGTTCATCCATTCAATGTTTGTTCACTGTCACATCCAAGGTCTTATAAGGTTTATAATAGGGAATAAAAATCTGTCTTATGAACATCTAATTGATGACAGAATGAGAGAAACCTAATGAACTTTGAAAGAGAATTGAGAATGAGAATTGCAGTTTTGAAGGCAGGAAACAACATAGTAATGTTCCCTTTCATTTTAGGCATTTCAAATATTATTATAGATACAAAGATACAGATACATGGTCCAGAGTGCAGTTCCTTAACCACTAGGCTACCACAGTCCCATTCTACAAATGTATGACTTTAAATACACAAATATTAAAGGATTTTGTACTGTATTTCATTTCGAAGTATCCCCTATTTTTTGTGAGCAGTATATGAAATTTTTTTTAAATACCTACTTCGTTTTGTCTAAAATTAAAATTAAAAATAAAATAAAATAAAATAAAAGTGTTCAGAAAATTGGATTTTCTTAGCTACCCCAGCTATTTGACAAATGCAGCTTCAACAAAGCGATCACTCCTTTCTCACCTGTACTGCTATGGAGGGTCTCCACTTGCGTCCTTTGCCATCCTGCCTCTGCTCTTCCATACTCTTGCCTGTCTTGCTTAGCATGATGCTGGTCTGGGGCAGGGAAGTGGATTTGCCCAAGCTGCCTCCAGCGCGCTCCCTCTGTACCCTTGGCCCTTCCAGCAGGTTGTCAGCTGATGCACTGTGTTTGGGCCTTATGGACCCTGTTCCTCCTGGATATCCGGAATCCCTCATGGCTCGTCCATCCATGCTTACGCTCTCTGTGGAGTTGCTGCTTTGTCTGATGCGTGCTGTCCCACCACTCAGATAGTAACCTCCTCTGGAGGTCTCTGTTAGATCAACGGAGTTACTATGCTGTTTGGGTCGGCTTAATACAGGCTGACTGGTGTTGTGGAAGTAGGAGTCCTGAGTGGATTCAGTGCTGCTCTGTGCTGTTATTGAGATGGTGGGCTTGGACTTTCGGGGTGGAAGTGGAGGTGGGCCTTTCCTGTATGGGAATACTGCAGGAATATCAGAGATGTTAGGAATGCTGCAAACATGAGTAATATGCAAAGCAATTATTTGACTAAACAGTGCACTAACTACTGCAACATTCTGCAGCCCACCAAAGTGACTTTAGCTAGGCAGTTAAAGGTTAAGTTACTTGCTAAGTGAACCAACAGTGGCAGCTTGGCAGAGGGGGTGTTAATCTGTTTCATTATCACATCTAGACATAATTTACATATGGAAGTTGTAAATTAAAATGTACAAAATTTAACTGGTTGTCAAAATATTGGACAAAGAAATAATTCCAGCCCTGAAACATTGCTGATCTAGAACTAAGAACTGGTCAAATCAAGGCTTTCTTTTTGGAGATATACACTCACGGACCACTTTATTAGCTACACCTATTCAACTGCTTTTTATCACAAACATCTAATCAGCCAATAACATGGCAGCAACTCAGTGCATTTTGGCATATTGCACAGGCATAGTTATAAAGAGGCATCCCCCTTAAAGTGTCTTTTTGTACAAACCGTAGCTACTTCCCAAAGAAAATAATACTCAGAACTGTCTGCAACTCCCAGAATATACATATACATAAATTGTTTTTTAATATGCACATAGTCCTGTAAAGGGAATAGCAGATAAGCCACGAGATGTAAAGGATTGATACCATCTGAAACTAGGCAGCATGTAAATACATTATGATGATGTCATATATATTCAAATTAGTGCATTATGTCATCTAGTCCAAAGTTCAAGTGGCCACATGGGACCATTCATCTGAACAAGTCCCATCAGATCCATATACTTGCAAATACTGACAAAAAACTAAGCTTTGATGCATGAATACTGATGTAAAATAAAGGCCCAGTGTGTTATCCAAAGAGTTTGAAATCCTATTATCAGTAGGTATACAGACTTTAGCTAGTGTGTGTATAAGTGTGTGTGTGTGTGTGTGTGCTCAGATGTGTATGTGTGTCTAGTGGGAGTGGAGATAGATGCTTTTGACACTTCATGGGGGCTTTAATAAGGCTCAAGTGAGATTTTCTGCTTTAAGCTAGGCAAGTAGAGCATAGTAAAGGCTGCAGGCGCACATACACATAACAGCTTGCTCATACATAAGCAGGAGAGAGATGGAGAAGAGAGAGAATGAATTTCCTCTCGATATCTAAAGCCTTAAGCTGATCTCCAGCAGTGGCTGGGTGGTGCATCCAAAAACTCATTAAAGTACTCAAGTAATCCCTGTTAGTGCGTAGTGGCGAGAGCAGAGAACAAACAAATCTATTTACACACACACACACACACTTTCCCTTGCATGCAGACGTTCACATGCTCATACCTCCAAAGATATTTCTCACCTGCTCCAGCCTTGACACTGCCTTGGGGACCGGACATGGAGAAGACGGACAGGCAGTCGTCATCCTGGGAGCACCCAGCTTGAATGGCGCGGACGTAGCTATGACTGCGTGTACGGAAGCATCCAGGCAGATCCAAAGCCTCCACAGCCTGAGACTCTATCTCTCCAAACATACTGTCACACACTGATTCGAACTGGCGGTTCAGCGTGTCCCCCAGCTGTCCATACACAGACACATATCTACTGTGTTCTTTATGATGTATTGTTTTAGCAATGGTATAATGACTACATGTAAAATGTTGTTGCCGATTGGACCCAAAAAATGTCAAACCTGTGTATCTCTGTAAGCTTTAGCCTATCTTTTGCCTTTATACCATCTGAAAACGTGGTTTCTTGGCTGCTACCCTTCCAAAAAAGACCACTGCTTATCAAGCATTTTGGGGTTGTAGAAGGATCAGCTTGGCAATATACCATTGCTAAAACTATGAACATGATCTTTAGCAAACTACTGATGGGTGGAACATGGGCAATGTTCTTATGGGGAGCAGTGGCTTTTCTCCTTGCAATCCTACATCAATGTTGTTCTGACTTTCCCAGATGGATGACTCTGACTATATGTTTATTGCACATATGTTTAACCCTCTCTACAGGTTTTCCTCTGGCCTTGGTCAAATCTCCAGGACATTATTGTCACCCTGTTTCAGTAAAATGACAGGCCCATGTGCCACCATTTGTCTAAAATCAAGGTAAGTATACAGGAATATTAGTCTAGTGTCTCTCACTACATTCATGGATGTCCTCCATTTGATCCTGACTTCACACTCCACCTATGTGGAATTTGCGTGTCCTCAGTTTACTCCAGGTAGTCCGATTGCCTTCCACAGTCCAATGACATGCAGGTTAATTGATTATAGTAAATTGGTTGGCATGAGTTTGTATGACTATTTCCGAAGTAGCTCTGTGCTTTTTGTGATGATCCAAAACAATATTTCAAATACCTTCAATAACTTCAATACCATTCTTGATCTACTTCAAGAAATAAATGTTTTATTTCAACATAATGTGCATTTAAGATGACCTAAGTATAGAAACATTTTATAAGGAAAAATATCTGAAGTGAGAACACAAAATCCTCTACTCTCCCAGCAATAATGGGACAAAATAAGCAGATTTATTTCTTATATTAAAGTTTATTTCTTAAGTGAATGTTAACTTTATTAGAAAATTAACAAAAACTCTTGACATGAGGTGTCCAAATCTTTGCCTAAGGCTGCAGATGTAGAATGGGAATTTGAAATAGGAAACAAAGACATGCTTTATTAACTTCCACCCACCAGCAAGAGCAAAGAGAATAACGGAGCACAGATCATTTGTCATGCTTTTCACAAGTAATGAATGACCATGAACCCGGACAGTGGAAGCAGAAGTGAAATGGTATGAGAGAATCAGGGCTTGGCCTTTGTGTTAAACCTCTTCTGGTGGCACGTTATATAAAATGCCTGACAGATGTGCATAATCAGCCAGCAGTAATGAGACTTTTATTATTCATTGACTAGGTGAAACATTACTGACTGGAACTATACGGCTCACTAAAAATTAGAGGATACTTCAAAGTGAAATCTCCCATATTTTTGTGAGCGGTGTATTTGATGTGTGAGAGGTTCTTAGTTTGTTTAGTTGGATTGCTTATCGTCGTTATCGGTATCAGTGGCCATTTCAGCAACACACACCAGTTTATAGACACAAGTAAATGCCAATTTAGAGTAATTAATTGACCTAACACGCATGTCTTTGGACTATAGGAGGAAAATGGAGTACCCAGAGTAAGCCTGCATGCATGCGAGGACATGCAGACTCCGCACAGAAAGGACCCAGGCCGCTCCACCATTGGATTGAAACCAGGACCTTCTTGCTGTAAGGCCGAGGTGCTACCCACTGAGCCATCTTGCCACCCGATGTATAAGAAAACATGTTACCTGTGAGCTGGTCAGGGAGCGAGTGTAGCTGCGAGATCGAGGGTGGATTTTCGGTGTGGTGCGGCTGTTGGAGTAGGGATCTGTACACTGTTTACACGAGTATCTGTGGGAATAAAAGGAATTGAATTACCAGGGTTGACTACATGTTTTATTGAAACATTTACTCAGATTAAAGAAATATGTTGCCATCTTAAAGCAACTTTGTCATGAACAAATTGTTCAGTGGGTTTCCCTGTACTCTTTTTTTCTTTTGAAGATTCATTTTGTCCCAGCAACCTTTGTGAACACAGTGAAAGAATTGCACAACCCCAAATAAGAGTAATCTGGCACAGCAACATGTAAATTAAAAACGCTGTTAAATCTAAATTGACTCTTATCTCATTGTAGACACAAAAAAACCCCGAGATATTTCATGTACTGTCTGATCAACATCATTTAATATGTTAATAAACATCCATTATTGCATTCCAATCTTTTACCAGCATTTAACACTTTGTAAATTTGACAGTCATGTTCACACGTATAAGACAGGAGATACCAATCAATTTAATGTTTCAGGTGTTATTTTGTCCTATTCCTCCTGCATATACATCTTATGGACTGCAACAACAACTGGTTGCCATCGACTCAATTTTTGTTTCAAAATTGTCCACACATTCCCTATTGGGGACAGATCAGGACTGTATGCATACCAGTCCAGTATTTGTACCCTCTTTTTCCAGAGTCACAGCTATGAAATTTGTGCAGCATTCAGTTTTGAATTGTTTTATCAGAAAATGCGTAGAGGTCCCCGGAATCAGTGATCACTGGTTTTAAGTTTAGGCTTGTACCTTTTTCCTTTATACAGTGAAATTCCTCCAGATTTATTAAATTGTTTAATCTTATTATGAACTGTAGATGTAGAACTATGCAAATACCTTCCAGTCTTTCTTTAAGGAATGCCATTTAAACAGTTTATTGACAAACTGAAGATTCTCAGAGACTTTAGCGGATATTGCTTTGTACTAAATTGTATCAAAAATTGCCTTTTGATATAATTTATCATTTATTATTTAAACTGCTAGCAAAAAGAAGGTGATATTTTATATTGTGAGTACATTTTTATGTACTTCATTATTGGCTCTGCCCCGTCCATATTATTTTGGAATGTTTTATAGGCCTGAAATTCATGAATGAACGTATCTTAACAAATTAAATAAAATGACCTGAAATACTTTATTTAGTTAAGGTATTTTAGTTTATTTTAATTTTAGATTAAAAAAAATTAAGTTTATTAAAATTTTCCATTATTTAAACTGCTAGCAAAAATTAGGGGATATTTCATATTGTAAGCAGTATATTTTCATGTACCTCATTACTGGCTCTAATTGTTATTTTGGAATGTGTTATAAGCCTGAAATTCATGAATAGATGTATCAAATGAAATGAAATAAGCAGAAATAGTTTATTTAGTTTAGTAATTTTAGTTTATTTAAATTTTCCATACTGCCCCACCTTTATTTTTTGGGATTGTATTAATTAATTAATTTTTAGAATCAAGAAACTGCATTGTAGTAAGATGGAAGCTAAAAAGGAAACATTATTTAAATTCTTCTGGAAAAATTATACTTGAGAGAAAACATTGTCCATGGAGAGATGTAGACCTTGTGCACAGCCATTAAAGAGGTCCACATCCCCCTGTGCCAACCTGTAATGGATGGCAAAAGTGTCAGGGTGTGTAACAGAATGTTATATGGATCTACCCCAAGAGAACCATCTTTTTATCCTTAAAGAAATACGACATATGCAGCCTATAAATGGCTTAAGACTTTTGCACAATACAGTATATGTGTATATGACCATGTCTGTTGCCAAACAGGGCTTTTTTATTTTCTGAGCTAAAATGTATTTTTATACATTTTTATAGGCATATCTGATGATATTTATACACTTATTATAGAAACTTAATCTTTTTGGAAGGGTAGCACCAATTAAACCACTTTTTCTTTGAGATGTGGAACAGGGAGAAAAGGCTAGGATATGCCAAAGCTCACCGATACTGTAATGGAGATCAGTGAAAAAGTGTTTTATATAGTGACAAATCCAAGTTTTGGGCTCACTCATTGACAATATGGCCTGACACAATAGTTGTACATAACTGTAATGTCTTCATGAAATATGTCTGAAGTACATTAGTTTGGTTATAATTGGTTTTAATTGTTACTGATACTATTACTGTGATGTTGCCTGACATCTGAGTGAATTCAAAATGTAAGTTTACTGC
Source organism: Parotocinclus spilosoma (assembly GCA_033117975.1). Taxonomy (NCBI): domain Eukaryota; kingdom Metazoa; phylum Chordata; class Actinopteri; order Siluriformes; family Loricariidae; genus Parotocinclus; species Parotocinclus spilosoma. Next base: position 2,224,344 of record JAVSBV010000086.1, on the reverse strand, counting down.
ACAAAATCCTCAGGAAAATCTCCAGTTCTATTGTTGTTGTGAACATATCCAAACAAGCAACAACTACATTACCCAGGACCCAGGATTTAATAAAATAATGTTAAGTATATCTTCTTTAAATGACTCCATTAGCCCCAACAGTCACCTCCCACACCAGCTATTTAAACAGCATTGTAATGCCCCCGAGTAACTTTCTCTCCACATGCCTGTATAGTATAAGCCCCCCACTAAGTTAGGGTTTGGACTACACCACTATGGACATAAGCAATATAAATATAAAAACAGTATTTTAAAAACATCTCTTGGCATGACAGCAGCGTTACAAGCCCTAAGCTATAATGTCTTACTTATAGGAACATTCATAAAGTTATTTAACATTTAAGGTTATTTAATATCACTCCTACAGGCTTGAAAAGCTCCCTTATCCCAGGACAACCATTGATCTGTCCCGGTTTCTAGAAGAAGGTGTACCCCTGAGGCCACTCACTCCTATAAACATTCAAAGGGGTGAAACCATTGTTAGCGTATTAGCATGCCTTTTAGGTTTAGCACCCATTTATATATTCCCACAAAGTCTTGGTGTAGTGTGTTCTGTTTTAGTGATTGGACAGGTCACCATGTCTCAGAATAGGACAGTTTTTAGTGCTGTCATGTATTGTATAATCAGACATCAAAGACATGAAAAAATGCATAACTTGTTTAGCTGTCCCAGGAGCTAATTTACTGGTTATTGAGGAAACAGATTTAAAAGGTATTTTGCTCACTATTGAGAGATTTCAAGATTTATTTCAAGATTGCTTATTTTATTTGTCTTTATTTTATATATATTAAATGAATGAGTAGATGTTGTGGCTAAGACTTTCCTGCTCTCTTTGTGACACTGAAACTTTCCTAGGCATACAAAATATTAAATGAATTGCCCTGATTTAGGACAATTACATTTTATCTATTTCATTTTACATATCGTCTTTTTCATGATCATATGAAGTGCTTTTACTGTCTTGCGCCTATATTGTTACTTTTTAAAACTAAGAATTAGTGGTGGATAGTAACAAAATAGTTAATAACTGCACGTTCAAATTGTTGTACAAATTCTAATGTACTGTACAATTTATTTTAACTAACTGAATTATTTCTGTGTATTTATTTTATTTTATATGTAGATATAGCATCATTAATAAAAACAACAACGTCTGTAAGATACAGTGAAAAATATTTAATGTGGCACTTGTGCAATAGCAGCATCTGGCATCTTGCCAATTTAACCTTTCTATAGTCAGAAGTAGCTTAGTAGAAGAAGAAGTAGATCAGAAATAACTTTAGCAAGGGTATGAGCCAAGAAATAACGTTTCTGAAAGGGGAACAGGGTAAAAAAGTTAAGATATGATAAAGCTCACAAATATTGGAATGAAGATCAGTGGAAAAGAGTATTATGAAGTGATGAAACCAAGTCCAAAATTCTGGGGTCTTATAGTAGACATACATAAGATATTATTGTCATTATGTACCATACCATTGCTAAAACAACAAATCTGATGGTAAGACCGAAGATTTTTGCACCATGACATAGCAGTGGATATGCATTTTTACATTAAGCAAATTCACTGTGATTTACTTTTATTTTTAAAAAAATCACTGTGCTATTATTTAAGAAGGGCATTTTTACTTTTACCCAAGTAAAGCATTGGTATACTTCTGAATTAGGCAGAGCAACTTACTTGGTGGTAGAGGAGCGCTGATCCATGCTGATAGAGCGACGTAATGCATCTCTTTGAGCAATGAGTGAGCGTTTTGGTGAGGTTTTGGGGCTGGTGTCAGAGTCTGCACTGTCATCATCACCCATGGCCTTAATGTAGCTGCCACTGCGCATGCGTCTGCACGGGATCTCTCCAAGTGTCTCTAACATGCCTCCCCCACCCCAGTCATCTGTCGGAACCTACCGGGAATACATCAAAAACATTCTCATTGTTATGATTTTGTACTATTTTTTTTTTATTTATACCCATTCATCCACACAAGAACTGCTGGACAATCTGATTCTTTCCATAACCCCATCACTGTCAGTGTGTTTTGGCACTCTTGGGTGACCATACACAGTCAATGTGTGGCACTCTTGTCCAGTTGGGCAATGTTCTGTTTAACCCATGAATATATCACTTGCTATCAAACAACTTTTTTTTACTTTTCATTTGCTTTTCTCACAATCTTGTTTAATGAAATAAAATCAAATGCTTTTTTTGATTGCATTTATAATGGTTTTAAAATGTGCCCTAATGTTTGTGAGCAGTGTATTTCTAGTTATTGAGATGTTTTTAATGGCAGGGGAGTAAAGTTTTTGTTTATAAACTTGTACAAGAAAATGTGAATTGTTTTGCATTGTTTACACTTTAGAAATGAAAAATCAATTATCGTGAACTCTGTATCATGACTCAAATCCTATCATGAGCAAAGTGCTATGTGGACCTTTGGGTATGTGCCTCCTTTCCAGCTTTAGTTATTTATAAACACATTTCAAGTATACGTCAGTTCACAATAACCTCTTCTTTCAGTATGGGGTTTAGGGACAGTGCATCATCGTTTCTTCAGAAACTTGTGTCAAACACATAGTACTTTTTTCCTCTCTCTCTCTCTCTCTCTCTCTCTCTCTTTCTCTCTCTCTCACACACACACACACACATACACCTTACTTTTTATGGCCAGTCATGGGGCACTTAGAGGTCATTGCTGATTCAGGTCTACATTTGTCCTCTGCTCTGCCATTGAGGAAAAATACTTCTACTCTCAGTTTCTTTTCTTCAGCCTCTTTTCTGCCTTCTCTTTAATCTACAATTTTGTTTGTAGTTCTTGCCTTTATTTTGTTAGAGAAGGAGGAAATTCATTATCACAAGTTTCTGGCCACATTTAATGACCAATCTCAGACAGCTGACTTCTTATACTTCTCTCTTTCTTTTCTTTCACTTTCTGATTTAAACACACTTTAAACAAACTAAGTGCTTCACTTCTTCATGCAAGCTGCTTCATCTCTTACATCATGCCCTTATCCTGCCAGTTTATATATTTGGCTTCTTTAACGTCGCTATCAGCATCAGTGGCCATCTTAGCGACACACAAAGTTATATCCATACACAAGTTCATCTCAAGACTAGTTGTATATACACACACAGCCAATTTAGAGTAATCAATTAACCTAACGCATGTCTTTGGCCTGTGGGAGGAAACCAGATTACCCAGAGTAAACCCATGCAGACATGGGGAGGACATGCAGACTCCACACAAAAAGGACCCAGGCCGCTCCATCCGGTAATGGACCCGAGAACGTCTTGGTGTGAGGTAGAGGTGCTACCCAGAATGGCCTGTAAATGCTACACTACATATGTATGTAGTTTCACTTAGTACAATGAGTATGGCGTGATCTCATCGAACAGAATAGTAATTGAGATCAATGAATGTATGAATATGAATTTGCACTGTAGCCATTAAATGTGTGTTACTTTTATAATCTGTTTGCTACATTACCTTGTCAAGGACATTCACAATAATAAGGGGATATTTTTAAATGAATATATCCTAATGAAATATCCCAAAACTTTTGTCAGCACTGTATTTTTCAGTTTTAACTTTGTTAAGTAAAAAAATAGTTAAATGAATAACCAAATTAAATATTCTTCTGAAATATCTACTCACAGTAGCTGTCTTTTAACAAGATATGAGTATCTACAACCCCAAATGCAGGGCAACCTAAATATGTACAACACTTCATAATTTATCAAATGTAACAGAATATAATAATGCATGTGGATTCAGGCATTGGTAGGCAGTGTACCAAACCACTGTGAGGCATATGTATATATTATTATCACACATTTTCTCAATGCATATTACTATATATTATTTCAAATTATGTTGTGTACAATTATGTTTCCATTAATAGCTGGTCTGTACTGCACGTTTCTGTAAAATGCAACTGCTGATCATCTTAAATAAATAGCTTTCACAAATAACAGCAGCTACTGTAGAATGCAAAAATATGCATAAATGCTGTACATAATTGTTACTATTTTAGTCTCACATATAATTTAAGTCTATGTGAAGAATATTACAGAGCTAGTGGTGCGAGTTTTCAAATCACACACACTCCCTTTCATTATTATTATTTCTCCCAAAGCACTCATTGCTTTCCTTCTGGGTCCTGGGCTCGATCCCAGGCTTGAGTTTGTTTGGAGTCTACATCCTCCCTGTGTCTGCATGGGTTTACTCAATTTACATTTACAGTATTTCCAGGCACTCCGTTTTCCTCCCACAGTCTGAAAACATACATTAGGTTAATAGATTACACTAAATTGGCCCGACCTCTGTGTTTATATATATAAAAGAATATAATAACATCTTTATTGTCCCTATACACAAGTGCAATGCAATTCTGCATGGTATCTCATCAATAGAGGAATAGAAAAAAAAATAGCAGCATAGTGTAAAAAGTGACATTGTGCAGTATACAAGTATTTACTTACAGTTAATAAAAATGAAATACTACGTAAATAAAGTCTATTGAAGCTGTGTAGTCAATCCACAGTGCATGGTGTGAGTATGTTGACATTTGTTTTTTCTATTATTTTATTTTTGTACTGTAGTATGCTCTTTTCCTGGGTGGGGATGGGTGTGATGGATGTCACAGCTTTGGGGAAAAAAAACTGTACCTCAGTCTGTTTCTGTTTATGCGTGATCGTATAGTCCTGAATCTTTTACATGAGTGTGTCTGGGATGTATATTGACTTGGATGCCCGAAGCTAGCTTTCATTTTCAGGCAACTGGCATATAACACATACAAGTCTGGGAGCTCTGTGAAAATAATGCGTTGAGCTACTCTCACCACACGTTGCAGATCTTTCCATTCAGCAACGGTGCAGCTTGCATACCACACTATGGAGCAGTTGTATGATCACTCATGATGTAACCTTGTGCATAGACGTAAGTTGTGTGTGTTGCTGAAATGGCCATGTATGCTGATGTCGGTGTATAAGAGGCTTTAGTGTGAGTCAGTATAGTACAGTCTCCCATATGATTTTGCCGTCTCTTGTATATGTGAACGTTCCAGCATTTTAACGTTTATAAAGACATTAATAGAAGAGCTCAGCTGTGGTTCAGTGATGGATGAGTAAAGGAAGAAGTGCAGCCATGGCTACATGCTGTTGCTGTAGAAACACTCTGCCCCATCACTAAAGGAGTTAGTTGGAAGGGGGAAAAGAAGCTTACAGAGATTTTTCAATTAGCCAGTCACAATTATGTGAGCGTGAGGGCATGTGTTAATGTACAAGTGACCGGGTGAGGTATGTGCATCTATACGTTTATGTTATTGTGTGTCTACAGAGGGTTTGGGTATAAGTGGAGGTTGTGGCTGTAGGTAAAAAACATCACCATAGCAACAATATACAGTGTGTTGCTGAATTCTCAACCCAGTATTGATTTACTGTAGGCATTTCAATATGTCAGCATTACACACCTAATATACCAGCATTACCATGTCCAGGGTCAGTGGTAATGTTCCAAATTGTGCACACCAACTGTTAGTTTGTTTATTTGTTTTATTTATCATCATATCAGTATCTGGGTTATATTCATAACAGACACAAGACTATATCAACGCACAAGTCATGTGCCAATTTGCAGGGATCAACTTAGGTAATGTATTTGGAATATGTAGAAAACCAGAGTACATGGAGTAAACCTGTGCTGACACAGGGACACATGCAAATTCGGCACAGGCCGAGTTTGAGGTCGAGATCGTACTGGGGAGACAAAAGGTGACTGCACTAACTACATGCGCTGGAATGTTACAGTCATCGAATGTATTACTATACCGATAATCTTTTAATTTTTGTAACCAAACACATTTCTTTGGCCACACTGTTTGAAAGCTAATGAATGCGGTAGGAATACATAGCAAGCTAACCAATGAGTGTGAGTACAAGGTCAATGCATCTATTTAATTAGCAACTGACTTTATGTATTATGTATGAGTTACAAACTGTGTTTTATGAACTGAAAAACAGACTGAGAGCTAGCCAGCGGTAATGCACTTGTTATCATGTTGAATGGTCACAGGTCCCTAGAATTTTTGTGTTATGTACTGTTGCTGTTCAGGTGGTCATGCAGAATTTAAAAATGTCAGTCAGATTGCCAGTTTGATACATCAGCTGTAATCCCTCTGAGTATTAACTTCTAAATATAATCACTGTATCTGTTCTAATTTGTGCTGAAGAGCTGTCACTCAGTCCAGATCAAATAACGTGTTTCTCAACACTGATTAATTTCTTTTGTCAGGAAGGTGAATCTGCAAGTCAATGAGAGGTTGCGTCCCTGTTTGTGTTGGTTTCTGCATTAATATTCAAACAACAGGAGCTGAGCTGTGTGTGCTGACAATGACTCCATGCACAACCATACTAAAATCATAGCAGGGTTCTGAGATTGTACCTCAAAAAATACTTTATTTTGGTGTTTTAGCAGGAAATTATCATATTTGTTGTAGCTAACACCACATTTGAGAATTCATTCTATTCATTTCATCCATCCACCCATCCATTATCTTCTGCTTAATCCACATAGGGTCATGGGCAAGCCAGTGCCCACCCGGCAACCCTGGGCATAAGGGCAGGAACCAACCTAGATGGGACGCCAATCCGTCATAGGTCACACACTAAGGGCCACTTTGGAGACACCAAAATGGAGTACCCAATGTAAACCCACACAGACACAGGGTGGACATGCAGACTGTACACAGAAAGGACCCAGGCTGCTCCACCCTGGGATTGAACCCGAGACCTTCTTGCTCTGAGGCAGCGGTGCTACCCACCGAGACACCGTATTTGTATTCATCATGTTCTATTCATTCTGCTATTCTCAAAAATGCAATTCAAGTATCCTGACGTGATCGAGAATTTGACCAGTCCTGTAAAATTGGTTGCAATTTTTAGTTAGTTACATTCAGTTACTTTCTTTTACTTATTTACTTATGACCTAATGTTCAGAAAGTGTTCATCTGTATTTGTACATTTATACTTTACTTATAGTTTAATTAAATTATGTAGGGGGTCTATAGGGCAAATTCTACTTCTAATTCTACTAGAAATCTATTACTGACCAACTGATGTACATAAGAGGCAGCCTTATAGAAGGCACTTATAGCCCAGGTTTCATCCCTGTTACATTTAATGTGAGACCCGTGGGTGGCATGACAAACATTAACCTTATGTATTAACGCTGTTAAAATGGGACATACTTTATAGACACCCTATACATACACGCTGGCAATATCTTATGACCTATATTCTGCCACTAGTGCAGATAAAAAAACAACACTAACAAAATGTGCCAAGATTGATTTCTGACACAGAAGTAACAGTGCCACAAATTTGTTCCAGTGCGTTTGACACAAACACTTGATCAAATGCAATGTGCGAAACAAGAAAAAGAAAATACAAGCTTTGACAACCACGCACCTGCTAAAAAACAGCTAACGATAATGGCAGTTCTGTTGCTGCTCTGTACAATAAAAAGAGCCTTGGATAGAAATAAATTATATGTGTAGTAGCATTTCATGTCACAAAATATATTTTGCCCACTAACTCTGTAGCTCTGTATTTTATTTAGTAAGAGACTGCAGATTTTATATGAATTAGAATGCTTAAAATAAATTTGAGTGTACTTCAGAAGCAAAAGACATGTACCTATTTGTTGTAGTGGGGGGCTCAAATCTCAAATATTGTAATCTACAAAATGGGGCACTGCAGAAGAAGTCTGGGAACCACTTTTATAGATTTTTCTATTTGTTACTACTTTTCTACAGTTTAATTCTAATTAAAAAAAAAGTGAATACAAAAAATAACTTTTAATTGCATTATGACTTTTGACTTTGATGTAAGAACAAGAAAAAATCTAAACCATAATTGAGAATTACAATAACAATTGCTTCCCATCTTGCAACTCACTTGTCAAACTACTAAAAACACTAAAGTTAAAGGATATAGAATCTAACTAGACTTCCGACTGAACTATGTCATTGAACCCCATGCTGGCAAAATCTAATATTTTTGATTATAGTGATGCAACATTTTGCTTACCAAATAGTCTTTTCTCATACATAAATGTAGATATTTCAAAATTTGCTTACACTTTCACACACACATGCCTACATAAAAGCTTACCTGTAGGAAGTGGAGATTTCGTTCCTTCAGCTTAGTTTCTACAGGCACTAGAGCCTTATCATATCCTGATCCTGTTCCCCTAGAGGCAGGGTAAGCTTCTCTGGCTTGATTGACAGTCATGGCGGACCAGGTGCTTCTCTTTAGCGAGTGGCCACTCTCTCCGACTCTGGCCATAGTGCTACACGCCATACACTCTCCCGGGGCAGGGCCTCTTCCCTTCTTCAGAGTCAGTTCCTGGATGGCTGCATCCAGGGTCTCGTGACCTGGTGGGTATCCTCTTCCTGTTCCCTTACTTCCATGGATTAGAAAGCTGCTGTCACTGTCCAGGTTGTCATCAGAGCTCCACCAGCCAGCTGTCTTGTTATGGTGCCGTGAGGAGTGACGTGAATCATGGCGTGAGTCCCCACTCTTGCTGCGCTCGCGGCTTTTGCTGCGGCGGGTCGAGCGTGACTGATGAGTACCTGGATGGTGGTGCCCTGTGCCATCCTCGCCTCCTCCACGTTGGCCCCTCTCGCGATCTCGGTCTCTGCATCCATTAAACTCTCGCTTAGAAGGTGTCTCTAGTGAGTGGGACTTGGCAAAGAGGCGCTGGACAGAGTTCACCAGGTGCCTGATACGGCTGGGACTTTCACTACGTTGCTCACTGCTTGCTGAGCGCTGGTATTGTAGGGTGTGGAAGCCATCTGGGTGCACCGGCAGCTGCTTCTCAAACTGATCCAGCAGTTTAGGAGGGATGCGGTGCATCTTTGCGTGCCCATGTGCATGCCTATGCCCCTGGCCAGTTGAAGACAGACATTCCTCACAGTCAAAGGACTGCTGTGGGGTATGGGAGCGTGGGAATGTGCCTCCTCCAGAAGGGGGCAGTGCCAGGGGCTCAGATGGCCCACCGGGTGGGTAGTATGCATGGTCTGTGTGGCGCAGGTAACTGTGCGAGTCATCACAGTCCTCAGGCATGCAGTGACATGGCCCAGATGCATGCTGCGACAGGGAGCGGCTCACCTGGTAGCCCTTCATACCTGGGCCATGGTGGGCCACCCGGGCCGAGAGCGGGCGCTGTGGGCGCGACAGGGCTGCGCCAGAGTCAACTACGAATAAAGGAAAATAACAATTAGTAGATGTTTCCTACCACTGTAGCAATATGCTTATTTACTTGGTATTAACCTTTGAACTGGTTTAGACCCAAATTCTAGTTTTTCTAGCACAAAGTGTTACATTTAATAAAAAAATATATTTTCTAGGATGTTATGTATACAGGTATGTCCTGCTTAACGTCTATTCGATTAAAGTCTGTTTGCTTTAACAGCCAAGGTTTTAAGAAATATGACAGATTTGTATTTATTGTTATATATACAACTATCTACAAAATACACGACACTGTGGTTTGTCAGTTAAAAGCACACATTAACATCACTCACCAAGTAGGACCAAAATATAAATGCTCAATATGGAATATAAACTTAAGCATACCTCGCTGCCTGCACACAACCAAGAGGGATTGAGACCACTTGAAGAAAGACTAATTTCTAGAACATAGAAATGCCATATCTCCTTTTAAACACTTTAAACATTTAGTTTAACCATTTAACTTCTAGTTATACATAATGCAGTGATAAGTAGTGCTAAGCAAGCCACAAACTTTTCCATTTCATGTCTCTGTTCGGCAGAGAAAATTACAAACCGTGTTGTGTCGGTCCACAACCGTCAAGTAGAAATGAAATGAAAATATGGAAACAAAACATAACTACTACAGAAACTGTATTTATCGCGGAAAAAATACACATGCTAAACCAATTTCAAGTTGACCAGTTGTTTCCGGCACAGCATCTAGAGATAAAAGACAGATTTGTATTTTCTATTATAATTATATTATTATTATTATTATTATTATTATATTATAATTAAGACTTCACTGTTTAAAACTAACCACTATTCATTGGATGGCCCTTAAAGGACTCTTACTCTTAAATTTAAATGACAGAAAACAATTATTACGAGTAAACCCCTATGGCCCCTGCTGACAAAATAGAGAATCACAACTTAGAAAAAACTTTATTGTTTCCTGTTTTTGTCAATTTTAGAAAAGTTACAAAGACAGGAATTACAGCACTGTACTAAATGTTTTATGTATTATAATTGAAATTGGTTAAAAATAAAACACTATGTATACAATATCTGAACAAATATTTGACTATGGTAATGTAAACACTCAGTTCGGTCTGTACTGCAACCTTAAAACTTTAAATCTTGTTTTTCATGAAATATACAGCCGATACAGATTCAGTTGAGAGTCTGGAAATGATTTTGTTTAGGTACGGTGTATATACAGTTTAGATAAACTCCTCTTTATGATACATTCAACTTATGTTGCGCGTCTCGGGTTGTAAGTCCATCGTAAAAGAAGCATTTGTTTTTAAAATGTCAGTCTTTTCATCCTGTATTGTTGACTCTGAACTCATTTAAAAAAGCAGTGTGTGCTCATTGGCTAATTTAGAACAGAACAGTTCCTGCCCATCACACACACCCAACCACTGTTCCTTAACAAGTTTCCTGGTGCGTTTGTCATAATCTTGACAAGACAGGCAACCATGCGAAGGAATAAAGGGATGTTAATGAGCTTTGCTTTTGGTGTACAGGTTTTCTGTTTTTTTAGGGTCTGAGGTCTGGATGATTGTTGACTGAGATGGCTTATATACAGCACAGCCTGTTACTGTGGTTTGCTAGACAGCACCCACTGTCCTGTGACAGCACGGACATGCATGAAGCTCTTATCATTATTAAGTGTGTCTAAAGTGGGAGAGAGCAAGAGCAAGAGCAAGCCAGGAAGTTGAACAGTCCTGTCACACCTGAGGGATGAATAGCATAGCGTCTGATGTGTTTGTAATTTAGAAGTGGCTGCTGTCACTCATTGTCTCTTAGAATTCTTTTAAGTGCCACTCGTCCACACTTCGCCCTTGTCACATAGCATCATACCTTAGTTACTCATAAGCAGGAACGGAAATGGAGATTATGTAGAGGGCAAGGCATCAAAAGCAAACATCCCCCGACACTCTCTGTTCTTCCTCTTCATGTGCCACTCTCATCGTTTTCTAGATACTTGCTCTGACCTACTTCTTTCAATCCAGTTTATAAAGAAGCCAGTCTGTCTGGCTGTTCTAGCATCTGTCTCTCTGAATTTCACCTCTAGTGAAAGCAGCCTGGAGCTGCTTGCTGCCTTGCTCCACCTGAGCACAAGCAGCATATGGAGTGGCGCAGAGAAAACGCACTCACACTAATACACATGAACACACACCACATGTGTGCATAAAGCATCAACGGCTATAGGGATGGATATGCTAATTGAAAAGAATTCTGTGTTAATAAGCATCAGCTCATATGATGAACTACATATTCAGACTGTTTGCACAAATATCTTACAGACTTAAGTCTTTACACTAGAGAGTGTACGGGAGTTTCTGGATGGGAGTTGGCTGCCGGTTCATATCAAAGGTGTCAACTCTAGTATGTGACAATATTTATTTAGTTTAAGTGTACACATGATAATCTGTATTAATCTTTATTCACTTTGCAGTTAAATGCTTTTATAGCTTGTCCAATATATTGTAGATAGGGAAGATTAGAAAAAAAAAACATAAAATAAAATAGAAGTGTGGATTGGTGTGGGAAACCTAATTTTGTTTTATTTTGGCACAAGGACTCAACAACTAAGTTCTAGTATAGACAGAGATTTGTTCAGTTTCTTAGCTTTGGTGATGTTCGACATATCCACTGTGGTAGCCATGGATAAGTGTAGTCTGTGTTTTGTGTAGCAGATGCACTCTGGTGGTACGTTTGATGTTGAGTAATACTTGGCATGAGGTGCAAATTGGGGCAGATACTAGATACTAGATAGAGTGTGTGAATGTGGCATCTGGTGTCAACCACCTGGTCCCATCCATTCATGAGGTAGGTTGTCATCCTCTTTTCAGTGAAGAAGTTAGATTCTGGTTTCCATTTGTCTTTTATGTATTTGGGGAGAGACAGTTTGATATCATCTGCGAGTTTGAGATCATGTGAGTTTTTTTGTCACCACATATTTGTTAAATAAACAATTGTAATGACCATATGGCTAAATAGATATAACATCTCTACATGATGACACATAACCTGCTCTCCTGTTAGTTAATTCATTAATTAATTCATTGATGATCTTACGCTTAATCCACATGCGGTCACAGGCCAGCCAGTGCCCACCCGGCAACTCTGGGTGCAGGGGCAGGAACAACCCTAGATGGGACGCCAACCCATCGTAGGGCACACACACAGTCACACACTAAGGGCCATTTTAGAGACACCAAAGAACCTAACACGCATGTCTTTGGACATTTACATTTTTACATTTACGTCATTTAGCAGACGCCCTTATCCAGAGCGACTTACAATTCATACAGTCGTATAATCCAAGTAATGGATTGTTCAGGGGGCCTTGTTCAGGGGCCCAACTGTGGCAGAGATGGGATTTGAACCCTGGACCTTCTGGTTCATAGTCCAGTACCTTAAACACTAGGCTACCACAGTGGGAGGAAGTACCCAGAGTAAACCCACGCAGACACAGGGAGGGCATGCAGACTCCACACAGAAAGGAAACAGAGTGCTCCACCCTGGGATTGAACCTAAAACCTTCTTGCTGTGAGGCAGTGCTGCCCCCTGTTAGTAAAATGTGCTCCAAAACTGTTCCTGCCATGAAGTTGTCATAGTATTACAACGTTAGATTTTCACTACAAAAGACTGACATAGAAGTAGATAAAAAAATTAAATTGACCAAACATGACACAAATATTATAAATGAACCAGGATTATATGTACGTGGCAAAAGTATTTGAAACTAAGATTATTAGTCAGTTTGAAGGGAAAGTTAGGGTCAAATTTCAATATATGGGATGACAATAAGGTATGAGTGAGTTTCCTGTTGTTTTTAATAAACATGGATCTACACATTTGTGGAAGTACATCATGCCATAAAGAAAAAATATTTGAGGACCTTTGAAAAAGAGTTTCTGAAAAAGGTTACAAAAATATCTCTAATTATTGCACCAAACCACAGTCAGCCAGACGCATGCAACTGAAGGATTCAAGATCACATTATCATTCCCATTTACCATCTCCCAAGTCAAATCATTCCACATGCATATCACATACATGATGCTGTGTATATAAATGGTCGTGAAATGCGCGAGGGAGTAAGGATAACAGAATAAAACAAATGCTGATTAGCACAAAGTGTGTGGGGGAAAGCCAGAACAATCCTAGTGTAAGCTGGATAGCAAATCGTGGAAGAGCGCACCCTTTAAGTGGCAGACACAGCAGTCTTGCGGAGACAGACTCTAAAATAGAAAAGTGTATAAAAAAAGAAACCTTATGGGGGAATGTAGTACCATGCCATCTTTCCCTAAATTCCTCTTATAATCGCACTACCAATTTACCATACCTCGTTCCAAGGTGTTACAATTACCAATGAAAGGCGAGGGTACTACTGTATACAAAGGCATTTCAATACCTGAGAAAGCGGGTGCATCTCGTTAGCACAAATGAGCTCCTGAAATTCTGGCATGTTTTGCACGCCCTCTAGCATCAGGCTGCGGTCCTGCATGCACCGTATTAAGAACAGCTTGCCTTTAATGATTTAGATATGATTTAAGAATAATACAAGCAAATACAACAGGACATCTTTCTATACTCTTCCAGATATTATTCCGTTTAACAGATATTATTCAGTTTTATCTCTATGCTTTGGTCATCCTCATGACCTACACTATATATTAAAGCTAATGGACATTCCTAGATTCTCCATAGACAGCGGCAATACAATTGGTTGTACTGAATAGCCCAGTGACTCTCAATAGGACACGTTAAATGGCCTCTGTTTCCAGCAAGTTCATCATCAGAGCCCTGCTGTCCTTAACAACAACAAAAAAGAGAATTGTACCAACTTTAATTGAGAACTTCAAATACATTAGATACTTTGAATATGGACTTATGCCAGGTGCGCCAGGTCTTATTGTCTAATATCAGAAACAGACATCACAATCATGTTTCAAAAGTGAAAAGCCCTTTCAGAATTACAAAGGCTGTTGTAGCACCTTAGTACCTTAGGCATCCACACACTTTTGTCTATATAGTGTATCTGTATATTAATACTTATCTTGTTCTTTTTCACCTAGATACTTCTTCCTAAATGTTTTACTCTTCTTGTACCTTCATACCATTCCTAATTATCTGCCTTTACCCAAAAAACGTTTTCTGCATCCGCTCTGACCTCTATGTCCTTCCTTGTCAATTACCTCTGCTCCTGGGCAGTTTTCCCCCCATACCTTTGCCACCATGCTCTAAACCTCTGCCTTTATTTTCCTTTTTTCCTTTGTTTCTCATTCTCTATCTTTTTTACATTCCTATCTTTTTTAACTGGCAATATACGTCCTTATCTTGCACTGAAACTCTAAGGATAGTAACAGAGCAGCTATCCAAAAATTCACCAGGAATTATCATTGACTTGAGAGCACAATGCCACACTTCTCACTAATTCTATGCTCAAATATTGCATCATTTTAAATAACACTACAAGTATGTACCTTTTAATTACCATGAATGTTCACATTATTGATCGAGGTCTTAAATTTCAATACATTGGATGGAATATGGTGTGTGTGGCAATAGAGGCACTGTGTAGATGATAGTGTTGCATTCGTGTTTTCAACAGTATCTCTGATGTATTTATGTATCATCTGCACCATGAATCTAGGTATAATTTAAAATTCTGTGTATATGAAATTCACTGGTTTGGATGTAATAAGAGCCCTTTTGAGGATCTTTAGGGCTCTGTCTGTTTGTGTCGTATTTCTCTAGAAAATCGTATTTTGACTAGATTTTTTCTTGTAAGAGATAAAACAGAAGTGTTGATGTCCAAAAACATTTTATGGCTGACTGTTTTTGAAAAATGGCTTGAGAGAGTAATTTGTGCTCAGGGTAGGTAATATGCTTTGCCAAAGGTGCTTAATGAGTTTGTAATGAGTCTGAAATACGCTTAGAGTTTTACAACAACTGAGCTTTGTTTATTGAGAAATGTGCTGGTGTGGAAATTTTGTGTCCCGCTGTTCATTTGACCATATAACTTTATTCCCTAAAGTTTACAGAACCATGAGAATGAATTTGTAGCATGGGCTGTTATGAAATTCACAACAGATTGAATAAATCATTTGTTGCACTTATTCATAGCTGTCGGTCTAACTGCATATCTTATTTACTATGATTTATTTTGATCATTTAAGTTCACTTAACTAATATATTGCAGTTCATGTAATATGTGTACAGGGTGAGTCAAAAGCCACGTTGTGTGATGTCTCATGGACTTTTTGCAAATACTGCCAAAATCATTGTTGAGGTTTCTTCGTTTTCAGACGGTCACAACATGACTTATTGTTCACAGTTTCTCATAATTTAGTTATGGGGAATTAAACAATGCTGTGTGGAATTGGTGGTCTTTCTGGGTGTCAGTTGTTGAAGTCTCTGGCTATGATATGGTAGCTGCTCTCCCCGGACATCGAAATTGTCAATTCCATCTTCAGTTACCAGTGACGAACAACAAAAGTTTTGACCTTTCTGTGTTGAGAACTGCAATTAATTGTTAAGACTATGGGACCACATTGGGACACGATGGTTTTTGTCCAAATAATCAGCTGGTCCGATTAAACTATGTTACAAGACGGGACGTGCTATGTAACATATTAAATGTTCATTAAACCTTTATTGTGCGATTTACACGTATAGCAAACGTACAAACAAGAACTACTGTTGCTTATAAACTTTATTCACTGAAAAATTAATTTGCAAACAAGTTTTTCAAAACGATCTACAACACAATGTATAGGTACTCAGCATGCGAAGCATAA
>JAVSBV010000086.1:2190134-2201806 GCA_033117975.1 Parotocinclus spilosoma | reverse complement strand
ATATATAGTATACAAATACTATATATATAAATATATATATATATATATATATAGTATACAAAATACTATATATATAAATATATATAGTATTTTTGTATTTTGTACTTTTGCATTTTATATATTTTAATCTGCAGAACACTTGAACCAAATACTTCAATTGTCCAATGTAATTAAACTAAATGCAATGCAATTAAACTACACTAGCAAATGCGTATGCCTTTCTTGTCAATCACCTATTTTCTCAGCATGTATGTGCCTTTTTACAGTCATGTACAGTGGCACTCTGGTCTCTACCCCTCTCTCGTTTATACTCTTGATTATTATAGATATCCTGTAAACTGACCTTTAACATGCAGTGTATTAATTACACACCTCTTAGTGATCAAGTCAACTTCGCATGAGGTGTTTTTTCTTAATTAGAGTAACAAGGCAATTAATAACAACGCTCGTAAGGTCATAACCTCTTGCCAGTGAATGGCGATTTAGTGAGAAAGGTACAACCTAAAATGCTTAAAGGTGATAATGTATCTTAGCTCAGCTCGCCCCTCTACTATCACCCCCACCATCCAGCTCCTCCTTCTTCTCTGCCCCCGGAGTTGAATGACGGAGTGCCCTTGCTGTGTAATTATATTAGCGCTGGTGATTTGGGGTCATAAAACTTAAAGTAGTCTACCTGAAAATTGGCTTTCAGCTGGGCTGTGTGTCTTGCTGTCATGTCAAAGAGCACAGAACGCCTCTCACTACACCTCGTAAATAGCACCATGCTAAATAAATAGATGGCACAAACAAATAGCACTAAATCATCCACCTTACTAGTGTAATCCCAGATGAAACATAGATTCCCCGTCTTCTTTTGACCACATGGACAAGAAGATAATTACCAAGCTCTGCTGCAGATCTGCTCTGAGAGATGAGAAGGAACATGCACGATCACAATGAAAGCAATTAACTAAAAACAGAACCATATACAGCATATACTGTACATTATTAAGTACAGCAGTTATCCCCTTCTTCTAGCAATGGTATCATGACCATTTATAATTCTTTCTTAGTCTCTTTATCAGATTTCATCCAGAAACTCCAGAACTTTGTATGCAGAATTAATAACAACTGGGAAAAGGCTCTACAAGCTACTTTTGCAGGTATTTGATGTGACCTTCCTTTAAACTTAAGCAATAGCAGCATGACCCTACTATTGTCACAGAAGCTTGATCAGGACTAGACTAGGTATCATAGCGGGGATCTCTGAAGCTGTGAGGCTACAGCGACCACAATTTGGGCCACCACCTTCCCTCATATTAACTTAGAAATGAAAAACAAATGGAACTATAGTCATTTCAACTGCAACGATGTTGTAAGAAGTTTTTATTTTATTTTATGATAAAAGTTTTTTTTTTTTATTTTCTTTTGAAATAATGCAACATTTAAACAGTCTCATACTAATTATGATACTAATATATTCTACTAAAAACAGACCAATTTTATATATAATAAATTCATTCTGGTATATTTAGAAAGGTAGCAGCCAAGAAACCACTTTTTTTTCTGAAAAGTAACAGAGTGGAAAGGCTAAGATATGCTAAAGCATGATCAGTGAAAAAGAGTATTATGGTGTGAAAAATCCAAGTTTGGAATATTTGTGTCCAATATGTTTTATGTGATCAATATATCACACCAAAACAACAGACTTTTGCACAGTACTGTAACAAGACAAAATAGGTCATTTTATTTCCTTTTTTAAATGTACATTTATTTTATGTTTTTTTAGTAACATATTGACTATGAGCCTTCTTTCACATTACATTTACTCTAAGAAAAATAAAAAAGTTTTACTTATAAAAAATACAAACTTACTTTCAACCCTACAACCGTTCAACTTACAACAAGTGTAGCTTATTTCAAATTTTTAAGTTAACCTGCGGGCAGCATGGTGACACAAATGGTTGTCGCTGTAGCATCACACCTTCAGAAATGTCCAGTTCAATTTCCAGTCCAGACTCCATTTGTGTGAACTTTGAATATTTTCCCTGCAGTATTCTGGGCACTATGTGTTCTTGCCACAATCCAAAACATGCATTAGGTTAGCTGCCATCTTTAAAGTGCCCCTGTGCATTTGTGTGTGTGTGTGTGTTTGTGTGTGTGCGTGTGCCCAATGATGGATTGTCAACCTGCAAAGTTTTGGTTTATACCTTGCACTGTGTGCTACCAGTTAGGTACCAGGTAGAAGATGAATGAATGTATGAAAACTAAGCTGTGAAATTAGGTACTCAAATGTTTGATTAAGATCCATGCGTTGACAATAACTGTGATATGTGGTTTTTCATATTTGTGCTTTAGCTTAACAATAAAAAATACCGACAACTGCAGAAATTTTATAACTTTTTTTTTTATCTTTGCCAAGGGTAGCTGACTGTACTTGACACTTATTTGAATATTATAAGGATTGAGAGAGAAAGAAAATCTTCAGAGACCTTTATGTCTTAGACTATTTCTTCCTATTATTTCCTATTTTTGCTCTCTGTATCTCACATCTTCCTCACATATGTTTTTAAAGATGTGCTTTTACTGAATAATTTATTTGTAATTTACTTGAAAGGAATTTTGTATGCATGCCAAAGTCAGATTGATGGGCAATTTACCAGTGTTGAGCCCTTATTATTTTACTGGGTAATTATACAGGGTAAAAGTGAGCAGAAGCTGATATATTGCTGGAAAACATGCATTGACCTTTCAGTGCAAGAAATGATACAGTAGCACCTAAAAATAGGTGCCAGAATGTGGCTTATTTTGGTCCCTGAGTGTATTCTAACATTATTGAACCTATTAGATATTCTTAAATAAAACTCCTCCAAGTAAATGAGACCCCACCTTAACATTCAATATAACCACATTTAAGGCCCATACAGAATACCAAAAAAACCATCCAAATGACACCTTAATGTCCCCACAAATACGTCATAGGCCATAACATTGTCAAATATGAAAGAACTGCATATGAAGGTTTCAGTTTAAAAGCTTTGATTTGTATTCAGTTATGTAACTCATTACAGCATAAGGACAAATATATTTCTATTAAACAAATCTAGGGTAATATCATGGGAAATTAAAATCAGGAATGTTCAGAAAATTCAGGAACATTAACACACTGTCTATGCCTTGTGTGCCAGTGTTGAAGTAGGCTTGTTAATACACAAACTATTTTTTTAAAATTATTATGTCAAAATCAACAGTTAAAATACACATCAGATAATTTCAATGATTCTATTGCTGACTAAGTTATTTCCAAAGTTCTTGTGAAGTGTGTGCATTCATTTAATTAATGGCACCCAATGGTTAGCAGTCTCTAACTATTCAAATACATAACATATTTCATTAAAATTTGTTATTGACTAGGTACTTAAAACTTGACTAGGATGTTCATATAACTTGAAGATACTATAAGATTTTATGGCTCTCCAATCTAGCAATATTTTTAGAAAGTGTTTACTTGCAAAGCAAGCTGAACGAAATGTAAACTATATGAAAACAAATGCTTAAATGCTTCAAATGTTTCTGCTGGCTTCATGAAATATGTTTTTAGTAGAGGTGAATCATGGACGTAATGGTTCACATTTAGTGGTGTGGGACAACTGAAAAGAAAAAATATTTTTCTGTATTTTCTGGGGTTTTATCAATAATGATAATTAGACAGAACATTGTATACCACGGGTCTAGAGTCTAGAGTCTTTAAAAGTTGTTTAAGCCCATCTCACAACCACCTGAATTGGCACTCTGTCACGTTAAACTAGTGACAGCATTTGTTATGTATTTTTTTATGTCATTACGCTCTTTTTTGCAAAACGATTCTGCTAAAGTTTGTGGATGGCAACCGTTTTCTTAAAAAAATGTGCAGATTTTTAACCAATATCCATCTTTTCAAAACCAAACTAACTCCATGTGAATTCCTTGTGCCGTTTGTTCCTTCATCTTACATAAAATAGTGAATATGTGAACTTGAATTGTTGTTTTTTTTTAATTGTTTTTTTGTTTGTTTTTTTGCAAAGAGTGACAATCAACATTCAGCTGGCATATCATTAAAACTATGAAAAAGATATAGATATTAAAAGTTAAAACTTGCTCATTTGTACAGATGTTAACATTGTCCTTTCTCCATTACAGTAAGGTTTATTAATGGTGTACAAGCCAATAATGACAGTGCCACAAAAGGAACAATTCATTTTCCACTTTGCACTGCTTTTAGAAGGCCCTTAGACTCTATCTCAAGGGGGGTGATTAAACAACGGAGGTGTGAGAGATTCCTGTACTCTGTCAGTCATTCACTCCTGTTAGTCAGTACTTCATGAAAAGAGACAGCAATTACAATAAAACACCTGCTCTTCTCTGGCAACCTCAAATGCCTTTTTGTAAGGAGGATTATAACTTCAATTCTAGGTTGCTGATCTCTGTGTTCTGTAACCTGAACTCTAACTCATATTTTCTGTGCATGAACGCCTCCTCACACACATGTAAAAATACAAACAGGCCTCCTTTCAAAACAATTGTATTTCCATTTAAACTCAAATTTGCACTCAACTAATTTACCTGTGGCTAAAGGACACTTCACAATTTGAGCCTTGTACTTTGTGACATAGAACATTATCATGCTGGCAATAGCCATTAGAGGATGAACTAATTGTGTCCATTAAGAGAGGTGCATGGCTATCAACAATACTGAAAGGCTATGGGATCCAAACTATTATTGATTTGTATAACGGGTTCAAAATCTGCCAAGAAATCATTCCCGGCACTGTTACACCAGCTCCACCAGTCTAGATTGTGGACACAAAGCATGTTGGGTCCATGAATTTATGTTGTTTGATCTAAATTCTAACCCTACCATCTGCGTGCTTGAGCAGCCCACTTTTTTCAGTCTTCCACTGTCCAGATTTGGTGAGGCTGTGTCCACTGTTCTTGGCTGACAGAAATAAAACTTCATGTGTATCCCTATAGCCCATCCACCACATGGTTTAATGTGTGGTGCATTCTGCAGTGTTTTTCAGCTCAACATAATCGTGCAGCGTGGTCATCTGAGTTACTGAAGCCTGTCAGCTCGAGCCAGTCTGGCCATTCTCCATTGATTTTTTTTTTTTTTTTCACAGAAGCATTTCTGCACACAGAACTCATTGAAGGTTTTTTATCATGTTGAATAAACTGTAAAGACTTCTGTGGGTGAAAATCCCAGGAGATGCAGAAGAACTAAAACAGCTTGTCATGCCACAGTCAAAATAGCTGAGGTCACTTTTTCCACAATCTGATGGCTGAAGTGAACATTACCTGAAGGTTCATATCTGATAATAGCATGCATACTGCATGACTTTCTTTTGACCATCATAAATAGTTCTTTAATTATGGGCTAATTATTTTCATTTTAAATTTTGTTGCTTAGCACCAGAAAAAACACATAGAGACAACACCTGAGGAACAATATCTAGCGATCCTGGGTGCAAACAACAGACAGCAAAACAAATCAGAAGGTTTGCCACTATATTATATTGCCATCATTAAAATCAGTTGAGGTAGGAAGTTTCTTATAAGAAATACTGAAATTAGTATTCTTGATATCTAAATATTCATTTTCTGTACTGTTTTCTGAAATAGTCAATTCTGGTAATGGGTTTAGATGGTTATACTAAATATTATTAAATCTATTTTACTATCTTATATTTTATATGAACCTTTCTCATGTTTTGTTTTTGTGTAGGCTTCCAGAAATGGTTGTTTTAAACAATTTACTCACACACAGAAAGTGCTCCTCAGGAAGAACCGGATTTGTGCAATCCTGAATTTGATAGACCTTATCATATATTTAGCTACTGTAATATTTAAATACAAGTGTGCAGGGTCAAAAATGTAGTTTGCACCTAAAGAGGGATCACACATCACTTCCACTCCTCTTCCCGCTGAGCAAAATGTTATGGTAATGGCGCTTTGCTGCCATTCCTCTCCAGCTGAGTCTCACTGGGTGTTGGTCTCCTCTAACAGGAGTTAATTATCTGTAGGCACCTTATATGGTTATACTGGCTAATCCACACTACATTGACCTTACTTCGAGGTTGTGCAAAGAGTTGTGTACTGCACAGGTTGCGTACTGATATGCTTATTGACAATTACTGTATGTGTCATAAATATTGAGTACCTGGTAAAGATTAAAACGCTGTCGTTAAATGCTTTATTATTCCAAGGTGAACTCTGTGACCCAGAGTGAAGTTTTTGACTGTGTGATAAAATTATCTGAGGGGCTTTCCGCAGTGTTTGATCTAATCGCTAGTGCTTTAGTTTCATTCATTTAAATGATGTCAGTGCTGCTCAGCAAGGGGGTTTGAGAACAATGAACACAGAACAATCTGAGAGTGCCATGGCGGATACTTTAGATGGTCCTGGAAATGTCAGCTTTGGGAGACGTCATGCAATTATTCTGTAATGCGATTTAGATTTTTTTTTGTTATAATTGTAACCCTGTCAGATTATTTTAGTCGCATGTAAAACACTTTTTAATTGGTATTAATATATGACGCAATTGCACTATTGGCCTGGTCTTATGAGCCTTGATTTCTGGCGTAAAACAAAAAAGAGGATCTTGGATCTAATCTGCCTTGTAAAGGATTTCGGGGTATATTTGTTGGGAAAAGTTGAGCCCCCTATTACCAAGTGAGCACTGTTGCAACACAAGAACACAGCTAAATATGGTTGCTGAACATGTCCATCCCTTTATGATCACTGTTTACTGCCACAGATGCTCAAATCATCTCAAATGTGTTTCTTGATTATAACAATGCTTTGCTACTTGACCATACTCCCTTCCTCAGACAATTACATCTGCAAGTGACACTTAAGGACTCTCCTATTATTATTATTACTACAATTATTAATTCAATTCAATTTTATTTATATAGCGCTTTTTACAATGGTGCATTGTCTTAAAGCAGCCAATCCCAAGCCCAGGGCGACAGTGGCACGACTATTATTAGTCGTGATGGTGGTATTAATAGTATTATTACCACATTTTTTTCATTCAAGGCATAAGAAATCTTTCAAGGACATGAATTAATAAACAAATTTGATATGCACAAAGCAGCTTGGTTCTTTATTATTATCTAGTATGTCTTATCATTGTATTCTGTAACTATGAGAAAATAATAAAAGACTATTAGATGTATGTTTAAATTTATGTTATATGTTTTCGGGTACTCCAGGTTCCATGGAGCAGTGTGGTGGCTCAGTGGGGAACACTAAAAGGTCCTGGGTTTAATGTTACTAGGAGTGATCTGGGTCCTTTTAGTGTGGAGTTTGCAAGTTCTCCCAATGTCCATGTGGGTTTACTTCAGGTTCTCTGGTTTCCTCCCACAGTATAACGACATGAATTAGGTTAATTGTTTATGCTAAATTGCCCCAATCTGAGAATTTTATAGAAATTGATGGTGAAAGTAACATTATCCATAGTAATCAATATAGTAAACAAATCCAAATAAACAAACAAACAAACTCAAACAAAGACATTCTTTCTGGGTTAGGTGGAATTTCCTAAGGTGCTTTTGAGTATGAGTGTGTGTATTAGTGTGTATTATGAGTGTGTGTGTCTTGTAGTAGATTGGGGCAATGTCTAGGACTGTTACTGCCTCGCAACCTGTGTCGCTAGCTAGGCACCACCTTTTGCGCTACCCTGTCCCAGATTAAGTGGACAAATAGCAAATGAATTAGCAGATTTAATTCATCATAACAGATGAATTAAATCATTAATATTTTTAACATTTTTATGCCAAATAATCTGTGCTATATTCATTCAATTTTTATACTTTTAGTTACATGTTTAAAACAACTTATTTATATTATATTGCATTAAGTAAATTATATACTTATGTATGAAATAAGTGTTAAATGTTTTTGTCATCATCATGACTTTGTGAACATTCTTTTCATATATTTTGTACAATTAGATTGTACATAATGTTATGAGATATTAAATTTGATATGGCTGACCTAAATCTGAATCACTATTGGAAACATGTAAAATGTACAAGCTGAGAGGAACAGGACGCAGTGCATCACATTTTCATTTATTCAAGCATTGACGCATAAAGAAATTGCGTTACGCCTTGCTAAAGAAATCCATTAACATGGGAAAACAACATTGTTATCTCAAGATAATGACAAGAATGATTTAAGATCTTCAGAAACAAATATGATTAACTTTTTTATGGGAAAAGTATTATGATCGATTTCTCAAAAATACCAATTTACAGTCCCATTATAATAACACAAATAATAATAAAAAAAAAATTCATGTTTGCTTATGCATAAAGCATCAGAAATCTGTTGATTAACATACTTCAAATGTTACAATTAATAAACAGGAAACAATTTATAGGTTAGGATCACTGGACTAGGTCTTAACATAACATATGAATCATTTAAGCCTCACCAGAGGCACAACGAGCTAGGGATAGTGCATGTAATTTACAGACGTGTTACCATGGTAGCAGAAAGCAAAGGTGAGTATTTTGCTGACACCTGCTTAAGAGTGATTTAGTCCAGGGGCTCAAAGGGTGCACACCAAACATGATGTAGATCTGTGGGGGGTTCTAAGGATGGCTTTTTTGGACTGCAGCTTATTTGTGCCCTTTTAGAAATAGGCCTCTACCAGTTTATGAGTTCTCAGAGACGATAGTAAAGCAAGGCAGCTGAAAACTCTAAGACTGGAGGGGAGTCCCACTGCAGGAATGAAAGCACTGATGTGACAGTACCAGAGTATCTGTAAATCCATGCACCAATGGGTAAACATCCTACAACTGACCTCATCACACTTCACACTTTGAACACTTTATATGACTACCATAGACACTTAATATTGTTTAAATGCTCTCAACTATTTCTAATATAAATCTATATTTTGTTAATTTTCTTCATTAATAGTTAGACAAATCCAGTAAATCCTTCTGATAGATGGTCCATTTCCATTGGTTTGTTGCAATGTTCTTTGAATAGCCAGGTGCTGAGCTGGCAGGAGTTACTTTGTAGACAGAATCGAATCTGTTGCAAACATTTTTTCAGCTATACCTCTGTGGGTGCAGAAGTATGGTTGCTGTAAAAATGGTGCTGAAGACCTAAAAGTTGACTTGAGGAGGAGCTGGGCTAATGTTCTCACCTCCCAGGAGGTGGATACCCAGGGCAGAATTATGTATAAATAAACTGCAAATAAAGCTGATGAAAACATTAAATACTCTCTGTAAAGTAAGATGGAAGACATTAACATGTTGACTGGTTGTTAAGGTGCTAGAAGGACCAGAAAGTCCAGGGTTCAAATCCAACCTCTGCCAAGCTGCCACAGTTATGTTCTAAGATTGTATCAGTAAGTCACTCTGGATAAAGGTGTCTGCTAAATGAATTAATTGACTAAATGTCATTGTAAATCACCATGCAAGAGTCACAGGTTCTGAGGCAGGGCACCAATCCATCGTATAGAACACACATGCAGACACTAATGCACACATTCACACACTAAGGTCACTTTAGTGTAATCAATAAAACTAACATGACTGTCTTTCGGTTTTTGAAGGAAACCAGAGAACCCAGAGGAAACCCATGTAAATTTGGAAGAGAACATACAAACTCTACATAGAAAGGATCCAGACTGCTTCACCTGGGATTGAACCCAGGACCTTAATGCTGTGAGGTGACAGTGCTACCTACGAGACACCATGCTGCACCTTTATAATAATAATAATTATTATAATTGTTATCATTATTATTATTGATTAAGTTAAATCATATATGTACATTTTACTATAGTAAAATATTTTTTAAGGGGGGGGTGGTATTGGTATGCTATACAATGTACATATAATGTACAACTGATTTTAAGCAAAGCAGAGCGACCACTGGGGTTGCTTTCTTCAGCAGCACATTTATAGCCACTAACTACATTCCCCAACAATAAACAATTCTTTTAATAATAGTAATTTCATCTGAAATGTTTTTTATTTTGTAGGCAAATGTGTTTTTTTTTTTATCTGTGAACTTGAGTTATTTGTGTGGTCGTATAGGGAGATGCTGCACATCCACAAACAGAAATCAGTAGTATACAATCTCAGTCACTTTCTGCATATGTGTTTGTGCATATGTGGGGGCAGCTGTGGGTTTTGTAGTAAGTGATTTTCTAACTACCAGGTTAAGGTTAACTGTAACACAATTTTTGTACCCTGGTAATCATTCAACTGTCATGTACAAATGTAAAAGCCAATGAGTCACAATATTTTATTTTGTGTTTAAAAAACTGCTGGTAAACTAGATTGCGGCTAATTTTAAACCCTTAAGACAACAAAAGGGTTAAGTGTGGCTCTGTGTGAGTCTGACATTAGGTCTGCTTCAAATATACTTCACAACAGCCACGCAGAAGGTGAACTATCAACTGGCTGAGTTCCTGAGTCTGTTCTACAAGTAGCTGCATTCCATCAGTGCCAAACTCTGGCCGTGTGTTCTGTAAGGACAAGAATGGGAGAAAAATTGAGGTAGGCTTACAAAACTGTGAGTTTCGACAATATCACCTGAATGCATACAGCACTAGGATAGTATGAGCCAGCATGCAGTACTTTAACAGGGGGAAACCACCCTCGAGGGAATGCAAATTTTCAATGTTGGCATGGAGCTGAGACCATGGCTCTCAGTATTCACAATAGCCTGGGTCTGAACTGCTTTGCCAGTCTGTATAACAGCTGCATGTGCAATGATAAAATCCTTGTTCATGGTGATGGAAAAATGACCCATGTTAAGTCTGCACCAATAAAGTGTACTAATTCTCATGGATTTAAATAGCTGGTTTGTCAAGTGTCCATGGTGCTATGGACATTTACCAGTAGCCATTTGGTAGCTGTTCTTATTCGGAGTGACTTACAACTGATACAGTGAGTCTATATGGTTTTTATAACTTTTAAAATTTAATATCTGATTATTAAACTGATTTAACAGAGATCTAGAAAATTAATCAAATTTAAAAAAATGCTAAGGAGTGCTATGTTAGCTCAGTGATAAGATGTCTTAGTCCATTTCAACTGACTTGTATGTTTTCTCGGTCTGCGCATGCACGCAAACATAACTGGATATAGCCTAGAGCTCTCACAACTCTGTGGCTAGCAGAATCAAACATAGTTGCCAGGTCCACTTATTCTAATATAGCTTTTTCCTTGTTTTTTTGTCCATAAACATGCTTGCGTTTTAACTGCTGCACTGTAAAAATGGACTCTGAAATGTTGTATATGTTTGAGGAAATTAAGAATTTTGCAATTTAATTCTTAATATTTAAAGCTATTATTATGTTTCAGTGAGATTACTTGCTGGTTGCATTAGATTAGATAAGGTCAGATTATTATTACACTACTCACAAAAAGTAGGGGATATTTCACACATTTTTGTGAACAGCATATCACAGCAGTCTTGTAAACTCTGAACTTTCTGATTATCTGATTTCCCAGCTGCATGTAAAATCATTGATCAGATTGCTAACAAACGCTGAGTTTCTGCAGCTATTGAATTATTAAGTGCATTTAAATATCCTTTCCTTTGAAGATGCTGAGAAACTAGTTCATGCATTTATAACCTCGAGACTGGATTACTGTAACGCTTTACTCACTGGATGTTCT
>JAVSBV010000086.1:2176758-2190034 GCA_033117975.1 Parotocinclus spilosoma | reverse complement strand
AGCCCTACCAGTTATATCAGTAATACATCACATTTCTTTTGCCATGCGGATCCATTGTTTAATAAAGCTATTTGGCTACAAGTGTATTTATATACAAGCTAAAGATTTTACATAGAATATGACATGTGGCTCTTTATTCAGCAAATAAATCATTTAGAAATTATTTCTGACTTTTTAAAAGCTTTTTGAAGCTAACCCAAGATAAATTTCAACACATATAATAGATCCACTGAGGAAACTTTAAATGTCATATATCTTAATAAAAGCAAATATGTGTCCACTCTACCATAAGATATTCAAATGCTTAAATTTGACAGTTGAATTGTATAGGCAGTGGATGACTGGTAACCTTTAAGATTAGGAAATACACTCACCTGCCACTTTATTAGTTATGCCTCTTTGTTACTACACTCATCGTCCATATTATAAGTTCCTTATACCATATGAAAGCACTTTGCAGTTCTATAATTATATACTGTAGTCCATCAGTTCATCTATATACTTATAGTTTCCATTGCTCTGCTCTGTACTGATTTAAACTCCACATGTCCACCGTAGTGTGTTTACTATTTGGGTGGTGTATAATATGTAGAACTGCATCAACACTGGTGGTGGTGGTGTTAGTGTGCGTTGTGCTGGTACAGCAAGGGCTGGGTGTGGAAGCATGGTTCAGATTCGGAACTGGTTAAACAATTTCAAGAAAAAAATGTATGCTTAAAAATGGCTGCAATAAGTGAAAATGATAAGTGAAAAGCTACATTGATTGGTCAGTGTAGAATTAAAATGTATATCTGGTTTTCATTTTCTTTAATGTTGACAACCTCTAGGTTTAGTATGAGATTAAATACTTGGGAATATACTTTTGAAGGCAATTGGTTGTCATCCTCATTTCCAACTGAGAAATATCTGTGCATTTTTTAGCTTACATGTGGTTACAATAGTTATACAATTACAATTAGTTATGTACCACACTTATATTTTCAGAGACGTATTTAGTTATTTATAATGGATAAACTTTTTTGAAATAAGATAAGACTCCCCACAGTGGGGAAAGTGACACTATTACAGCAGCAAAAAGATAGCAAGGCAAATTTCAAATTTATTTACATAACACTTTTTACAATGGTGCATTGTCTCAAATCAGCTTCACAATATTATAATACCTTAAAAGGCCAAGCCTAGGGTGACAGTGGAAGGGAAAAACTCCTTTAATATAGAAGGAAAAAATCTTGGGAGGACAGAGACTCAAAGAGGGACCTATTCTCCTTGGGTGGCCTAGATGTTAATTTGAATAATTTAGTTGTAGTAGTATTAAAATTAAATAAATAATACAATTAAAATGAATAATAAAATTAAAATTAGTAATACAATTTAAATTAAATAACGAAATAGCTTTAAGATAATGAACCCTCAGCATTAAGTTATTAGAAGACGTTGTGCCTCCAAAAACTAAATGATGGAGGGATTTGCTGCATTCTGGTGGGACCTGGGCATGGCGGAACTGGGTTCTGTTGATCAAGACCAGTAGAGTGATGCTAAGGTAGAGGAGCATCTAAGTGCGTGAAGAAGGAACTGGTACCGACCAGAACATCAGCACGAAGGGAAAAGAGAAAATGTAGTTTCTTATTGGTTAGGAGCATAGAGTCTATTAACAGTCATTGATGCCAGGTACAGCCTGAAACTCCCCCAGCATTAACTATAGCAGCATAGCTAGAAGGGTAAGAACCAGAAGGTAAAACAGCCAAGGGCAAAAGCCAAGCTGAGCCATGAGTGCCAGTCTAAATCTAAAACAAGCCTGTATAACTAAGAATGTTTTTAGAACAAGACTTTTTTAGACCGAACTTCAAACTAAAGTGGCGAGTTTATTCCATGGCTGGCTGGGGGGAACGACAATGTAAACGAGTATGAATAGTGATATTGATGCATAGAAGAACAAACTGATAAATAAAAGTAACTGATATCGATGAAACCTGATGAACCCTGATCTCTAATTTCAGACAAGTCAAAGGTTTTGTGTGTTTCACTGCTTCTTCAAGTCAGTTGTGGTATTTGTTCAGGCCTGGTTGTTGTTGGCTGCATTGCAGGCTGTAGCTTATGAGCTTTTACACTCTTTAGGTTTATTGATTCCAGGGTGACTGCTCAGGTCTGTATTGAGGAGCCAGTTAAATGAACAGTGGGATGATAAACTAGAAGTGTTGATGACCCGACTTTTATTCTCTATCATGTCTGTATTTGTATTCCATTTAACACTGTGATGGGGTGTATATGGGGTTCAAATTTGAGTCGGAGTATGAGGAAAGTTTGAAAGGTTTTGGAGGAAGATCAAATGCCATTGATTAAAATTAGTTTATAAAGTGTGTGGTACACACAGTGCTAAATAAATATACCATTTGTACGAGCTGGACAGATGTAAACTACTTAAGCTCTAAGCCATAAATCATCTCTTTCATTGTCCATTAGTGTCTCCTTCTTGATTTATCCCTTTCCAGTCCTAGGCTGTAGATGGAGATCTCTCCACTTATCAGTGGCAGTAAAATCGACTGCATCATAAAATTGGAACAGATATGATTGCTGGCCCCATCCTCATCGTCTGTGACTGGGGTTGTTCATGATTCAGCGTACGCTGGACCATTCAGACTCATTACCATTATTATTATTGATTATTGACTCATAGAGAACTCATCAGCATATCACATTAGTCTACTGCTGATTCTGCAGTCAAGCTTGCCCTAATGTAAACGGATTGGGATTAAGCCAGGGCACTGCAGCAACACCAGAGGTAGCATCTGGGGGTTGTGTCTTTGTCAAACTGCCGGTGGACCCGTGATTTCAGAGCTGGTGAGTGGCAGATGTAATGAAATGTATTTGAAATACAAGTCTGACATTTATCCATAAACATAGCCTTTTCAGCAGTAGATAAATTGAGAAACTGTTTGTTTCCTTCAGTAATCAGAAATAATAGCAGGCCTGGCAATGGCCATATTGTTTGCCTGGATGACATTTGAGTGTGACGAGCTGTGACATATTGCTTCATCCCCTTTGGCCTTCCTGTGTAATGTTCCTTTTTTTCCTCATCTACCCCTTCTTCCCATATAGACACAGAGTGTGAAATACTTTTAACAAATTAGGCACATACCTCCAGATACTCCAGTGAAGCAGCTCTTTAAGCCGAAAGTGATAATTGGTCTAATTGATTGGGTTTTTCAGTAATGAGACCCTGCAGGAATTGTCTGGAGATGACTGAGATTTAGACCTAGAGGGCTGATGGTGGTGTGCCCCAGTCTGTTGCAGGAAATAGATTTTTTGGTGTTTTTTTTTTATTATTATTTTTCACTTCTTCTTTTATTTATTTAGCATTGATGTTTCAAAAAGTGCTTGTTTAGCATGTGATAACAGATTTTTTTGCAGCAAGACAAGGCTTTGCAGTTGCCGTCCTGTCCCCTTACAGTCGGATTGTGATAGGCCAACTAGCAAATTCCTAATGACCAGTGTTAATTTATGTGAGACAGGTAGACAAATGTAGATGTAGTGAGGGTGACAATATTTTAGGTTTTATAAAGAAAACCAAACATTAAGGTGACAAGAGTTTGGCAAACATGTGGCTGTGGCCCTGCTCTGCGTTATGTGCTCTGGAGAAGTAAAGCAGGGTTCAGTCATTTCTAATAAATTTATAAATGTTACTTAACGATTTGCACATGAGTCTTGGCTAAACGTCCCGCATGCCCAACTCTGATAGAGGATCTCAGGGACTGGGGCTGAGACCTTATTAGAAAAGTTTGCTTCATACTACTATTAAATAAATTAGTTAAACTGGCTTAATTATATGTTTGAGAAATTGAATGATGAAAGTCATAAGTTAAAAGCACAGAGAATTGATGGACAGTGGTAGAGAATAGTATTCACTTGTTAAGACAATACACTATGTACACACACTACTACTGCCATGGGTTGAGAGAATATTCACTTTTATGGATGCCCACTAAAATTTTCCATGCACTTATTTGGCTCAAGTGTCAAATTTTCCCACTTGATGTTGTACTGTAATATTTCTGCCACACAAAGCATTTGCACCCTGTCGATAAGCCAATACAGATAAGGCTCAGAGAGCGGCATAAATATAGGAGATGAGCTAATATGGTCTTCTGTGGTGAGCTCGTTAAGGGCTGGGAGGATGCTTCTTCAATTAACTCCTTTAATTAAAACACTTGTCATATTGCAGTGGTGAGGCAGGGTGGTGTTGGAGAGGTCAGGCACTTTTTAATGAAGATGTAAGCAAGAGGCCAAATGATTCGTACAAAGCACCAGATATATTAGCCCCTTCATCAGCACCACCCAGCTGATTTTACTGGAGTGTCCGTGCTGCCCCTGTGCCCTTCCCTGGGCTGTGGGTAAGTTTAAATCACTTATTGTGTGCAAGCAACTTAACATGATATACATATGCCGAAAGTATGCACAAGTGGTTTTCCAAACATGGCTGGCATATTCCTGGTGTTCTTTGCAAAACTACAGGTAGACTATATTCACATTTCTGTTTAAGATAGTGGTAAGGGGTGATGAGAGGGAAAAATTATGTGCAAATAATGCAAATGCAGCATTCAGAAAGTATGACTTTGCAAAGGAAAGGGAAAGCCCGCAGTCTCCTCCCAGATCCACTCTCTGGCAATGAAGTCAACGTTTGAATAATTAATCTACTGTTCTGCAGGGCTGAAGCGGTGAAGATTGAGAGGGTGAGAGGGGAAAGGGATAAAAGAATGTGAATGCGAATGAAATTTAGATGCAGAGAAGTGATAAGTCATACAAAAATACTGTATGCGAACCTGTAGAATTTATCAGTTAATATGAAGGTGACATTCAGCGTTAGAAACAATTGTTCGGAATTAGAGTTAATTGACTATTACGCATAAGCAGGCATCCTGTCATATTTAAAGTATGGGAGGTTCTTTGGATTGTTTGTTGTTGAGTTGGTTTGTTTTGACCACTGTAACATCTTATCTCGTCATTTGGTGCCTAAAATCGCCTTTTAGCCCTCAATTTACATAAATTTAAAATGAAATAAGTTTGTGAACACACTTAAAATGTGGTTAATTGTAGACTCGTATGCACGGTTTTACACACACAGATCACTTTTATCACTTTATTAGCTACACTCATTATTAAATTTATCAAATTTATTATTTACCATATATAAGCAAATTATATTTCTTCAATTACCTACAGTAGCCCATCTGCCTTTCTGCATACTATGTTAGTCCCCATTACTCTGTTCTCTAATGGGCATGGTCCCCACAGGCCACCACAGATCAGGTACTATTGTGATAGTGGATCATTATCAGCACTGCAGTGAAAAATTTGTGGTGGTGATGTGCTGTGTGGGTTTTGCTGGTATGAGTGGATCAGACACAGCAGTGCTGAAACATTTTCACTACCTTTGTGCCTTATTAGGCATACATACCATGTTGCTTCACCTTGTTAAGACAATATATATATATATATATATATATGACAATATATTAGAACTATTAGGCTTACTTTAATCTTTAATCCATCTTTTGAGGTCATTGCTGACTGTAATGAGAAGTGTAACTGCATATGAGGTCAGGGCATGTAATGAACTCTAAATGTGCATGTAGTGTGCTCGAAAGGCATTATACCTTGATGCCTAATGGAAAACAAAATTTTATTCTGTATTTGTAATTCACTATGCCCTGTACTCTGGTCAGATTGACTCACTGAATAAGATCTGTTTTGTTCATGTAATATGCTCATATGGTAAGAGTTGTTTCTAAGTTCCTAAATCCCCCCAAAAACAAGCACAAACATGGCCATTCATAATTGCCAAAACATTCTTCTGTTGTCTGAGTTTAAGTGTCAGTAGTAGGGCTAAAGAGCTGAAGCTGGTATCAGGTCAGATCTGGCACTGTCTACTGAGTCTAGCCCATAATTCACTAGGCGGAGACAGAGGTACACTATATACAGGGCGCCTTTCCATTTCAGGGTTCCTTAACCACATCAGAGTTTGATCTGAGATCTTAAGGAACCTCTATAAGCCATATGAAATGCTTAATTAGATCAGCCTCCTTATTTGCAGGTAAAGGAATAATCTGGCACGGTTACTGACTGCACAGATGTAATATTAGGAGGTAAAACACAGAACATTTGACATATTTATATAGACAGCTGGCATCAGCAAGCAAAGCATTACCACTACGGCCTCATCTGTGTTGTGAAAACACACGCAGCAGTCTGCTCTGAAGCACAGGCATAACTCATCCATTCTCCGTAACCCCACTTAATATGATATTACAATGTTTATTCTGACAGGGAATTTCTGACTTATTCAGAAAATATATCTTGGATTATTTCATCTATTCACACAATTTCACATTTGCAATGCCCAATGCCATTCTGAATACACTACCCATTGTTTTTTCTCTTTACTTTGTCATCTTGTCTGTGTATATATTCCCTCACCAGTCTTTTATTGGCATGTTATTAAGAACTACCCAGTGATATTATTAATATCCTGTCAGCAACATCCAGTGGTCAGAAGCAGACGTTGATGAAGAACTAATGGACGATCAACACAAAACTGCATGTGAAACAAGATTGCTTACGTGCCATTTTGATAGCTTTCGGCCAATCTCATCCTCCATAGCCAAAAATGCACTGATAGAGAGTTATACAAACAAGATCACATAAAACAGAGGTTCAACGAATGTGAGCAAGTTAATATAGTTTTAGGTTGCATTGAACATACAGGTACAAACAAAGCTGTATTATTTACAAAAAAGTTTCAATTGGTTGTCATAGTACACAATCATGAACACCATTTACCGCTAGTTATAAATGTACAGCGGAAAGTAATACAAACAAACACGGCTTAGTTCTCTTCTCCCTTTTTGTGGCCTAAAACTCCCACAGCACTTTATCACTGCTTCGGTAGGTCCAGTAATACAAGTCTGTGATGCTTCTTTACACCGTATCCTCTCTTTAGCATGATTCATCATGATTCAACACTATGCATTATTGAGTGTTGCTTGAGACTGTACTTTATAAGTTACTCTTGTCTGAATCAATCATAGATTAGTCCTTTACATTTGCCATTACATTTAAGAGGTACATAGCTGTGTCAAATTGGCACTAAGTGTTCCTAATGAGCAGAACATAATCAATCCTTTTTGACATATTCAAATAATTCACAAGGTAAAATTACTCAACACATTGTAAAAACTGACATTGTTATAGTTGTGCAATTGTCCATGCAAAAGAGTGATAATTGTAGTATATATTGTAGTATCATATCTGTTAATTAGTATTGGCTGTACACAAGCTGAGGAAAGTGGGGGGTTTTTGTTTTTGTATTTTGTATATATTTATTTTTTTAGATTAGATGATTTAATTATGTTCATTAAGCTTGTAGTAGGTGCTGTAGATCTTTGACACCTGCCACTGTGAGGGAAAATGGGGGTGAAAAGGGAGCGCATTTTGATTACCGAGCTCTGGCTGTTTTTTGGAAAGCCGCCTTCGACTGGCCGAGCTTGTTTTGGCACCGTCCACACAAACAGGCTAATGACTTTCCACAATAGTGATAAAATGATCAGAGGTTCCTTATGTTGTTCGGTGAAACAGCCGTCATCAGATCATGCTCTCTGGTGCTATACATTGGTGCTATACATTATTGCTCATGTTTTATAAATTCTAGGCAAGAAAGACCAATATTACCAGTGTCATAACCAGTGATTTTAATCTGTTACTCAGCAGCTGTAGGTTACATGAATTTGGTGCAATAGCCTTTGACTGAATATGTGCAGTGATCCATTCTCTAGCACAAGATCACTTATTGCTGGACATGATTCACCAGAAAGCCATCACAGTTCCTGTTGCAAAAATAACCTGGCATAAAGGCTAGATAAATGAATGTGTGTGGGAAGTGGGAATGTGCAAGTGTGTATTTATAGAAAAAGGCTGTAGGCTGGATATATGGGCTGAAAGAGTGTAATTGGGTGACACTCACCAGGGGCATTAGCCTCTTTGAGGTTGGCCCATCCCCAAAACAGGTCTTGGAGAGCAAGAGTTACAGCCCTGATTGTGTCAAACAAAGCAACCTGTAGTGACAGTACCATCAATTTGGCTGACCGATTATAAAAGGTGGTAGCACAACAATGGTTGGCAATTGACTTTAGGAGGTGTTTGTGGATAATTAAAGGAGGAGACAAAGGACATTCTCAGAACATAAGAAAAACTCAGCTTCCCTTTTTTACTTTGAGATACTATTTTCTGTTTCTTTCTTTCAGCTTTAAGCAGTCTGTAACCCATGCCAAAACATTCCTATTTTTTTAGAAATACTTGGGGCGACATGAACAACTAATCAACTATTAAATTAGTTGTAATTAGTTACAATAAATAACTTGGTAGTTTATTTCA
This sequence comes from Parotocinclus spilosoma, assembly GCA_033117975.1. Lineage (NCBI taxonomy): Eukaryota > Metazoa > Chordata > Actinopteri > Siluriformes > Loricariidae > Parotocinclus > Parotocinclus spilosoma. The sequence goes on along the minus strand of JAVSBV010000086.1, from coordinate 2,181,610 downwards.
GTTAACCAAGCTGAGTAATCATTGCACCCTTATTACAAACCATATGATCAGCATAACACATTCAATGAAAGGTTGAATCTTTGAACAAAAAGTACATACATTTTATAATTTAAACTACCATAATGCTTGTATTTGGCCTATATGTCTGTGTTTTGCTTGGATGACAGTGTGTACCTGGACTAGTATGAACTTAAATAGGTTTGTGCAAAATCTTATAATGCATCTCAGAATGATTTCACAATATAAACAAAAATGTGATATTAATAAAAATGAAATCTTAACAAATAAATATTTTTGCTAACGGTCGCAGATTTAAATCCCTACTATGCATATTCATGCGCTTCATTTTGCAAATCTCTATGATACCTGACCTGGCCAGGCTGCACTGCTGGTGCTTAAAGCTTTAGCCCCTGCAGTAATGTTACATTAAACCACTATGCCACCTAAGTCACCTAAGTTTTATATATTGATTTTCAGGTATGGCTAATTTGATTTCCTTGCGGCAATTTGTTGGTTTCTATTATCACTGTAAAAATAAACAGACCTGAGGTTTTCCGGCAGAACATTACAAAGAGAACCACACTCTCTCTACTGGCTTGTGTTCTCACAGTGCATCTTGGTGCCATCACTTCACCTGATAAACATTGCACTTGCACCTAACTCTCCATGACATGAAACAGAAAACGTGGATCACGGGATGACCTTCGATTGCAAGGTTCATTTCTGGCACGTCACATGCCGATTGTAGGCACTTTTGAGGGTGGACAAGGTTAGCACGGTGAGCAATCTGACCAGCCTGTGTCTATGAAGCGCCTTATTCAGCAGAGTGCACTGCAGTGTGTGTGTTGTGACACATTCCTCCTTCAAACTGTAGTAAACATATATGTGACTTGCACCAGAGTAGCAATTTGCGCTTGTTAAAGTCACTTATTCTAGACTGGTCTAGTCTATTGTAGACTTAACAATTTTAACACATTATAAAATAAAATACAAAACTGTCTTTTAACTCTGAACATTGGACACTGGGCATCCACAAGCAGAGGTGGGGGTTTAAGAGTAAGAAGGCTGTCATATGTGTATACAACTTCCCTACCAGTCGTGTGCTTGCTTGCTTGTTAGCTCATATTCGTACTAGAGATGGCTCTATCTTAGGTAATATGCCTAGACTTTTTTTGTGCTGCTGTAAATGGATTTCCATTATGTTTTTGTAAATAGTGTAAATGATGTTTGTAAGCGTATTAGCCTGTCTTATCGTAAGTAGTACTCATTTGTTTGACCATGCACTACATGTATTTTCTCTCTAACTTAAAACTACAGTATATAAACCAGTTTACTAGTCATGTCTTTGTTTGATTATCTGTGTTGGTTGTAATACTGTCTAGCAATGCATTTTGGGGTTCACACAGAACTACCAGGCTCGTCATACCATCCTGTTAAGTGATACAGGTTTCTGATAGACAGGGTTGTAACAGTATGTTACTGTATATGATATAATTAAACAAGATAATTAGAAAAGTGATGAAAAATGTAAAAAAAAGTTTGTTTACCCAAATGAGACGCAAAATCAATTATTGTAATTTAGTAGCAAGTGTATTCATGGGGTGAACAGAATGTCAAACTGGACATTGACTGTTCAGTAGAGTGTATATTCACTGCCAAAACACATTTTTGTGAGCAGTGTATATGTAAATCTCCATAAATTACAAGAGATTTCACAGAACACAATGCAAATGTTAGATGGTGATGCCTGTAAATACATATTATTTGTGGCATAATTTATATATTGTGATAATAATGTTGAAAATGATGGCAATAGTTAGACTAAATAAATGAGTAGTCTTACCTAATGACATCCAGCATTTTTTGGACCAGGTGACCTTTATTAGTTTTAAATCTGACATTAAAAAACGAAGGCTGAATGTAAACGTAGCAAACACATGAAAGTAGCAACTCTGAACTACAAGCAAAATTTCAATTTATTTACTTAATTTAAATAGAAAACAGAAAATATTGTACTATAAAAAACACATATTTAATAACTTCACTATACGCACTTAAACACAAACCTGCTTGCTGTTCAGTGCTGTTTATTTGCTTACATTTCAAAAACTTATTGTTACCCCCATCCTCCTTTTTTTCTTCTCGATTCAAAACAGCTGCTTCAGCAACTTTCCCACACATTACAGATTACAGATTACAGGGACAGCCTGATTTACTTTCTTGGTGTTTGCACCTTAAGAAGCAAGTCGGATGGGGAGGGGGGATCGGAAAAAAAATTGTCCTGACTCGCCGTGGTTCTTTTGAACAGCGAGCAAAAAAGCGAAATAAAGTGCGTTTAAAATACTCAACCAAGTCAGCAGAATTGTTAGAAGCACCTTAGGTGGCAATGCTCGCTGGGTTTTAAGTGAGTACAAGTTTGAGGTAGTTTGTATTGCTCTTTTTTATGGTGGGATTTACCACTCTGAGAGGCACAGCACAGATTCATGGTGCTGTGCACCTTTGCTGGCACAAGGCCATGTCTGCCAGTGAAAGCCATAGTAATGCAGGACATTGATTTAACCCATACTGTTCCGTGAGTTGTGACAGCAAAGTCATGGCCTTTGGTGTGTGGTGACAAAATAACCCGGCACATGGACTCGGCAACTCATTATTCACTGGCTGACACTCCATTTAATCACATTATATTATGTAGCGGCACTGGGCTGCAGTAAATCAGCGCTCATGTTGATGCACTGAAGGTTCGCCGAGCAGCAGACACTGGCTAGCAGTGGCATTTACGGATGGGTTTAATCAATTTCTGCAACAGACATTTTCATTTTACTGCATTCAAATAAACACTAGTCATGTGCTGGTCACAGGTTCAAAGATATACAGCAATGCTTTGTTTGCACTTCTAAGTAAGTACAGGTATGAGCCATTTAACGTCTGCATTACATTCTGTGACACATAATATTGGCCAAAGTGGACGCTGACTGAACACTATCATGGTTGTTTCATAATAGTTTAGATACTTCACAATTAGTGCTTTATTTAAACTCTGGCATTAATTAAAAACAGTAAAACATTTAGTACAGTACTGCAATTCATATTTATGAATCTTTTACAAAACTACAAAAACTACTTTGTAGTTTTAACAAAAAAAAAGGAAAGAACAGCAGCCTCAAGAACCTTAAGAATTCAAACACTTCTCTCAAACAATGCAGACATTGACCGAGCCGTTTCTTTTTTGCCTCTAAAATTGCACAATACTTCAGACTTTAGTTGTAGTATGCGATCTTTCAACCACTGTGCATGCAATCCAGTACAGTCAGTGATGATAAGGCGCCAATATGCTATGGAATTCGCCATAAGACCCAAAAGGTGACTTTAAACCAATAATTAATTTAATAATTGTATTATTATATTATGCTATGTATATATCATTTGCATAATAGTATATAATAGTACATGTCATCAGTCGTCAGTTGATGGCCAACAATGGGAGCAGTAATAAAATAGATCATATTGTTTATAATAGGCCAGTAGAAGGCTGGAAAAAAAAAATAAAATAAATGAAAAACATTTACATGTGATACAGTTCAAGGACATTGCCATGGCTAAAATTAGGAGACTCTGACAGACCAGAATCATCACTGAACTTATGTACCTTTTGAAAATCTGAAATTATATGAAATCGCTAGAGAAACCTTCAAACAGCAGTCTGGGGAGTTTAATCAGTCACTGAGTGGTGTGATGTATACCTGACACTAAGGAGTTTATTTTTCTGTAACTAGATGCCTCAGAGTGCTTTATTTCCACTTAATACTGTGGCTCATTGCCAATGCTTGCACATTTTTCTTTGTTAGAGAGTTACTCACCGTTATATTCTCTGTTAATGTTTAATGTTGTGGAACATCCATAAAACAAGTAAGTCCTTACTTTCCTTTTCATTACAGCAGCGTGAAACAGTTGATCACTTAGCAATATTTAACTCTTTTATTTCTTCCTTAAAGAGATAAGCATTAGTGTTCTCTGTCAAATAAAAGAGCTCTACATTCCCAAATGTTGAAATATCTTACATAAATTTACATTGCAATTTGTCAGTTGTTATACAGGTCTAAGAAAAAAAACAGAAACCACTACAAAATTATCACATGGTTTTATTATTTGTATGTACAGTATATATATATATATATATAGGTATGCATACACCAGTAACACACTACCTTAACCATTACCACACAACCCTGCAGGGCACGCAAGGTGTCTCTGCTCCCGCCAGATGGTCATTGGTCATTGGTGAACTTCAAACGTTTGAACGTTTGAAGTTCACCAATGACCAATGACCATCTGGATAATCTAGGGAGGCATGGGAGAAGGTCACTTGTTTGGATAAGACGAAAATAGAGCTTTTTGGTATGAACTCTACTCGCCGTGTTTAGAGAAAGAAGGATGAGTACAACCCCAAGAACACCATCCCAACCGTGAAATATGGGGGTAAAAACATCATTCTTTGAGGGTGCTTTTTAGTAAAGGGAACAAGGTAGCTGCACTGTATTGAAGGATGACGTAATGTATCATGAGATTTTGGTGGGCAACTTCTTCCCTCAGTTAGAGCATTGAAGATGGGTCATGGCTGGGTCTTCCAGCATGACAATGACAACAAGTGACCTAGCCAGTCTCCATACCTGAACTGAATAGAAAATCTTTGGAGGAATCTTTGTTGCCCAGCAACAGCCTCAAACCTGAAAGATCTGGAAAAGATCTGTATTGGATAAGCGGGCAAAAATCAAAAATCATTTGCTAACTCCTGCCGAGTGGTTGCAGGACGATTTCTGACCGTTCTCAGCATCATTGCCACCCCACGAGGCGA
>JAVSBV010000086.1:2152536-2166925 GCA_033117975.1 Parotocinclus spilosoma | reverse complement strand
TTGGTGGATTGCTGCAGAGATGGTTGTCCTTCTGCAAGGTTCTCCTCTCTCCACGGAGGAACGCTGGAGCTCTGACATAGTGAACATCGGGTTCTTGGTCACCTCCCTGAAAAAAAAAATCCATTGTTTTGCTTTATTGTCTCATTTTCCGCCCTTTATTTTAAGAATGGGCCTCTCATTCAGTGTTTCATTCAAGTCTAATTTTTCTAAAAACTCTGTATCTAAAGCAGACTCTGGTAGTGTCGAGAAAGGATGATGATTCAGCTAGTAGAATATCAGAATTAGACTCGCCATGTTTGGGCTGTAAAACACATAAAATCTGCGACATTAGCTCTTTTTATAAATGTATGAATTGCATAAAGCTAGAATGTTATTTATTCTATATGACTGAGGTCTTGAGCGTGAAATAGGCTCTGATAGTGGGATGTCTTTAAAATATTACCATGCAGATATGCACTGTTTAGCATTCATCCAATCAACATCTGCTTACTTTAATGGCCAAGGTCTCTTGTAATAGAGGAAAAAAAAAGAAAATCTGTCTTTTAACTAAGACCATTGCAGCCATAAACAGCTTGCCACCTCAATGCAATCAATGCAACAGATCCATAAGCAGAGACAGGACTTAACAGTATATTCTGAAATATACTTATGTATATTCTATGTATATGTATTTGCATATTTACATGTGTTGTGTATTTACAACAATATAAATTTCTTCAAATTTACTAGTTGAATAAATTTGATCTGGTTGATCTTTCACGGCAAAGATCTTTTCCCGACACAGGGTCGTAACAGTACATTCATGTATTTTCTATATAATACAATGTATTGTAGCATACATTGAAAATAATCATAATTTAAAAAACAATTGACTTTTCTGTTCCAGTTTGGTCATTCCTTGCATTATAACATATCATTATTATTACTTGAAGTACAGTTTTTCACACAATTTTTTGGACTGTTGCAACTGTACCAGTTGTGAGTCACTCTGGATAAGAGTGCCAGCTTATGGACTTAATGTAAAGAATAATTTCTGTACGATATATAGTGTACATGAGTGTTATTAGCCTGAAATTAAGCCATTGTTTTTATATCCAACAACCACTCTGCATGTTTAATAGGCAGACCTATGACACCTTTCACACATGTGATTAGATCAACTTCCACTCAAAATACTATCACTAGACCATTTTCATCTTCCCAATCATGACTAACTCTGTGTGTGGTACAGCACACTGAAACTAACAATGTGCAACTGTGTGTCTGAGTCAGAGATTCCTCTCATCATTCTCATTACTCTTGTCGTGACTTAGCGGAGTCACGATGCTAGTTAATGAAGTTAAATCAAAACTGTAAGACTCATTTAAAAAATGGCATATAGACCAAAGTTTGTGGACACTCAAAAAATACATCCAAATCATGGATATTGGTATAGAGTTTGCTTCTACAGCAAAGACCGTTCATCTAAGTTAGTTTTGCACTAGATTTTAGAATGTGACTGTGAGGTCTGCTTGTAATGGGAAACCATCTCAATTTCCTTCTGACAGGGCTTCAGTTGGTAAACCAATTCTCTATGGACTTGAGAATGATAGCGAAAGGTGATGAACTGACTTGTTGGAATCATATAGAGAGCTACTGGGGTATTCAGTGCAACCCATTTTACTGTATATTTATTTGTCTATGGGGAATCCAGAATTGCATGCTTTTTATTATGACTTTGTTGCATGTGAGTGTTGCTGACATAGCCGAACTCCATAATTATAAGGAGTGTCCGCAATTTTTGTCTGGATATTGCAGCAATCAGTAGGAGCAATCAAATATTGACGGAAGCGTCTAGATCACATCTTGCTGCTCTACATCCTTCTCCCCTTTCCCAATGGCCTCTATATCTTTCTCACTCTCTCTTTGTCTTGTCAAAGGGCCTGCTGAGCCAAATCTGACATTTGGTACACTGTGAGGCTCAGCCTCTGTCTCTCTGTCAAGCAGCTTTCTGCTTCTCTCTCAGCTTATGTGCTTAGCATTCCTACATTGTCACAACTTGTCTGAATGTGAACAGCTCACAATAAAACAGCTTTGTCTTAATAATAAGCCTTAATTCTTGTTATTCCCAGGAAGTTCTCACTCTTGTTGTTAAATCTTAGCTTAACTAGAGTGTTCATTTCCTGCATTCCATATTCACACCCTAATGCTGGGCAGACATACTAATTATTCGGTTATCCTGTGGCAAAAAAAAGAGTAATTAAATTAACCTCCAAATCAGTTTAAGTGAGTCTAGCAGTGCCCATCTGCGTTCACTGTAAAGTTTACTTACAAAAATCATACAACTAGTTCCATGTTTATTGATGAAGGAAAGCATTTGATAAAGATTTTTATTATTTGTCCAGAAGATGTCTTGTAGATGCCATATTTTATGTCAAGAACTTATAGATGGTTTTGCAAGGACCTGGATTTGGTCGCTTTCTTTGTGCTTGAATATTTGTTTCTAAAGGTACTCAGTTTTATTTATACAGTACTGTGCAAAAGTCTTAGTTCAGATAAACAGTTGTGTTCGCAGTGGTATAATTTTTACCCTTCTGAAACACAGTTACTTTTCTATGGTAAGGGGAAATGTCTTTTAGCATGGTTGTGAGAACCTACCCGCTGCATCATTTAAGATTAAAATAATTGTCCCCATTTGAAATGTACTACTCACAAAAAAAAGATTTTTATGAGCAGCGTATATTATTCTTTGCAATTATCCATTGAATGTGTTTACGTGCTTGCATATTTTAATGCAAACATCCAATTTGTGTTTTGTTTTGGTCAAGCAGTATGTAACATTGTAGTTATTGTTCTTCCCTCTAAACTACTTGTTCTCATGTTGCAGGTTTACAGGTCCTAACCTTCCATCTCCCATCATTAGCAGCAAGAACTGGCTACGCCTTCACTTCACGACTGATGGCAACCACAAGTTGAGGGGTTTCAGTGCTCACTATCAAGGTAAGGAAATAGTATTAGAGATTACATTTAATTCCAACTAAAATTTTGATTAAGAACACTGTAGTAATCGAGTTAGGCCATCTCTTTTCTCAATTCTTTATGGCATTGATTGCAAAAGATTTTCAAATGTTAAAAATGAGACTCAACTCCAAGTTGACATGATTGAGACATGTACATTCTTCAGATTTTCATTCTAAGAATCTCCTGTTCATTCAAATCCAATATGCATATTATTGGATTGTGACTGGAAAGGCCACTGACGAACTCACTGTCGGCTTCATGAAACCTGTTTGAGAGACATCTTTTGCTTAGTAAAATGGAAGTACTAGTAAATTGTTATACCCATTAAGGGATTGCCATGACCAGCAACAGTCTATACTATATCACTATACTAAACCACTCACATAGGCTGTGGAAATGGCAGTAATGGCTTATTGGCATTAACGTGCCCAAACTGTGTCAAGAAATCATCCCCCTTAACATACTGCCACCACCATCTGGATTGTTGGCACAAGGCAGATTGGGTAATGCTGTTGGCACCAAATTCTGTCCCTGCCACCTGTACGACCTCAGCAGAAATCAAGATTCATCAGACAAGACTATGATTTCACAATTTTAAGCTGTCCGGTTTGGATTGTCCTGTTCCCACTGTAGTCTCAGATGTATGGACTAGACTGACAGACATGAAACTAGACATTCTAGTTAACAGACTTTTGCTGTTGTAGCCCATCAGTGCTAAGGTTAAATGTATTGTGCATATTGAGATGCTCTTCTGTGTATTACAAGTATATAGCGTGGTTATCTGAGGTAATTGCAGATGTGATGGTTGTAACTTTTACAGTTAAAATCAATTCTGGCTATTCTCTGTTGACTTCTCAAAGTGTCTTTGCACAGGACTGCCAATCTCGTAAACCATCCTAGCTGGAACCAGCAATGGGTGCTTTTACATTGAAATCATTTTTTTATATTTTAGTCTCAGGATTATCTTCTACCTCAGGATAGGTACTTTTCAGCACATAGGAACCCTGACTGACATAAGTATCCAGTGAGTCATCCTTATTTAAAATATGCAACACAAGTGTCCAGTCTTTGGTCCAACAATACATGCCTATGTTTGCCACATTATTATTTGATTAGATAATTCCACAAACTGAGTAGGTATAGAAGTGTTCCAAATAAATTGAGATGTTGTTACACTGGTCAAGGTAACACAATAAATATTGCTTACCATCAACATCTGTTGGCAGATCATGTCATAGAACCAGAAAATGCCAGAGGTTAAAGTACTGGACCAAAATTTCCAGGATTAAAACACAATCTTGTCCACCTGCCACTGTTGGAATTTTTGTTGTTGCTTTTTTAACGGTGGCTGTGTTACTTAGTGGGACTGTGACACTGTTTGTTTTTGGTTCTTTAGATTTCTCTCCATCACTCGTATTGGCTGCATAAGGGTTTCTTAGAAGACAAGTCAGGGCTTCCAGAACAGCACTTTTTGTGATGGCTGCATAGATGAGTTCTCACGCAGCAAGTCACTATTGGCAGTTATGAATAGAGCTACCCCATAAAAAGACCCAGAGGGAGACTGACTGGACTGCCTGAGTGCTTGCCTTCCTGGATTGTGTTATTTTTATCGCCCTGTTTTGTAGCTCAAACATCTTTGACTTTTGTGGAACCTTCGAACCAGCTAACATTTTACCTCAGGCTACATCATTCCCCATAATGAAGTGAACAAGTTTTACAGGCAGAGCTTGATACACAAATAATCCTGCAGCAAAATCAGTGCATGGCATGTACAAAGCCCATCTCAATACCCCAGAATAACACATGCATGCCACAGGAGTAGGAGTGGACAGTGGGTGTATATCTTAAATCAGGGCCATAGAAAAAGATACTATGTTAGTAACAGGTGAACCAGACTGGGTTAGAGAAATACTTAGTTTACATTAAGCTCTGCTTTAGCTTATGTTGCTTCCGCTTCAATGTCAAACAGTTAGCGACAGAAACAGTCATCTCTAGAGTGAGGAGGAATATAGTATATTTGATAATACCATTTTTGGTTCGGAGTTAGGTGTTACCCATTTTTAAGATTTCAGAAAAGCATTTGGCTTTAAAACTTGGCTATAGAAAAAGGCACGGTTAAACAAGACAACAGCTGAATTAAGTCCTCAGGTGAAGACTACAGTCAGTCTCCTTTCAATCCTTTATAAGATGTAATTCTTCACATCGGTGCCATTGTTGTGTGGATGCACCAGACTTCATCTCTGCTTCATCTAGTGAAAGAGTGAAATGAAACTGATAGGGTTGTCTATTTTATTTGCAATCAGGATCGGGTATTCATTCATTGATTATCCGCTTAATCCACACCGGGTTGCGGGCCAGCCAGTGCCCACTTGCCAACTCTGGACGCAAGGGCAGGAACAGCCCTATATGTTACGCCCATCTAACTTAGAGACACCAATTAAGCTAACATGCATGCCTTTGAACTGTGGGAGGATACAGGAGTACCTGGAGTAAACCAGGGGACATGCAGGACATGCAGACTGCACACAGAATTGAACCCTTATTGCTGTTCATAGTTGGGTATAAATATTGCAAGGGATTTGCATACTTGTCCCTCTTTGTTGAAAAATAGCATTAAGCAGTTCTTGGAATCTGGAGGAATTCAGGGGCATAAATGGCAGGGGCACAACCCTAAAGGTTACTTTTGCAAACTGTTTTAAACACTCAAATACAGAGTTAAAACTTTAGTGTGCAATACGTTGGCCAGACCAATCATGACGTATCTTGAAGTTATATGGTCTGCAACGAGTTAATGTAATTGTAAGACACCATGCATTTTTATGGCCGATTTTGCTGTGTATTTTCCAGACAAGATAAACATAAGAAATGGATTTTAAAGAATAGGACAGTCGATCTAGTGACTCCCCTTTCTTTTTTTTGTAGGGGTTTACTCCGCTGAAGTGCGGCAGCGGTTTTTATGATAAATGGATCCATTCAGATTTTTTTTCTAAATTATTTACTTATTGCAAAGTGCTGCTGAAGCTGCAGTAGCCTGCTCCCCCTTAGCCCCATGCAGCATCACAACACAGAATTGCCTGGACTGCATTCTCATCACACCCCATAGTTCACAGGTCTCTGTTTAGCAGGCTCAGCTGCAGGAAACAAAACTCAGAAACCAGAGTCATTGTACCTCCTCCACAGATAAGAGTGATTGGATCGGATTACACTTTTGCAGTTTGATGAATAAATACTGCCTGGAAATCAGAAAAGAGAGAAAGGAGGGTAAGCCCTTAATTGGATTTCCCATTGACCCACTCCTCCTTCTCCACCTCCTCCTATTCTTCTTTTCCTAATGCTTGGTCTTCCAAGTGTGTTTATGGCTAATTTCCAACAAGCAGATGCTCTTAACATAGTGTATCACCTAGCTGTCTGTTTTACTTTGATGGATGAATGTGTCCTTCTGTAAACATGATCCATGGGCCTTAAGGTCTCACCATGGAGCTGGTCATGTTTAGGACCTAAAATAGTGCATTTTGTTTTAGGGTTTCTTATAATGAACAAACCATTTACACTTATTAGTACTATATTCATAAATGCAGGTATGCAACATTTAAAAACCACTTAGCGTGATACAATAACGTGATTGAAATGGACATTGACCAGACATTACCATAGTCAAATCATTTTTTTGTCACTGTAATGTAAGAATCATATAATCATAGAAATATAGAATTGTAGAAAATACAGTAATTTACTGTCACGATATATTATATATATATATATATAGTGTGTGTGTGTGTGTGTGTGTGTGTGTGTGTGTTTGTGTATAGCTGTATTATTTTTTTATAAATACCTTCTCTTGGATGACTAGATTAGAGGAGTCCAACACAATAAAAAAGTCAGAATTCACTTTTAAAACAGCTTACCAACCAATTTAAAATAAATAGGAAATAAACCAAGGGAATACATGCTGAAATACCATTTGTACCAGTGACAATCTTATGCTAGCATATTAGCGTTACTATTTACAGCTTTCACATGGCAAACACAGACCCAATCCACTCCTTTAGAAACACTGATTCTCAGCAGCCTGTGGTGAGACAGAACATCACTAAACACCGCTAACAAAGCCCAGTGGGCAATGTGGCAAGCGAGAGTAGTGAAAGTAAAAATGCTAGTTTAGAAAAGTAGATTCATGAAATTGAATCAGCTCTGAAAACGATACAGATGTCACGGCTGGCGTAAAGGTTTTGAGCCGGCTTGTGCAAATAAAGAGAAGACACTGTTAGATATGCAGTGTTTTACAGATGGCGAATGGGAAACAGAATTGCTGATCGCTAGTACTAGCTATCAGAAACAGAGTAAATAACAATGAATGCAGCAAAAAACGAAGCAGAAGCCCGTGTTGCTACTGCGGACGGAGGTAGTGTTAGTGGGGAAATATAGTACCGTGTATCACTGAGTATATTGCTCTCATGCGCTTCCAATTACTACAGCTTGCGTCAGAGCACTACAAAGTACTAATATGAAGGCGAGGGTACGACAAGAGACATTGCTCACAAAGGGGTTTTAAATACCTAAACAAGCAGGTGCATCTGGTCAGTGGAAATGAGTGCCAATATTAATTGGTGCAGACATTCCAGGGCTTGCCCTCCCAATTATAGGACGTTTTGAATGCCATTGCTGCCTTCTACTGCCGACGGGTATTAGCGGTACTGAGCGTTCTCTGATATATTGCATTAATAAATACAGTTGATTCCGGTTAATGGGACCAGCTGCTTATTCAGACCAAATCCTAAAGTACCGAAACAAATTCTATTAAATATAGTGTATATTATAGTGAAATTTTATTCGTATTCATTTTATTCTTATTTGGACCATAATTCTGCTTAATCGGACCAAAGAATATGACAGCGAATAAGAAATATGTAATATCCGTGGTTACCAAAGAAACTCTTAGTCTCTGGCATCACTACAACGCTCCTGAGTTTCTTCCCAGCCCTCTATTGCCACCTACAGGTCTTTGCCTAACATTTCCATTTACTACAAAAAAACCCCCCCAAAAAAACACGTCACCACTGCAAAAGTGTTCAAATCACACTGGATAAGTTCTTCAAACGTTGACTGGGATTTAGTAAGAACTTGTTTTTTACAGTGTTATGCTTTGCATGTTGAGTGCTTATACACTGTGTTGTAGATCGTTTCGAAAAACATGCAAATTAATTTTTCAAGGAGCAAAGTTTGTTATACTGTAAAAGCTACAGTAGACGTTGTTTGTACGTTCGCTATACGTGTAAATCACACAATAAATGTTTAATAAAAAATTTATATGTTACATAGCACGTCCCGTCTTGTAACATTGGGTAATCGGACCAGCCGGTTGTTAGGACCAAAACCATCGCGTCCAATTAACTGGAATCGACTGTATTAGCATGTGTAGTTACAAACTGTGTGCATAATATGTGTACTTCTTACTTAAGTTAAGAACTTATGTACTACTGCCACCTTTATAACCCAGTATTGAATTTATTAAAATCATACTACACATTAATATTCTTCCTTTTGGAAGTAATTTATAAGGTTTTAAAGTACAATAAAGAACAAAGCCTGTATATGTCAATGATATTTAGTGAGTATTATATTGTCGCTGTTCTTTTAACCACAGTTAATTCAAACACACATTAAGCTCGAGTGACTTAACATTAGTACTTCAAAATTTATCTAGTCATTTTCGTTCCCCAATGGGATTAGTGTAGAACATGATGCTGGCAACACCTGTGTCCTCTGAGTCTAAAAATAATCAGAGATCATTACCATTTACTTACTCATGCTGAGTATCCTCATTGTCCTCAAAATGTCATAATGCACATTGTCTTTTCTGTCTTGCAGTGAAGAAGATGACAGAGCTGAAGTCCAGAGGGGTGAAAATGCTTCCAAGTAAAGACAACCACAGCAAGATTTCAGTGTGTAGGTATTGTGTGTGTGTGTATTTATGTGTATAACTAAATGCAAAAAAATTTAGCTTTCAAACAAATCTATTACTGCCAAATAATTTCTATTATCTGAGTGATCAGTCAACATTTAGTGTGCTTAGTAGGCGTGTTATGATGCATTGTGACTAACAAATGTGCATCACAATGACAATGCTATCTGCACTTGCATTTTGAAACAACAGACTGCACAATCATATGCCATATACCTAAACACATCTCTTGATGTGAACGAATGCCTGTATTGTCTTCACTATATTAATTTTTACAATGGACACTGGCTTGTATGATTAACAATATAAAGTGTAATAAAATTGATTAAAAGGTACATTGTGTGCGTTGTTATCAATTTGAACTAATAATTTGATCAAACAATAATCAAATTATGAGAAGCGTGTAACATTATATCCCTAGTGTTCAGATCCCGGTTGGTGGAGCTAGTGTTACAACAGCCAGGCTGTTGCCCTGCATTTGCTCATTTATATGCTTAGACTGTATTTATTTACCTCACAAACTCTATTGCAATTTGTAATTACTACAAAACCCTGACAGCAGCGCCTTGACCAATACACAGTATGTCAAGTGTCAAGAAAAGATACCACTTTTCTCCAGAGAGCAGGAGTAAAAGCAAGTTAATTCATGGTAAATAAGGAAAGAAAGCCAGCAGAAAACATCTGTAATTGTGCCCTGTGTCACAAGCCTTCTGTACTCTTTCAGTCTGATGACACAGATTCCTTAGTCTCTTTTCCATTAAGTTTGCATCATTGTGAGAAAATGTCACTCTTCCAGTGAGAGTGCATGTACGCTGCGGGCTTCATCAGGGCACCTGGTGTGTCTCAACGGCAGCTCTGACAAGTGTGGCCTTTTGTCTAACATCAATATTCATGAAGATTGGCACACAGATGCCTCTCCCAGTGAACATCACTTCAGGCTTTCCCGCAACCATCAGCCATCAGATCCACCCATCACAGGAACTCAGACTACCTGGGCACACTCCTGCCTGACCAGTGTGTGCATGGTTTGTCTAAAAATAGAAATTGGGATGATCTAAATATGTTTATTGGACACCACATGACATGATTACCTATGCAGCTGTAATGTACAGAAATGTGCAAAGGTCTTAGGCCACCATTAAGTTTGTTGTTTTAATTGTGATAAAATGGCCATATGTGGCATATTAGTGATGCTGTACCTGCTCTTGGTGCTATTGCCCTGTATTTTCTGATTGAATTCTTTTGAAGGACCTGATAAATTGTATATGGTCTTAATACCGTTGCTACAACAATGGTATTTCGAATGGTGCTTCAATACTTTTAATTAGAAATGCAATGATAATATGATAATAATAATAATAATAATAATTGTTATAAAAATGCAAATGGCAAGCACTGTTTGAACTTAAATATATGCAATATGTTTGCAGGGATAATGCTTGCAATGTTGAAATGACATTCAAGGTGATTCAAGATTAAATGCATTCAGAGTATCCCAAAAGATAGACAATTATAATAGATAAAGGCCAGGGTGTGAGAGGTTGATATATGAGACTTATCGTATTATTCTAGATTTATTTTTCAATCTATTCTGCACCCGGTGACTTGAGCTAAAAAATGTACTTAAAAAAATCACTCTTGGATTCAGAGCCAATCCAGTTATTTTTAAGTAACAAGCTTTGATAAAGAGTACCAGCATTTGACGTTCAATTGTAACACTCTTAAGTATTGGAGTCCATCCATCTTCTGTGTCTGTTCTATTAAAGAACCCCTTCTCTATTTATTTTCCAGTGTCACAGATGGGTGTTGCTCAAGGTCATAACATGTGCCTGGACCCAGGGATTCCAGACAGGGGGAAAAGAAAAGGCTCTGACTTCAGGTAAGCAATGGGATTGTGGATCGCCCGTGAAACTTAAGGAATTAACAAACAAGGACATGAAGAAGGAAGAAAGATGCAGTTCATTTCAGTTTGTCATGACAGCGTGATGAACAGTGTGAGATGTTTGGGGCTGGTACATGCTAAATTTCTCATTGGCCTTTTAATTCTCAAGGCTTGCTGAGAATATTGGTAGCGAATAAACAAGGGTTTTAAGATTGCAAAGGTCAGGGAGAAGGATAAGGATGGAGAAAGAGGAGAAAAAGTGAAGTTGGAATCTCAGTTAATTGCCACGGCACAGTATGTAAAGGGATGACGTGGATGTTACTATCTGGATGCTCATTCAAGAAATGATACATGCTCGAGAGAATAATTCTGAACTACAAAGCTTTTGGTCATTAGTTGACTGAGACAGAGGGCAAGCAATATAAACACAGTTAGAATGGCTCTTCTACCTGGAATAGTTTTCTTGAACATACTGTATGTCTTGTAAAGGATTTCAGGTCTTGGATGACTTTTAATGCCGGATTATTTGTGTCCAATACTGGTTACTAAAACCTTTGATAGTTAGATACGCATGTTTAAATGTGTTTGAAGGAGGCAGTCAGAAAGAGATGCAGCACAAAAGTCCACCCTTAAATTAGATTTACTGTTGTTTTAGCAATGGCATACATTATAAAAAAATACACTTTTTAGAAAGGAGAACACAATAAAAAAAACTCATCTACTCATCAAGTCACAAATCTAAGTTTGTTTTTTTTTTTTGGTCCAGTCCTCACATTAGGTTATATTAGGTCAAACAACAAATCTAATTTTTCCATCGTCAGTGTTTGGCCAGCAGTGACTGAATTTTCCATCATCGTTGTTTCTAAATATACACGACAATTAATCAATTAAATATCCCCAAACTTTTGTGGGCAGTGCAGTTTATGTATGGGTGAGTAAAATATGCCCAGATATAAATGTAACAAACCAAAGTAAATAAGATAATACTTTAAAGAAGACTGCTATTTCTGTTATCAAGTTAGTACCCATTACCCAAATATATCGGCACAGTTTATTATCTCAATCAACCTCTTTCCAGCTAGTAAGAACATGCTTCTTGTTTCTACACTCATTGTCAAGTTTATCAGTTCCACTTACCATTATCCCTTTGTAATTCTACGGTTAAAAACTGTAGTCCATCTGTTTCCCTTCACTCCCAGTACGGCAGTGACACTGATGTGGTCACTGCTGGATTGGAAATATAATTAAGAATTGAACCAAAAAACCTGATCTGTGCTGACCTAATCATTAGAGAAAAGAGTAAAGGGGATTAAGTAATATGTAGAAAAACAAATGGATTACAGTCTGTAATTTTAGAACTAAAATGTGCTTCCACAGTATATGGCAAGTGGACAATTAGTAGAGATTACGAGGTGTGATTGTGATTGTGTGATTGGTGATTGTATTTAAACTATTATTAATCTCCATTATATAAAATACCAGTCCAGTATGTTATGTATTTAATTCAGGTTGAATAAAAATCAAGGTAGTACCAGGAATGACCAGTGTCATAGCTTTCTGTGAAGTGCAAAACATTTGAATGGATGCTCATCATTGAAAATGTATGTTTTACTTAAAAGAGAATTGATTTAATAATTGATAAAGGTGATCAGAGTTGATCTGTGGTTGTGTTTTGCAGACGTGGTGCTACTGTGCACTTCTCCTGTGATGAAGGCTATGAGCTCCAGGGTTCCAAGAGCATAACCTGCATGCGTGTCACTGACAACTATGTGGGCTGGAGCGATGACCGGCCTATCTGCAGAGGTTTCTTATATTTTATATTTTTAATTATTGTTTCAATGTGATATGTTTCATGTTCACAAGGAGAAAGGGCATGGCATGAGTGATGAGATTTAACAAGATTTAACAAGATCTAACAGTCTATGTCGCAGATTTCTTAAGAGGGATATGATGGCTATCACTCTTGACTAATCAGCTTATTTAGCAGAAGTAAGCACTGATTAATTACTTTTTTAAGCTTTACTCATTTTCTGATTGTGATTAGCCTGGAGAGTCCTCATGACGTCACCTCATCAAACTTACTTCTGGAGAGTTCAGTGCTGTGGTAACCAGTTTTGTAGGGTAATGACAGGGCATAATGGATCTCTGCATCAGTATGAATTCCCTGAAAGATAAAGTGGTATAATATCATATCACACAAACCATAAAATGACAAATATTATTATTATAACCCCATGATATACAAATATGAGCCATTCAATGGCTGCATTGGTAATTGACTGAAATGGTAATTGATGGGACATATATTCACAAGAAAACTGTGCAAACAATATGCAAATGTGTCACAGATTCCTTGATGCCTAAACTGTTAAACACATCACTTTCTCCAGAAAATACAAAACACTATGGTTCTTCAGTTACTTATTTATTCATTTTTTGCACATATTTCACCTCACAGTGATCACATTCACAGTCAAAACGATCAAATACATGTCAAATGAGAATGTACAGCACGCATTATCATCATACGCGCTGTAGAAACCAAAATAGAAACATGCACAGTGGAATATAAGCATGAATGCACACAACCATGAGGGAATCCACTAGAAAAAACACTAGGCAATGAAATATTCAATTTTAAATGTTTAAGCACTGTAAAAAATAATAATTATCAATGTGCCTACTGCAACATAGTAAACGTAACCAAGTACAGTAGGTAATCCTACATGAATTAGCAAAGAAAGGAAATTAAATGAAAACTATATATGCAAAACATTTATGGCAGTTAAAATACACGTGCTAAACTAATGTATTAAATTTTCTTGGCTTTAACATCCTGGGTTAAAAACAGACCTTTGCCATTAAAGTGAACAGACATTGGAAGGATGGGCATTAAACTGTGCATACCTGTACATGACAAAATGTGTTAATATTAATAAATGCAAAGCCAACCCTTCTGCCAAGGAGGAATACTGATTTTCTTCTCCTTTTTGGAAACGAAATTACAGTACTTAGTAGGACTGTTATGCAGCCATTCGTTTTCTATCCATTCACACTATTTGTATCCCAACCTTTGGCCATTTATGTGACCTTGAAAGACAAGTAACAGAATTTATAATGTGTTCCTGATTATAGTACAGCTCATTTTTAAGGATCTATTATAACATAACACATAAAACGTGATGAGGAAAAGTAGCATGAGTGCCTCATGTAATATGCTTAGAATAATTGTTGTACAATAGCCTATATTTATATGGTTCCATGGTGTATATGTGTATGTGGATCCTCTTAGGACAGTAAGGATTATCCCTTAACAGATGTGAGTATGGTAAGGATGTCATACAGGTTAATAATCTTTATCTTGAGGTCAGCCCCAGCACACAGCTATCTGCCCTGTAGGATACAGATTCCTCTTGCTTTCCAATTTCCTTCTCTAGGTTACACTGTGTCCTCTATGCCTCTCTGGCAAACACACACACACACACACACACACACACACACACACACACACACACACACACACACTTAATACCTGCTCCATGGCC
>JAVSBV010000086.1:2136808-2149761 GCA_033117975.1 Parotocinclus spilosoma | reverse complement strand
GGTCAGCCCAAGCACACAGCTATCTGCCCTGTAGGATACAGATTCCTCTTGCTTTCCAATTTACTTCTCTAGGTTACACTGTGTCCTCTATGCCTCTCTGGCAAACACACACACACACACACACACACACACACTTAATACCTGCTCCATGGCCTTGTGATATTGATTCATTTTTTCCCCAATATCATTCATCAAACTGTGGACTATTAGTCTTTCATTAGTGGGATACGTCACCTCTGTTACAGCAGCTGCCTCAGGACTGTGGATGCCTTGGTACAACAGACTATTGGAGAAACTTAGAGACCTACACTTGTTTTTGAGTGAAAAAACAATCAGTTGTTGGTTTGTTAGCTCCAGCTGTGCGATGGACAGTACACACTCCACTGCTCACAGAATTTTTTTTTTTTTTTATGTGTAAAGCATGCTACTCGAGACACTCACTTTTCACCCATTAATTATAATGAAGACTTATGCAAAACATACCTGTTTCTAATGCATTTCTGCAATCTGAATCCTAGATAAGTGAGTAACCAGGGGCATGCAGAAACACTATGGAAAAATTATAGAGTAGCAGTCTCCTGTCAGTTACAGATTATAACATCTCTGATGACCATTTGAGTGTTGCCCTCTAGTACCATGATATTTTAAGAATACCGGTAGGTTGCGCTTACTGTCCACATTATGTTCTGTGAAACTGGGCATTACACGAACAATACCATAGTCACAATTTCGTTTAGGTACTTTGCACATATCGTTACACTAATTTAATTACACAATAACTGATCATTGTAATTAAAGTAAAATAATTGTAACATTTTAAGAGTGATTCTTATCCTTGTAACACACTTGGCGATGACAAAAATGTGAAAAGAAAGAAAAAGAAAATTGTTTCAGACTGCTCCAGCATAAGGCATAAGGTATCATCTTGGACAGCAGTCAGCGATCCATTTCTGATGACGTTATGCTTGGTTTGTTGTTGTTGCCAGCCCAAACCTTGATTTCACCCCCACCGAAGGAGTCCCTTGCTCGTGTGAATCCACCTGAGTTCCTCGTTCACGTCAGATCAGAACATGATGATTGTTAGACTGCAACTGAGCCTTGACTTAGAGAAGAGGACAGTTGACCACTCATAAAGGGTCCATGATGACGATGTTCATCAGCCAACCTTCTACGCGTTCTGTGGTCCAACTTAAAGACATCTTATGGCTCTCCAAGCTTCACATTCAGGCAAATCGTGGGAGGTACACTTTCAAGATCAGGGGACGTTCAGATACTCCAGCACCTTCAGCCTTTTATATAATGCATTTTCACAAAATAAATAAAAGTTGTTTTTGCATCTCATTTCAGTTTGATCTCTTCTAGTATCTTAAATAAAGTGTAGTCATTTATGAAGCTGATTCAGGAACACAACTGCTTGATTTTGCAGTTTTGTCCAGTTCGGCCAGAATAGGCCATGATGAAACGCCTCCTGAGAACAGGGGTGATTATCTAATTATCTAATCTAATATCCAGGTGCTTTGCTCAATGTTATGAGACTCGTTTCGTCCTTAAGTGATTTCCTGCTTCAGGCTAATGTTTCATACCTTTAGGTGCCTTACTTTAATAATGTTAACTAATCAGCTCCCTGGACAGAAATGCCTTGCATCCTTCAATAACAGTGTCTTATTTAATGAAAATAGATTGCACAGCTGGCCAAATGGAACATAAAATAAGATATAAGATAGTAGATTACTGGCTGAATTGTGAGATGTGAACTTTCAACACATTTTACCACACTTATGGCAAAGGGACACGGGCAAATTCACTGAACCACAGATTCATTAAAAAAAACCCTGCTTATTTCTGACAGCAGGTAACACTGAATTGTACATTCAGCTATATTTTATTATAATACACTTACACAATACACTTCAGTTGAGTGCAAAAGTCAAACTGCTACAAATATTTACATAAAAATAGAATAAATCACAGCACAATGTATCAATTTCAAATAACTTGAAATTAAATAGAAAGGTTTACTTTAGTCTGAAAGCTGTAATCACCTAAGCATTAAGACCACGTAGGAGACAACATATCATGTGAGGTGGTTTTATTATTTGTATATAAGTGAATAAGTGTGTATACACTGTGTATATAAGTAAAACTGAGCATTTTTGTTATATTTTATAAGTTGTGATGAATTAAAAGTAAGTATAGTTATGTGCAGTGATAAAAAAACATTTAAACACAGTGTAGATGCAGTGTTTTCCAACCTAATATTAGTAACACAAATAAAGTGTCACTGTGTTGGAATGAGGTAGATACTGGAGTGGAATTGCTGCCATAGATGTAGATATTTGGATTGTATGACAGTAAAAAAAAAAAATTCAGGAAAAAAAGAACTAATTGAAATGAATGTGTATTTAGGCCATTCTGAAAAAGCAGTGTCTGTGGAACTTTAAGTATTTGGGAAATACTTGCTTATTTGGGCTTGCTCACTGATCCTGTCTCTTTCTCCACCATTCTTGCAAGTTGGTTGTTGGTCTTGCAACTTCTAAATTTATGAGTAAAAAAATAAAAATGTTGTTTTTGTTGTGGGCGGCACAGTGGTCTGGTGCTTTGAGATCCTCAGCTTGATATAGTTCTCATGAAGTGGCTCATTAAAAAAAGCTTATTTTCATCTTTTACATATACAAAAACAGAAACAAAGCTTTAATACTTAAGCTGTAACCATTAGTAACCATATTAAAATGATGAACCTTATTTGCTGGTAAAGTGAGTCCATGTTTACAAAAAGCCACTGCAGAAAGTTTTATCTGAAACATCTAAGCTCCATCATTATGTATGTGAGACTGTTGGCTAGTTGAAAAAAAAAGATTTCATTCAAACACTGAGTGTTTCTATGGTCTAATTGCCCAAGTGCATGTAATCTCATTGATCAGATTACTGCCAAAATCTAATTTTCTGTTTAAAAATAAAGTGTTGCGAACGAGTGGTCTATATTTAGATATTTTAAGTGACAAATAAAATTGAAATCCTTAAAGAGTTTAAATTGGCACTCAAGTTAGAAATTATGCTTATAACTAGAATGTGTTACCCAGAAATGATAAGCTGAGTGAAGGTTATTTTCTGCACTTGAAGTGTTGTGACTGTAAGGAGAGCTTATTGCATACAAGACAGCATTTAAACATATAAAACAATGTTTGCAGTTAAACATTCTTTATACCCATTCGTGTTTGATGGACAATTAAAAATATCCTACTGCTTTTGAAAGTCTTTGAGTATATTGTTTTATCTTAAACAATCCAGGCTCAGATTGCAACAAAACAATGCTTTATACTAATATTATTTGTTATACTAATTGTTTGAAGCTGTTGACTGAAGTGTTTATTATGTCAATGTTTAGTATTTCTTGTCAACATTCTTTCAAAGATACTGGATCTGCTATACAGAAGACGTACATGTACGTAGATGTACAGACTAACCACTAATCAGTGCTTAACACATGCTCTCTAGGGGAGTTTTAGAGCTGCATGTTGTTGAAAATGCTATTGTAGCTATTTTTTATTAAACCAATCATTAGCTTGACCTGAGCAATGCCCAGGAATAAGAATAAAGCAGGAATGTAAATTAACATAACAAACCAATTTAGTGTAACCAATTATCTGAGATTATACATATCATTTTATCAAGGTGAAAGCTATAGACAGTGGGCCATTGTGTTAATTGCCTTTGGGCATCAGCCTTATATATTAAAGAAGAGGTGTATGCACATATGTGTATGTATGTGTGGATGGATGTACAGTCATTAAAGAACTGCAGCTAGTCCCAGACCTGCACACACTTCCATTTAATGCAAATGCACTGCATGTGCACTCCCTTCTCATTAAGCAATGAGCTATTTTCTTTGGGGAGGGCTTTAAAGTCGTTCTGAAGGACACAAGTGGTTCACTAAAGAATGACATTTTTATTAGAAAGTCACCAAAAGTCAATTGCCTCTAAAAGTTTGAAAACCTTAAAAGCCCTCTCCAACTTTGGGCCACATGATGTTGTAGGTGAAACAACAGCCTGATATAAATCATTTTTGGCAACTTGGAAAATAATAGTTACAGTAATTTTCCAAATATTGGCTCTTGCCCAAGGCTGTGCTTTTGTGATTGCTCTGCTTTAATCTTTGAGGATACTGCCAGGTTGAATTAGAGCGCTCTGAGGTTCAGTTGATTGCACTTGGTCTAACTGAAGAGGCTGTTTGGTGAACACAATTGAGAACTGCATATATGCCCACTTTGTTGTTGTGTTAGATATAAGTGGGGATTTCATGATTGTTTGCTGTGTTGAGTCGGTCAAGGTGACATGAGCTGTTCAAAGATTTACTTGGCTGTTTGTGTTAAGCGTTTATTTTAAATAAACCATGCCTGATGTTTAATTGCAATTACACATCTTACATAATGTGTGCTTAGACTACTTTAATTAAGAATGAATTGACGAATCATGAGTGCAACTGATTTGATTGATCAACTTGACTTGAGTGATGGCTATAAACTGAGACTGTGTAGCATTAGATGTTCTGTTTACTAAGTAAGGACTATATTTTATTTTATTTTAAACAGGTTTCTTTATAACAGGTTTTACTTTTAAAGCAAAAAAAAAAAGAGTTTTAAGAACAAAATGCAGTGTTTTACGATGAGGCCCTAATATAAATGTCCATGTTTCTACACTCTTTGTACATTTTTCCAGCTCCATCTAATTATAGAAGCACTTTGTAGTTCTACAGTTACAAACTGCAGTTCATCTTGTTTTCAACATTTACTACTGCATGTTTAGTCCCCTTCACTCTGTTCTCTAATGGTTAGGACCCCTACAGGACCACACACCGATCAGGTACTGAGTGGTGGATCATTCTCAGCATTGCTGTAATGTAGTTATGGAGTGTCAGTGTATGAGTGGATCAGACACAGCAGTGCTGCTGGAGCTCTTAAACACTGTAATCACTCATTATGCACTCAATTACACACGTCTATCATACTGTGTCACCTTGTAGATGTAGTCAGAGACAGTGGCTAATATGTCGTAGCACAGTTTGTATTAATAATCTTTCAGTACTTCCTTAGTGCTCAGTGGACACTGGCTCCAGGATGCTTGTTCAGGCTAAACATTTTTGAACTGTGTTTATTTAAACAGTGCCACTTAAAAAAACTCAAGCAGCACTTCTGTGTCTAATGCAGACATACCAGCACAACACCTGTTTGATCCACCACCCATTTAGTATTTGATCTGTGGTGGTCTTTTTGGGGATCCTTAAATTATGGGTGTCTTTTTACTAATGTAAGTATTCTCTAATTGGGTTTGGGCAGACCCAGATTGTTTTAAAGCCCTCATAATACCGTTTTTTCTTTGCTGTCCCGTTCTTCCAGTATTTGATGTTCCATACTTTCTACTAAAGCTACAAATTCACTTTTAGCCATTTCTTTTGCACAAATGCCATTCCATGTGATTTATTGGCACATGGACAAAGCTTGATGTAAACTAATTAAGAACTTAATCCTGTGTTTCATCCTGCATCTGTCCTGACTATTATAGTGATTATGATTGTTGTGTACACATGTCATTTTAATAGTAAGATACGATGAATCATTATTATATTTACTTTTAAACACTTGTAGGATATACCTATATATTTTGTTGGTGATATCAATGGCAGTGTTTGGTTTAGGCTAGAACTTTCTATGGTTATAAAAAACACAAAGCCAATATCTACTGTATATTCTGTGGCACTGTATATGGTTGTAAGAGGTAAAGTTGCATATATAAGTTAACACCTTTTATTTAGTAAATCAGACTCAATGTTTATCTTAGTAAAGTATGTTTCTTTTGCATTTATTTTCTAATTAATTTATCTATTTTTTTCCCCTTGTGCAGCACCCATGTGTGGGGGCCAGCTTCGAGGTCCTAGTGGTGTGATTACATCTCCAAACTTTCCAGTCCAATACGATAACAATGCCAACTGCACCTGGATTATTACTGCTTCGGACCCCTCCAAGGTATGTCCTGATTGTAACACCATTCTCTTAAATTGTTGCAGTTGAGCGACCATTCTTTTGTTCTGATTTATGGAAGATCAATGCTCCGTTGATATTGTATATTGATGTTGATAGGGTTTTGATGACATGATCGAAGCAAGGAAAATTAATGATAAAGATGATGAAAATGGAGTAGCGAATGAGCAGGTGGTTGCTTCATTGAGTGTGCAATTATGAAATTCACGAAGCCATAACTTTGACTTTGGAGTCTAGTTCAAGGCCACACTCCTGCTTGCTTGCCAAATTTCTCTCTGGGCTCAAACAAATGGCTTTACAAATCTCTTCTCTTATCATACCAGCTCAGAGGGGAGAGGGAGGACGGGAGTTTACACTGCCTGGGTTCAGCACAGATGAAGATGGAGCATGGCTTTTCTTGCTCTTTGCAATTATAATGGCATTCTATTTTTGTGTTGCCACAATGACGCCTGCCAGATATGGTGGGGCAGGTTTGACAACAGTCAAAACCGGGGCCATGTGGAATGCACCTTCATGTTCAGTAAAACTAGGCTAAAGGGAAAGAGACCTCACATGGTTTGACATCATTTATAGTACTAAACGAATACATTTATGAAGTAGGAAAATACGTTTGCAAAACTGATAAAGAACAATGGGTGTCAGCCACGGTGTAAACTGGTGTGTTTAATGCTGAAGTATCTCTGAATTAATTTACACATTACCATGGTGAATAATTACAAGATGCAGTGAGAGCGCAAGCAAACGTGCAAGCTCTTAAAGAGTTATTTGAGGTTCTACCATGAATATCTGTTGAACATGTAGAGAAAGATGCACAAACAGAAAATGAAACAGCAGGGAGGATGTGTGTAGAGCTGGCAGGGGGTTGCTAGATATGCCTCTCACACGTGAATCCCTCTCACTGTCTCGACATGTGAGCCTAGACTTTCTGTTCCACATGATTGGATGACCATTACGCAGGAAAATGCCAAATTAGCTGCCCTGTTTAGTGGCTGATACTGTTGTGTTTTCACTTTTAATTATCAGCATGTCTTTGTTGTTATGCTAGCTTCCACTTGTGTTAGTTAATTAAGGTAATCAGTTACGAATTAAAATATGTTTAGATTTCAGATTATTTGAAGCACATCAAGTCTTTTTACAAGAAAACACCAAAGAACACATTTCTTTTACTTATTTTCACTAAAAAAATATAATGCAATGTAGCTGACTGGTTATGCTAAAAAGAAAAAAAAGCTAGAGCTTTTTCCAAGTACTGAGAACAGATAATAAACATAAGTCTCTCTCTCTCTCTCTCTCTCTCTCTCGACCTACACTGGTCAAATTATATGTGGTATGGTATATATTTAACCTCCTTAATTGTTTAAGTCTTGTGGTAAATTTACAGGTAGCTTTTACAGAAAGAAGAGCCATCTTGTTTCACTCAATGCAACAGATGATGAGTAGTTAAAAAAATTTCCCAGTTAGTTTATATATATATATATATATATATATAATTATTTTTTTTTTTTGGTTTTTTTGTTTGATTTTACATACTATCAGCAACAGTGGCCATTTCAGCGACATCCACAAGGCTGTATCCACACACAAGGTTATATCAGAACTAGTTATATACACACAAGTCAATGCCAATTTAGAGTAAACTAATAACCTAATATCATATATAATATGTTGTTATAATAAAATAGTATGATAATAATAAAATTATTTAATGGTTTTGTTTAAATTTACTCATTAGTAAAGTGTCTATATAAGTAATATCTAATTCATCTGTATTGCATCCCCATCTCTAAAGTGTACATTGTTTGTAGAATGTTTTAATATAATACGATGTAGAATGTAGAATGCCTTAATTAAATGGTACAGTACTCCTAGAGATACAAAGTTATTCTAGTGGTCTTCACAGCACATCACATAGTCACTCCCAGCATTCTCTACTCTGTGACAGAAAAGCTCACGAGATTACAAGCTCTCAGAAACCCACAGAGAGTCAGCTGTGTTTGCTGTCTACCCACAGAGCTGCCAATCAATAACACACATCTTGTTTCCTGTGAGGCCAAAGGAAAGCACAGGCTTCACCTGCTGGGAAAGGCATGGCAAAGGAAAAAAAAATGTGAGCAGAGAAAAGGACAGGGGGAAAGATAAAGCAACTTGAAACTTCATTTATCCTGTATCTGACCCAGAATGCTGCCTCCTCACCCCTTGCAATTTTCATTACCTAGTGTGTTTACCATAGGACAGAATGCAATTTGCATTTATATAAGATTTTTCATTAGGTCTCGGTCTCTGAACACTAGGAATTGTGGCAGACGATTTGAAAACAACAGACTAAACAGGACTATTTCTTTATTTCTTCATTTTTGCTGTCTTACTTTTTTTGTTTGGGGTTTTCCTGTGCATTGGCTTGTGTATCAGTTGTGTAAATGATCAGAAGACACATTGGCACACTGCATGTGCACAACATTATCTTAAGCTACATTTCTACAATGATCCCATTTTTACTCCTCCTGAAGAGGAGTAACATCACTGTGAAGTTTCATTTTGTAAATTCATGAACACCCAGGTCTTTGGAAATGCCTTTGCTGTCCTTTGTCGAGACTCATGCATGTTTCATTGACTTTTAAGAAGCTCAGAAATGTTTCATGGGTGCATGATTCACTCAAATCGCTCCTTCTTGAGAAGAGTCATATTTTGTGTGCTTTTTAATGGGCTATCAAAAGGACATGGAAGCTTTGTTTGTCTAATTATTTTAATACAAATGTGTTCCTTTTCTGAATTGTATCCGAAGTGACTTGTGACCACTATTTTATGTTGTGTCACTGTTTACATTAAGATGCTTAAAATTTAATAGGATATAGCTTTTTCCCAAATGGAAATGTTTCTACTGTTTTAAACAGATCTTTATATTTTATAGTGTTGCTTACATATAAATAAGCACACATGAGCTAATACAGTGAGTCAAGATATTTATTCTTAAAATAATAACATTCTTATAATACTCATTCACTTACTTTTTGTAGCAAATAAACAGAATCCATAACATACAAAACTGCAACACTTTTAATTGTCAGTTGCCTTTCTGTGAGTTTAATTTCTTTTTTGTCATAACTGTGATCACCTTAAAGCTGTAAGTAATCTTAACACTATGATTTAGATGCACAAGTTAATGAATAGTAGTATGCCTTCTGCAAATCATTAACGGTACCATGTTTAAGTCAATTTGTAATTTGAAGATCTTATGTGGATAGTCGGTGAAAGTTATTTTTTCTTTTAACAGTATGATATGTCGTTGTGACTAACTCGGTCAACTTAGCCAGCTTCACTGTTCATCGATTGTATATACAGGTCTATTGTGTGTATATATAGTGTTTGTGGCTTTCTTCTTTAAAGTACATAAGGCGTGACAGAGATTTGACATGGCACATAAGTGACTGTTTTCTAATGGTTGTAGTACTGGAAAATAAGCAACAACTAAAACACCACTTGTGTCTGTCTTGTTAGAATATCCTATGACAGCTTTGCAGAACATATTGTGTATTGAGGGGTCAAAACTAAGGTTTGCATGAGCAAAAAATCGGCAGATTTGTGTTGCTTCATATTTGCGCTTCGCTGTTTTTTTCCTGAATGCCTTTGATGTTGATAATATTGTGTTATTGTTGGGATTTTGGGAAGCACAATGGCCCGGTGGGTAGCACCGCTGCCTCACAGCAAGAAGATCCTGGGTTCAATTGCAGGGTGGAACAATCTGGGTCTTTTCTGTGTGGAGTCTGACTGTCCTCCCCGTGTCTGCTCGGGCTTACTCTGGGTACTCCGGTTTCCTCCGACAGTCCAAAGACATGCGTGTTGATTTATTTAGTGTCTCTAAAGTGGCCCTTGGTGTGTGACTGTGTGCATGTGTGTATGTGCTCTACAATGGATTGTCGTCCATTTAGGGTTGTTGCTGCTTTTGCGCCCAAAGTTGCCAGATGGCCCGCGACTGGCCTGTGTGGATTAAGCAGATGATAATGAATGAATGAATGTTGCGATTGTATGTGTGAATAGATAAGACATTTTTTGCATGACAATGATAATATCATTATTTGACCTTGGCCTCGTAACACAAAGTGCACCCCTCACATGAACGTTTTGCTTTTACCAACAATTTTACTTGCTTCAGGAAGTGGTTATTGTTGAGCCCTAGACCACCCCCTTCTGACCAAATCAAATGTTAATGACCCAAAACAGGATTTGGCTAGCCCCAGTTAAATGTTTTATGTATTAAAGATTAAAAAATTGAAAATGCTCAAAATATTTGCAAGGAATGATTGAGGAAATTAAGTATGCATAACTCAGGGGTGTATGATAAATCGGACCCCCTTTATATTAATAAATTAAATATATTTCAAACCGTTTCTTATTAATAAGTATGTAAAGATTTACTAACGGGGAGCTTACAAGTGTAAAGTAGCTTGAATTACCATTTGGGAAATATTGTTATGGCTGCTGAGTGTCTCAATAGAGTTGATGGTTCTTTGCAGGTCATAAAGCTGACCTTTGAGGACTTTGATCTGGAGCGTGGCTACGACACCCTAACTGTCGGCGATGGATCTGTTATCGGCGATCAGAGGACTGTCTTTCATGTGTGAGTACTATGATCTTTTGCTTGTTACGTTCTTCCTTTTCTTCCCCATTTGGTATGTAACCTTCAACACCTCTTTTCTTTGCTTTATTTTATCTCTCGATTTTCTACTCATTCATTCCTCTTGGTATCTCCTCCTCCCTCAATGGCT
Organism: Parotocinclus spilosoma; assembly: GCA_033117975.1. Lineage (NCBI taxonomy): Eukaryota > Metazoa > Chordata > Actinopteri > Siluriformes > Loricariidae > Parotocinclus > Parotocinclus spilosoma. The sequence continues at coordinate 2,138,963 of JAVSBV010000086.1, read as the reverse complement.
CTGTTTCTCCTTGTTTCATCAACTCTCTGAGAGTAGCAGTGTATGGCAGAAATACTCAACACTTTACCGCCAATCACTTTGGCTCTCAGTGTTACAAGAAAAAGTAAAATAAAAAAATAAAAAAACCTGCATATTGGTACCCATAATGCGGTTTGCTGAAACAGATGCTCTGGAATGTTTTTTAGAGTGTTGTTATTAATTGTGCTGGAATTTATGGTGAACATAAAGTTTTATCGATGCTGTTTTATGTGTGCTCTTTGGCAGAGCTGCAAGAGTGTTCTTGTGGCAGTTGAGAGCTTTGATATCTCTGGGTGATTTCTCTCTCTCTCTCTTTCTCTATTACTCTCTCACAGACACACACTCTGACTCCCTCGCTCTTTCTGGAGCTTCTTGGGTGTCCAAAAGCCCAAAATTGTGTAAATTGTTCAATTAGTGGGCCGGAAACATTATGCAAATCACCCAACACTTTTGGTATGCAGTACATCAGGAGCAGACATTGCACTAAACCAGTGTTAATTTCGTTGGCGATCTATTTTCGTCATAGTTTTCATCAGCTAACCTTTTCTTTATGACGAAAACTAAACGATAACTAAACAAAAACTACTTTCAACGATCAAAACTATGAAGAAATTAATTGGCACGAAAATGTGCGGCATAGGTGACGTCCAATCAGAACTGAATTAGCTTTTTGAAAGGCAGGGACAAGTTAGGAAAACATTCAATCATAACTACTTGGACATGTATGGAGTGGCGGTATAAGCCGGGTAGCTAACCAATCAAACGCACAAATTTGATCTAAACCCGGGAAGATCATACTAGCTTTGTGAACTGCCGTTATTCCTGATTTAACTTAAGTTATCTAGACAATGTCAGCAGGGAGAAAAAGAAGAGCCGACGTATGGGCACATTTCTCCTTTGAGGTTGTGAACTAATTAACCTGTGAATACTAAATTTAGTTGTAAATCCTCTTTTGTTATATGTTCGGTGCTTATTTTTGCACTAATGGCACTATTGCTTTTACTGTACTCAGTTAAAGAATGTATTATTTAATGCATGTAATTTATTATGAACAATGCATTTATTTCTCAGGCATAGGAAACCTACTCATAATCAATATTTTATAGTTCTGCTTAATATGCAAGGTCAGGTCAATAAATATATTTGTTAAAAGATATTGGTATTTCAAACATCAATAATATTCCATAATTTGTTAATACATTTTTCATTTTGTTTCCTTTTATATTTTAGTCGACTGAATTGACTGTAGATTTAGTCGACTATATTCTTATGATAATTAGTCAAATAAAACTACACTAAAACTAAAAACAATTCAGATAACTAAATTATGACTAAAACTAAATAACATTTTAGTCACAAGACTAAGACTAAAACTAAATTAAAATTTGCTGTCAAAATTAACACTGTGCATGTAGTCAGTATTCTTGCAGAATGACTCCAGCACCTAACTGCTGCGGTTCCATAGGCCAGGAGGAGGCCAAGGAGGTCCAACAAACTCTTCGATGGGCGTCTCTAAAGTGGCCATTCAGTGTATACAAATAATTGTACACTTTACAAGCCCTCTAGAAACTTACTTTTGTAGGTGTATTTCCATCCACTACAGTTTCATCCAAGTTCTGATAAAAATCTCTTCTGTTTATTTTTCACAGCAGTTTATCATCGGGGAATATTGTTACCACACATTTTCCACGGTTCGAATGCCAGCACTCTGCTGTCAGTTTCAAGCGTCTAGGGAGTAGAGAAAACATGCACGAACGCTCATTATATTTACATCTAGACAGTCTCAACACAACTAGTAACTTTCAATATGGCCCACTAAACATAGAACCGCCTCCACACAACATAAAGGAAGAGCGCAAAAACACAAAGCCCACTATCCATCTAAAAATATCAATCCAACACATTTTCACTTACTGTATTATATCTCAATCATGCAATATATTTATCAAACTATTTATAGGTTCTACAAATAAGTTCTACAAATAGTCCTACTATTTGTTTGGGGAAGCACGGTGACTCGGTGGGTAGCATGCCTGCTTCTCAGCAAGAAGGTCCTGGGGTCAATCCCAGGGTGGAGCGGCCTGGGTTCTTTCTGTGTGGAGTCTGCATGTCCTCCCTGTGTCTGCGTGGGTTTACT
>JAVSBV010000086.1:2097712-2117482 GCA_033117975.1 Parotocinclus spilosoma | reverse complement strand
TATATGCCATTAGACACGTGACAGTGCTTAACGAATATTGCAATTTTCTTGCAAACGGTACGTGATACAGATATAATTAAAACATATTTGTGTTCAGCATGTTGAAATCTACTTGTTTCACAAAAAAATTTTGAGGAAACAAAATGTTCATACAAATTTTTTAACCAGTGTTATCAGTTTGTGCTGATTCAGACTGGTCACTTCCACATTAAATCATCAAGAACAAGGCCAGTAATGTTGTAGGGAATTAGGATTGGATTTCAGACAAGAGAATAACATTCAAATGCAAGGATTCTTTGGTACTCATTGTTAATTTGCCCCAGAAGGCGCATAGAGTGCCAACAATGATGAATACCAAGAGAATTTTTATCTTTTGGAATAATGCAAACTTAAAATGGAGCAGATGCAGAGAGCAAGATGACTCTCTGATTTAAGGAGTTGGGTTGCATCCAATTGTCCAAAGCATCTGTGTTTAAGTGGGGTACCTGCATCTCTACATGTCTCTTGGTTCTCCCTGTCCCCTGTTATCACATTCAGTATAAGGTCATGCTCTTATCTCTCTAGAACATACTGACCCAGGCTTTGCTTGGTAACATATTACTTTGACTTAATCTTAGACCCCAGAGAGTCACATTAAACAAAGTGAAAAACACTCTGTGATTCCCCTTGGAATTTGAAATAATTGAAAACTTGTTCTTCTAACTCTCATTTATAATTCTGCTCATGCTTTTAGTGCCATGTGGAGGAAATATTTCGTCAGAGAACGGAACCATCTTTTCCCCTGGCTATCCAGAAGAGTACCCCAACTCAGCAGACTGCTCATGGTTGATCACTGTGGTCCCTGGCATGGGAATACGCTTAAACTTTACTCTGCTGCAGGTCCACAGGCCCCATGACTTTATCACTGTATGGTAAGCTATTTGACAATGCTTGCAAAACAGACACATTTTGCCTCTCCGTCTTCTGTCTAAACAGTAATCTAATGTGATGGACGGTCCATCTTATCGCTCTAAACACTTGCTGTGAAGGACTCGATCCTTGTGTTCTGTCATAACAGATCAGGCACTAGGCTGTGATCTGTTTGTGTTCTCATGGACAAAGATTGCTCCTCCCTTCCCCTCTCCTCCCCTTCTTTCCTCTAGCTCGTCACTACATGCCCATCAACCTTTTTTCAAAGTTGCACACACACTTATTTATTGCAATTGGAGGACTGTCATCTACCTACTTTTGACATTTTTGGAGAGGGACAGGGTTTGCCTTTACTATACATTTTTACAGGTGTTCACTGTTTAACATTGACATTGATTTGTTTTAACAACCAAAGTTGCAAAAGCTTAAATAAATTATAATAGGAAATAAAAATTTGGGATTTAACTGGGTACATTGTGCCCATAATCCACTGTTCACCTCAAGAGCCAATTAATGCTGCAGGTCCACTAGCATAGGTGGAAGTTACAGTTGAAAAATTGAAGCAGTGTTGCAATTTTTCCTTTCAATTTTCTTGCTGAAATTTTTTCTAAACACTTTTTAGACTCAAATAGCAGGTTATTTAAAAAATATATAGGATGCAACAAATCTAGGGCCTTTTTGTACAAACTGTAGCTACTTTATATAGAGGAGACTCACCAAAACTTCCTGTGAGCGAAAGGTACATCTCCCTCAGTTTGTGTATTTCAATGCATTCATCAATACTGGTGTTCTTTTAAAATATACACAAAAGTTTTATTTTTTGTAACTATTAAAGATGCACCAATTTGCAGATTTATGGGCTGAGTTTTTAAACATAGGAAGAGACTCTTATGTGCGTATAACTGAATTCTCGTCATCATTGTGTGTCAGCACCGGTCTCAAAAATCTGTTTGGATGTTTTTGCCCTGTCACTATACACACTGCTTGCAAAAATTAGGGGATATTTCATCTGAATTCATTTCAACAATTTTTGTGAGCATTATAGGTTTCCCCCGGGTATACCCAGAGCACGAAGTGACTAAAGTGCTTTTGAGTGAGTAAGCAAGCAAGCATGAGCAGCGATGAATAGGAGCCCTGTCTAGTGTTAATTCCTGCCTTGCACTCTGTGCTTTTGGTTGGAGCCTGGATCTCTAAAACCCTGAACTGGATTAAGCAGGTATGCAAATGAAAGAAAAATAGTTTTATGTCCCTTACAGTTTCCCATTTGTTGCTCTTTCCCAGGGATGGACCACAGGAGAATTCACGAAAGCTTGGTGTGTTTACTGAAGGGGAACCAAATGATCCACCCAGCAGTACATCCAATCAGATCTTGATCCGCTTCCGTAGCAACTCAGAGAGGGGTGGACTCTTTAAGATCAACTATCAAGGTAACTTTCCGTTCTCCTTCATATGAAAGCAGATGGTTGTGTTTAGTTCACAAATACTGCACCTTACTCTCTCTTCAGCTTACAGGCTGCAGTTTTGCTTGCCCCCTTCAATCATACCTAATGCTGAAATTTTAATGGCAAGCAAGGAGTTCAAAATAGGTGAGTGCAGATATTTCCAGTCTCTCACAAATGCACATTTATACAGTCCCAACGTATCTGGAGTGCCTGCTTTGGGGGGTGCGTGTGGTGCATGTGTGTGTGGCCGGTGGCACTGTTCGAACATAGGCCGAGGCTGCCAGTTCATTTTCAGGCTTGAACGCCTCTCATTAATAATGTTCCCAGAATAGCAGAGGCAGACACACACTCACACACACAAACACACAAACAATACTTTCTCCAGAAGACACTTAGTGTAGGGAACGATGCTTCATTGCCAGCACAACAAATCCCACTGGGTTGTGCTGATATGCTGATTCATTGCCAGCCCTGGCAAATTGGTTCATACAGAACTCAAAGAGGAAGATCCCATTGTGTTGCACTAAGCAGCATGATTATCCTATATTTAGTTATTTTATGTTGCTTTCCATTTGTGCATATGCTAATCGTAAAGGTTTTATTTGTTGTTGTTTTTTCATAGATGCAGCAGAAATAAACATGTTTAAATATCTTTCAATTCATAAAAGTACTTTCTTTCCACATCTATAGTTAAAATTTGTAATGGTGATTTATTGAATAATGCATTTACTCATCAGTCAGTTATTAACAGAAATCTATCATGCCTTGCATTCACCTTTTTCAATTTAACTTACTTATTCAATGTATTTATTTAATTAATATTTTATTATTTTAAATACTTCATACATCATGTTGTGCACTCTAGGAAGACCAAGACCCACCCCTGAGCAGCCTAGATATTACTAAACTAAAAGCTCTTATTGTAGGACAGCTTGTAGGACTAGCTACAGTATCTCACATAGTCAGTACACCCCTCATATTTTTGTAATTATTTCATGATATCTTTTCATTGGACAACCCTGAAGACATGACACTTTGATACAATGTAAAGTAGTCAGTCGACTGCTTGTATAAAAGAGTAAATTTGCTGTACCCTCAAAATAACTCAACACACATTCATTCATGTCTAAACTGCTAGCCACACAAGTGAGTAAGTCCCCTAAGTAAAAATTGCCAAATTGTGCCCAATTAGCCATTTTCCCTCCCCTATATCTTGTGACTTGTTAGGGTTACAAGGTTTTGTGTGAATGGGGAGCAGGTGATTAAATTTGGTGCAATTAATCTCACACTGTCATTCTGGTCAACATGGTTCCTCATGGCAAATAACTTTCTGAGGACTTAAAAAGAAGAATTGCTTCTCTACATAAAAATGGCCTATGCTAAAAGAAAATGTGAGCTGCAGCACCGTGGCCAAGACCATAAAGCGGTTAAACAGGACAGATTATTTTTAGAATAGGCCTCGCCATGATCGTCCAAAGAAGTTGAGTGCACATGCTCAGCTTCTAATCCAGAAGTTGTCTTTTGAAAATAGGCATATTAGTACTGCCAGCATTGTTGTAAATGTTAAAGGAGTGGAGGGTCAGCCTTTCAGTGCTAGAGAAGTGGAAGAAATAAAAAATAATTACAAAAATGTGAGGGCTGTACTCATCTTTGTGAAATACTGTATGCCCTTGTAGTCATTACTACAGACGGTGAAGTGACATTTTTAACAAGCCTTGTGCTACAGAAAAATTGTGACTTTACTTCCATTGTTAGGAACACAGATTCAGCCAGATTGTTTATTCTTCCACTGATATTTGTCCCAATCTTTCTACAGGTGATATAGTGCGCTACAGATGTTTGCCAGGGTACCAGCTGAATGGAAACAGCATCCTAACGTGCCGTTTGGGCACACATCTAGAATTTGAAGGACCTCCACCTTCGTGTGATGGTAAGACCTTAAAGTTGTCATATTTTAAGACACATTTTTACTGAGTAACGCCTAAGGTTTAAGAGAACATGGCTTATGTAAAATAATATTCCACAATACAGGTGTGCATGTTGAATCTTTACATAACATTCTGTGAAAAACGACATTGGACTTCACTAGACATTACCATATCCACTTAAATGTAAATATAAATGATATTTTCACAAGAAAAATGGGTGAAATTGATACATAATAAAAACACTGATTAACTGATTGATTGATGAGTGGTTGAAATGCACTGTTGAATTACATTCTTAAGCATTTCTATGAACCGCATACAAGATCAGTTGAAACTTACAGAGACTCAGGGATTGAATCTTAAACAGTTTACATACAGCAGTTGTAGATAAGAGAGCATATACAGGTAGTGAGGGAATAAACAAAGGAGTACTGCATGCAATAGGACATTCACATATATTTGTGAATTCCATTTACAGCTTAACATAAATAGCTCATCCAGACACAGACAGTAAGTAAGTAACATAAATAAAAATTATTTAAACACATCAACCGAGTCTGAACAGCTCAGTGATTGATATACTTCTGCTGATCTTAAACTGCCACCTCTGCTCATGGATTCACAGCTTTGAATGCTTTGCTAGACCAGTTGCACAAGAAAAATAAAAACAAATGTAATTAAGGTGGAACAAAACAATACTGATAAGATGATTGTGATGAGAGTCTATTCTTTATGCTTTTTCACCTATTTTTCATGGTTTTATTCAAACAACGAGAAATAGTCTTTCGGCCTAAGACTTTTGCACAATATCGCATGACATGAATTTTTTCGTAAATTAAATCTGTCAATTTTTAATACGTAATATTGACATCTGATAAAGTGCTAATTCATTCAAAACTAGCTTTTCCCAGAATGTTGCTGTGAAAAATATTCTCTCCAAATACGGTGCAGTTGTATATCTTAGACATTTGAATGAGAAATGAGATGCTGGGTTTGTTGATGATAGGTTGTACCAGATTGCATCATAGTTCAGAAATATTTTACATAGCAATACCATACTACTTACAAAACTGAAGTATTATTTTTGTGAGCAGTGTATTAAAAAAATAACCCAAGAATATCTGTATAAGTCTGAACACCATGCCGAAGCTCCCTTGATTATATCAACTTAATTTATCATTGCTAAGCATTGCTGAGTATCTCCTCACTATGTCCTCTTCTTCTATCAAGAGCTTGCTTAACATGATGAAGAGAACTGAAATGTGCTCACTATGTAACTGCAACTCTGAAAAGTCATTTAGATTAATTCTGCACACTAGTCCAATGCCTAAGCAGAAAAAAACCTTGCTAAGTGAACTAAAATATACTAAACGATAACTTTATTAGGTACGCCTCCATGTTTCTGCACTCACTGTCCAATGTATTAGTTCCACTTGCTTTGCATAGAGTGCTTTTACAATTACATGCTGTAGTCCATCTGTTTCTCTAAATAATTTGGAATCTGTTCTCTGATGGTCAGGTCCCCCCCACAGAACCACCACAGATCAGGCACTATTTTGGGGTTGGATCATTCTCAGCCCTGTCATGACATTGATGTGATGGTGGTGTGCTAACGTGTGTTTTGCTGGTATAAGTGGATCAGAGACAGCAGTGCTACTGGCTTTTGTAAGCACTGTCACAATTTAGCGATCTATCATATTGGTTCATCTTGAAGATGTAAATGTAGAGAGAGTAACTTATTGTACAGTTTGTCTTCCTCTAATCCTTCATCAGTGCTGTCACAGGATGCTGTCTACAAGATGTTTGTGGCTGGATATTTTTGATTGGTTACAATTTTCAGTGCAGCAGCTACATTGAGGTGTTTGGAAATCTCAGAAAATGTAACTTAATTCCTTACAGAAGGCCAATCAAATTTGAATTCAGACACATGATAAGACTATGTAATTTGCGTACAGTTTATACCGATGTTCAAAGTCGGAATTTCTTTGGCAAAAAAAAAATTGGGGGCAAAAATTTGTTTAATTTAATGTAAAATTTAATGCCCAAATTGGACAAATCAAGATGTGTTCAAATTCCAAGGTTCCACTGTAGGTGGTACGGGAAAAATGGACAATGAGTGAAGAAAGGAGGTAAACTGTAAGTGTACAGTTTTCATGTGACAGAATACTTTTTTTTTATGTGACAGAATAATTTATCCTCATGATCACACTATCACAAATAAACAGTTTTTGGTAATTTAGTAGTTATGGTTTCCATTGGTTTTGGTCAGTAGATATTATATCATAGGTATAAATCAAAACATACACAGAGCATCAAATAGTAATTATTTGTAAGAGCTCAGCATTAAGGCTTGTGCAAATGCATTTCTGATAAATAAGTTGAAGGTCAATTTTAATGTATGTTATTGTAAGGGATCCATAATTAAAATATTTCTGAGATAATTAAAATTCCTCATAGATCTTTTTAATCCTATGGAATTCAAGGTATCTGCTGGTTGGTCAGAATTAGACATTTTCATTTATGTCATGGTATGTGACTTACAAAATAAAACGGAAAGGTATTTATAGAGGACACTAGTCCTCTATAACGCTAATGAGAAATAGACAAATGAAAAAGTAGAAATTTAAATGGACAGTAATAGTAGGACAGTGAGAGAGAATTGCCTGGTTTGTGGTGTATTTTGTACTCGTCACTCTAAACAGCAGAGCACTATTTTGGACTGGAGTAATTTATCTTAGTATTAATTAGGTGTCAGCAGCTACATAAAAAGGCCTTTATACTAAGGGCCAAAACTGCCAGATGACACCTGGTATATTTGGTTGTGCTGCTGCCATTGGCTCAAAGTCAAATGGATCCCTGGCCTTTTCATGCAACTTATTAAACAATGGGAATACAGAAAGGGTAATAATATAATTAAACATACAGTATTGTGCAAATGACCTAGGCATCCATTAGATGCGTTGTATTAGAAGTATGGTATAATGACCATATAGTTACGCAGACTGGAACCAAAACAATTTCAGGTTCATTACTGCCTAATTCCCTTTCCCACTGATGTTCTAATCTTTGTAAACTTTTGAATACCTTAGCTGTGTTTCCTTTCTAAAAAAAAAAAATGTTCTCTTGGCCTAAGTTTTCAAATACTGGCCTTTTCATGTGACTCAGCAAACAATTGGGATTAATTTAAAGTTAACTGTGTATGCCACTGAATGCGAATAGACAATAATTCCACATTTTTATTTCTGTTGATCTGTGTTATGACTACATGGCATTGTAGAAACATGGATGTTGTTTTAGTGTTATGGCTGATCAGTATATACACTGTTTAGAAGTGGACAAAGATTTTCTCACAAATAAGAGGACAAAATTATATTTGGTAGTTTATTGATTAAGGAAAATGTTGTAATAATACATTTATGAGTGGCAAAAGTCTGTGAAACTCTAGGATTAGCAGATTGCAGAGTGTTTACAATGAATAGTAGGGCAGACGGGTGTTGAGGGCAGTCTCTTGCTTTATCAACCAGGTATCTACCAGTGTCTGATATTCAAAGCGCATTTCTGGAATTGTATTGTGGTATGAAGAAAGCGGATTGCTAGGGAGTTGTTAATGCTGATTAGATTGGAAAAGGTTATTAAGCCATCTTTAAAGATCTTGAGCTCCAACAGTCCATAATCAGACAAACCGTCAAACAATACCCTCAGAGGACTGGTCAAAAAACTGAGATAAAATATCAAAAATAACTTTTTAATACCTTAGTCTTTTTACTGTGTTCCCTTTTCAAAAAAAGTGTTCTCTTGGCCTAAGTCCTCAAATACTGGCCTTTTCATGTAACTCAGCAAACAATTGGGATACAGCAAGGGTAGCTATATCGACAAAAATATGTAGGCACATTTTCTAAACAGTGTATTCTGCTACATGCTCAGAATACAAAGCATAAGCCTAATAAAAAAAGCAATGGTAGTATATATGGGTTATATATGTTTCCACCTCCCCAACAAGTCAGTTCTTTCGTACAGACTTTCTTTTCTGTCCTTGTAGAACACCGTTTATAAAGAACTGTCTTACCAAATTTGATAAAGACCTTTGTTGGTCTTTCAAAGAGTTTTGTCCCAAACTCCATCAGACATGTTTGAGATGAATCAGAATGCCAACTGTGAGCGCCCGATTTGTCATGTTCCGATATCAAGTGGGAAGTCTACTTTGCGAGGCAGCAACACAAACTCCAAACTAATCTCCATGGTTCTGGATATAATATTGAAGTATTCAGGAACTCAGTTCATGTTTAAATTGTTCTACTCATTACAACCTGTCTTTTCCTTGGTTGTTTTTGTTTTGTACAACCACTTTCTGCTTACACTTAACATTTTGTCTCTGTATGAATTCTGTAGCAATGAACTGTACTTCTGAGGGTCAAAAGATAGAAACGGACAACATAGCATCAATAAACAAAAAAAAGAGCTGGTAGATGGTGAGGAAAGTACAGATAAAATAGTGAAGTGAAAAAGGGCACAGCTCATTGAAATGCAAGGGATATCCAGGTTGCAGCTGGCCCTCGTTTCACAGTCCACAGTGAACCACCATACTGTCTCTCTCACACACAGTTGCCTGCTTCCTCGTCTCCCTCCAGGTCATCCAGTTTTTTCTGTTTGCTATCTCTGTGCAACAGAAAGCTCACACTTTTGCTAAAACCTACAGTATATATGCAAAGATTTTAAAGACCTAATCCTTGTATCTTCTGAAAAAGCATGACCAAGGAAATGCATTATGGAAATTCAAGGTGAATTGATAGTGACTATACAGTACTATAATATTGGTTTTTCAATGTGGTATGACTGGGTGGAATAGGAAAGCTTATACTCCGACATCTCCACACTCATTGATTGGTGCTGTGCTTTGTGCCTAAGCTATCAATCACACTACCTAAGCAACCTGGAATTCACAACACTGAACTGACACTGATATGGTGGTGGTGCACTAATGTGTCTTTTGCTGCGACGACTGGATCAGACACAGCAATGCTGCTGTAGTTTTTCTATACTGTATTCACGCACTGTGCGCTCTTTTTGACTCATCTTCTGTATTGCTTTACATTGTACACTACACTGCCAAAAGTATTTGCTTGTCTGCCCATAAATGCATATGAACTTGAATGACATCCCATTCTTAATACAAAGGGTTTAATATGACGTCTGTCCACCCTTTGCACTATACAGCTTAATCTTTTCACATGGCTTCTCACAAGGTTTAAATTTGTGTCCATTCGCACATTTGTTAAGTCAGACACTGATGTTGGATAAAGAGGCCTGGCTAACAGTCTCTACTCTAATGCATCCCAAAGGTGTTCTGTCAGGTTATGGTGAGGACTATGTCACATGCTTCCACACCAAACTCTTTCATCCAAGTCTGCATTGACCTTACTTTGTGCACTAGTGTGCAGACATGTTAGAACAGAAAGGGTTCCTACAAAGCTGGCAACATAAAATTGTCAAAATTCTCTTGGTATGCTGAAGCATTAAGTGTTCCTTTCAATTGAACTGAGGGGCCGAGGCCAACTCATGAAATACAGCTTCACACTATAAACTCCCCCTCCACCAAACATTACACTAGGCACAATGCTGTCAGACATGTGCCGGTCTCCTGGCAACAGCAAAGCCAATACTTGTCCAATAGATTTCCAGGTGAAAAAGCATGATTCGTTACTCCAGAGAACACATATCCACTGCTGTGGAATCCAGTGGCAGTGTGCTTTACACCACTGCATCTGCGCCTGGTAATGCAAGGCTTGCATGCAGCTGGTCGGCCACTGAACCCCATTCCATGAGGCTCTCTCTATATACATATTTGTTCTTGATCCAATCTGAAGGCAACATGAAGTTTGTAGGTCTGTAACGATTGACTCTGCAAAAAGCTGGCAACCTCTGATCATTGTCGCCTCTACTTGGACCGTCATTTTAAGTGGCCTACAATTTTTGTTTGGCAGTTGCTGCCAGCAGTCTGCACGCCTAGGTGCTTGATCTTATACATGTGTGGCCATGGAAGTGATTGGAACACCTGAATTCAGTTATATGGAAATGTGAGTGAATACGTTTAGGAATATAGTGTAGAAGTCAGAGGCAGTAGCTCATCTGTTGTTGCACAATTTGGTGTAGTCATCCATTAGTCTTTCATCAGTGCTCACAGAATGATACCACTGGATACCAGTGTCTGTTGTTGGATTATTTTGAGTTCAGCAATGACATTGACGTGGTTTAAAGCTCCAACAGCTCTACTTTGTCTAATTCACTCATACCAGTACAACACACTAACACATTAGTGTCAGTGCAGTGCTGAGAGTGAACCACCACCCAGCAGGTACCTGTAGTATCTGATCTGTGGTGTTTCTGTGGGGGAATATGTAGAGAAACAGATGAAACTCCAAAATGTATATGTTAAATGGAGTTGCTGAAATGGACAATAAGTATAGAAACTAGGTATCTCATAAATTTGACTAAGCACACCCACATCTTTCAAATTGTCTGTAGGAAAAATGCATTTTGATGACCAATGATTAAATCACAATAACTATGAATACTCAAAAACAGCTATAATTGTGTTCAGAAATTTATTTGATGGGCAAATTATCACACCCCAGTCCACCCTCTCGAGTGAAGTCAGGTCCTTACCATGACTAACAGTAGAGACTGCTTGTCAAAGTGAAGGCCTACAAAGGACTTAAAGGAGGATTTTAATGTCATAGACCTAACTATTGATTTAAAAGCAGAGCACAGAGTGCTAACATTTACAGTATATTATCTGGTGTTCATGTAATTGCTATAAGACTATGATAAGCCATAGAGCTATTCTACTACATCTTTTTTAATTGTACTTCTGCGTATAATTAGTTGTTTGAATAGTCCTTGCTAGGAGCTCACCATTTTAAGGTTAACGTATTGCAAGACATTATATTGCGTAGACATTATATCATAATGCGTGTCCAAGGTCACTCAAAGGTCAAAATCATATATGTTTGTGTGTAAATGCAAACAGTATTTATAGAAAGTCAGGATTTAGATTTAGAAGGTAAAATGAGATTAAATAACTTTACCAAACTCTCTGAATGCATTCTGTATATGCTAATACTGTGTCTAAGTAATGCATGATTCTTTTTAACTTAACTGTGTATGCCGCTGAATGCGAATGGCCAATAATTCCACATTTTTTATTTCTGTTGATCTGTGTTATGACTACATGGCAATGAATGTAGAAACATGGATGTTGTTTTAGTGTTATGGCTGATCAGTGTATACACTGTTTAGACGTGCACAAAGATGTTCTCACAAATGAGAGGACAAAATTATACAGGGTAGTTTATTGATTAAGGAAAATGTTGTAATAGCACATTAATGAGTGGAAAAAGTCTGTGAACCTCTAGGATTAGCAGATTGCAGAGTGTTTACAATTAATATTAGGGCAGTTAGGTTTTAAGGGCAATCTCTTGCTTCAACGACCAGGTATCTACCAGTGTCTGATATTCACAGCGCATTTATGGAATTGTATTGTGGCATGGAGAAAGCAGATTGCTAAGGGGTTGTCGATGTTGATTAGATTGGAAAAGGTTATTAAGCCATCTCTAAAGATCTTAAGCTCCAACAGTCCATAATCAGACAAACAGTCAAACAATACCCTCAGAGGACTGGTCAAAAAACTTAGATTCTTGCAAAAATAAGGTGTGTATGGTGCAAGGTTACAAAGAAACTCGTGACACCATCAGGGCAATATTGAACAATAACATGTGCATGTGCATGGCAGAGCTGCAAGGACAAAATGACTGCTTTCCAAAAAGAGCATTGCTGCCAATTTTCCAATTGATAAAGATATGGACAAGTCATGATCTGATAGCTGAGTTGTATAATTTCGGTGAGTGGGGATTTTATACAGCCCCAAATCAGAAGATGTTTGTTATGGAAATACAATGAAAAAAAATTGCTGTCTTTCTCAATTGGCTTATCATGCCAACAGGTGACTGTATTTAGGATTCGGTACAAAGCAATTTGAAGGGTTGAGTATTTGAGGAGCAAAGACTGGCAGAGGATCTTCAGTTTGGTAAAAAATGCATGAAATAATTATTGAAATATTTAAAAATGATGTTCCTCAAAGAAAGATTGGAAGGAATTTGCATATTTTCCTTCTACATTGCATAATATTATTAAACAATTCAAGAAAGAAATTATGAAATTATGCTGTACATATAAGCGTTATAATTGTTTTTTCGCATACAGTTTAATTAAAGTATTATTACTTTTGTATACAAATAATTTGTACAATATTATACTGTATACAAATCTACCTTTCCTGAAATGCCTATTTCACTTTTATTGCATATACACACAGTTACGTTAGTCTAGAAAGATCTTGCTGTAAAAGTCTAAAGGCTTTGTTTTATGTCTGCATTCCTGATTTTGTGGCCTGGCTGTTTACTTCCTCATAAAACGTTTATAAACAATAAACCTGGTCTGTACTGATCAGCACTGTATATGCGAATTGCTATATGAACCTGTTCTTCTAACTGAACTAACCGTGTTGTTCCTTTTCCCAGTGACATGCCCCATGAATGAGGTGTTGACAGCCTCTACGGGTGTGATTCTCAGCCAGTCTCCAGGCAGTGGCTTCCCCCATTTTGAGTCCTGCTCCTGGGTGGTGAAGGTGGAGCCTGGCTACAACATCTCTTTTACAATTGAGTACTTTCAAACTAGCAAGCAGTTTGATGAGCTCGAAATTTTTGATGGTGAGTTTTATTTAATGATTTGTTTGAATGGTAGCCCTTACTAAGATCAGTGACATGCATGGCTTTGCCATGATATCTATATATGTTATACATGTTATCTAGCCAAATTAATGTGCACAGACAGTGACATTTATTTATTTGTAGCACCTTTTGAAGTTTGCTGAGATATGTTAGATTGCTGTGGGCAGTCTGATTGGTCAGATTTTCTTGTCCGATTGCATTACCAAACCTTACCAAAAAAGAGGCATGTAGACAGATGCCATTCTTAGTAGCAGTTTTGATTGTTTACTAGCACTCTTGGTTAGATTTGTATCCTAAAGAAACCAAGAAAACGCAGAGAATTCTGTTGAGTTAGATGATGTTTTTGATTTTTTTAAATTCATTAAATTAATATTTGTATCATATTTTATATACACCTGGTTGTTACCCCTTCTCTGAATGGTTAGAAGGGCACAGGCCACTACTAAATTTAGAAGTAAGATGGTAAAGTTGACTTTGGGGAATTAGCTTTATTTGACATTGAAAAAATAAGAATAATTTCCTCAAACAAACAAAACAACTTGCTACAACATTATTAACGCTACATTTAGTACTTTGTACAACATCCAATCTTTGTACAACTTTTACAATAAAAAAAAATAACACCGGGTATGCCCCTTACCACCTTTCCTGTTTGGAGAATGCCCAGCAGAGAATGTGAGACAATTTTCTTGTCACAATCACTCCAGATTGTCCATGGCCATAGATCGTCTCCTGGGTATCCTACAAATTTCTATATGGCATAGATCAGGGAACAGAGATGGTTGTTGCAGAAGATTGATTTTATATTCAGTGACAGATTTTGCTTTGTTCTGGAAATACAGTATGTGGTTGTTTTTTACACCAAAGCTATTTTATTAGTATTTTGTTGCTAGTAGGCTTTTTTTACCTGAGCACAGACACCGTGCACCTTACATACATATTTCAGTGCCTCCAACTTCAGATCAGCTGTGATCCAGATATATTGATCAGGGAAGCTGCCAGTGGCAACTGTGGCAAGGACATGCATTTAAAGATGGGTTTGTTTGATCTGTGCATGTGAAAATAACCTTACCTTAAGTTTTGCACAAAATGGGATTTTAGGACAGGACGGTGAGAGTGAGAAGCTTCTACGTTATTAAGAGGAAAAATTGGTTAAAAACTATTCACCTTACTTGAATGTTGTTAGGTAAATGCTTTAATAAAACCTCATACTGATATTATTTTAAGTTGTTCTATATTTTCTTGTCTAAGCTTATTAAATTAGCAAACAATTCATTATTGTCAAACAACTTGTGTGGTTACAAAATAAAATAAAATAGAAGTAGGACAAGTGAATACTCTTAGATTGTCTTTTTTTTATTTTTTTTTACATGACATGACAAACTTGAAAAGGCAAAGGAAATTGCTTTAGTTTCCCAGAATGGCACAGGGGCAGCTAGTGGGTCATAGGTCAAGGAGTGGGTCAACAGGCCCCCATTTAGAAGAAGATTAGAAACTGGATTAGAGCGTCAAGAGGTCAGTGCACATACACAGAGGGTCACTCTAGGCGCCGATAGCAAAAGAAAAGATCACTGTTTGTGGCAGACAGTGCCACAAAGAGAGGATCACACAAGCAGTGTTCCCAATTCCTTTCATTTAATCAGTAGTTTCAATTGAGTTAGCAAATTCAGATCGATTGAGCGCTGCATTCAAAGGTCTTTTATTAAAGTATTGCATACTATTGCATTACATATACTTGCTTTGCCTCAAAAGCATCTTAAATAGAAACAAAAAATAAACAAATAAGTAATAAAAATGTTGAATTATTATATGTTTTACCATCATGATAACTAAGGATATTCTTAGTATTTTCTTCTCACCCAGTGAGAAACAAAATCGGTATAAGATGTATAAGATGTGAGACATGTTATCCATCACATTGTTACATTATTTGTGCTACACTATGTAAATTATAGTAGATGTGTCCTTGATATTTATTGATATAGGGGAGAAGTACAAACGCTCTATTTCATTATGAGTTGAATCATCCTACAAAATTTCCCTAGCTCAAAATGTAATTTATACAATTTTTAACTTTGGAGCCAAATCACAAGTTTGAATGGGCCCTTTTCTTTAACAGTGGGGGGATAGGGTCCAGAATCATCTTGCAAAATGTCATGTCTCCAGCTGAAAAAAAATATTTGTACCATTCACTAACATGCTGACAAATAGCGTAAGTGAGGGGGCCCAGAGCAGCAACCCTAGGGCCAGTCATGACACGAGAAACACTGTATTCCATCATGAGCTGAATTATCTTGGAAAATTCTGTATCTCCAGCTCCAAATTTATTTTTTCCAATCCATGAACATAGAGGGATGGGTCTAATCACCGAGCACAAAGTGCAGAGCACAAACTCTCCGTTCCATTATGAGCTGAATCATCTTGCAATATTTTGTGTCTCCAGCTTAAAATTTGCTTTTTGCCATTGTTTAACATGTTGCCTCACGTGGGTCCGATCAGCATCTGGTGCACGACCATGTTTCATTATAAACTGAATTGCCCTGCCTATGTTTCAAACTCAAAATGTAATTTGACCTATTTGTTCTCTGGTCAAATCACAAATTTGGGGTGGTCAGAGCAGCCACCCAAGGGTTGTTTGAGAAGCTGTGTACTAGCGCACAACTGGATGAGTTGGAGTTGGAGGGACTACTATCCATTTATCATCTTCTTCTTAGACCACACGGGGTCGTGGGGCAACCGGTGGCAACTCTAGGCACAAGGGCAGTTACAACCCTAGATGAGACAAAAATCCATCATAGCGCACACACACAGCCACACAATAAGGGCCACTTTAAAGACACCAATTAACCTAACACGCATGTATTTGGACTGTGGAAACCGAAGTACCCGGAGTAAACCTACACAGAGATGGGGAGGACATGCAGACTCCACACAGAATGGACCCAGGCTAATCCACCCTGGGATTAAACCCGGGACCTTCTTGCTGTGGAGCAGCGGTGCTACCCACCCAGCCACCGTGCTGCCCACTACTACTAATTAATAATATTTATTAAATTATTTATTATTATTATTATTATTATTAGGTTACCTCAATAGCACAACTATTCTAAATGATTTATTTTGAGTTTTTAATCCTTTCAAAGCTTTACCAATTAACAAACCTTTTATATACGTACCGATTTATATGAAATATATTGTGATTAATAGAATCCCATAATTTTTGTGAGCAGTGTTTATACATTTTTTCAGGATACCAGTTTAATCATGGACTGATTTGACTGTGTTTTCAAAAAAGTTAAAAACTATTCTCTTTTCTGTCAGCAGGTATCAAAAGGGTTTGTTCATTTTAGTATTTTGCTATTCAGACATCAATAAGCTATACATAAGACAGATTTTTATTTTCTATACTGATTTTTAAAACCTTAGCCGTTAAAAGGAACGGACGTTGATCAGAAGGGCTTTGAACGGGACATACATGTATATTACATTTTCGAAACAATGAATGTTGAACAATGAATGGCAATGGATAAGTCTGACCTGGACTCCGCTTCACTCACTTGTATAGCTTCATATTCATCTTAGGCACAACATTTTAACTGGTTAAAAACCTATGAATATAGTAGTTAAAAGGAAACCGAATCACTTTCTAACTGAATTGCGAATCCAATAATATTGTAAATTGTAATAAGTGGGGTCAAATATTTGTTAAATGGGGATTCACACTGCCTGTTTCACATTCATTTCACCAGTTTGCCTTTGTATTCATACCACATTGTGCATATGCTTTATTTTAAAACCTGACAGAGCATGAATGATCTATGAACTGAATTTCATACCAAAAAAAGTGAAAGTAAAGTGACACTCACTGAATGGATATGTTAGAACACACTCTCATACTTTACCTCCATGGAAGAGAGAACCCCTTGGCTGGTGTCTGTATTTGCATGGTAATTGGAAACTGTTGTGTTGTCCTTGAATTTGCTGCATGTTTGCCCATGATTACACATTGTGTGTCTACTAAGTTGAGTACCAGGGTATTTTTATCATAAACTACCAGTCTTAATCTACCAGTGCACAATAAGCTGTAATATGGTATATGTAAGTAACTAAAAACTTATCTGAAACTGACTACGCCAATACCTGAAATAATACTCAGGTAGGTAGAGAAAATATCTCCCACACTATTATTCCAATTTCAGTATAAACTGCTGAGACAATGTTGGATGGATCCATGCGACTTGTCTTCTGTTGTTTAGTGAACCTACGCAAATTGTAGCCTCAGTTGCCTATCCTTAGCTGACAGGTGAGGCATCTGGTATGTTGTTCTGCCGCATTAGCCCATCTGCTTCAAGGTTTGACATTTTGTGTTTGGCATTTTGAGATGCTGTTCTGCATACATTGGTTGTAACAGGTGCTTATTTGAGTTACTGTTGCCCTTCATTTAGCTCAATCCAGTCTGATATTTGTCTTTCCATTCCTGTAAAAAACAAGGCTTTTTTTTCAAAAACTGCCACTCACTGGATATATTCTCCATCAACCCTAGAAATGGCTGTGGATGAACATCCAAGTTGATTTGAATACTTTAGATACTGAAATACTCAGATCAGCTCTTCTACCGACAGCAATCATGCCATATTCAAAGTCACTTATATCACTGATGCTCAGTTTGTGCTTCTGCGGATCATCTTAACTATGTCTACATTCCTAAATGTATTGGGTTTCTGTCATGTAAGTAGCTGATTAGATAATTCTGTTACCGAGCAGCTGCAAACAGGTGTACCTAATGAATGTATATACACTCACTGGCCACTATATTAGGCTAGGATACTGTTAATGGGTTTTAAATGTTGTGTTTTCTTGTTTAACTCAGAATGCTGTTTAACAATATTTGTTTACATACTAAATTACACTGCTCACAAAAATTGGGGGATATTTCATTATGGGATATTTAATTTCGAAACTTTCCTATTGTTTGTGCGCAGTACATGTACTTGATTAATGAACTTCCCATTCATTATGTTTACATATTACCTTAACCAGACTAACTAACAGAGTGGATATGCAATAGAAAATGTCATGCCATATGTTAGACCATCAGGTCAATAATGTACAGGTACTCCCCATTTTATGATGGCCTGACCGATATTTTGACTTTACAACATGAATCTGGTGGACATAATCGTACTCTGACTTTTTAATTTTGAATTTCCTGGGCAAAAGACACGCTGTACTCTCCTGCTAGGAAATCACTCGTCAATATGTGACATAAGAGTTGCATTGGGAGTGATGAATGAAGGGAAATGTAGTAAGGAAAATCAATTTTAGTATATTATTCAATAAATTACATGATGTTTTACTTTCTTGTTAAATACAGTGAGAAAATGTAAAATATGCAGTAAGAAAAACATATTTAAACATTTAATTTAGGCTCCTCTATGATATATACAGTTTATATTAAACTCCTCGATTTACTATAAAATCAGCTTAGAATGAATGTGTTGGGATGTATCCCCATTGTAAATATGGGAGTACTTGTACTATTTTGTACCACAGCGCCTGGTGAGAAAGCAGCCCTACATACAGAACCTCCTGTGCCATTTAAATTACAACTAGAATTGACTTGTGTTGCGGCTAAGGCCATCTTTTATCTCATTGCAGGTCCATCTAGACAGAGTCCTCTTCTCATCACTCTAAGTGGAAACTACTCATCACCTCTGAGCATCACCAGCTCGTCCAATAAAGTCTATCTGCACTGGTCATTTGATCACACCTCAAGCCACAAGGGCTTCCGAATCCGCTACTCAGGTGAGCTAATAACCATTTACTGTATAAACCCACAGAGCAGATTTACAAGGATTACTCCTGGTAACACCTGCAGAATCCTGAAGGATGTATGTTGTCTAAATAGTTGAATATGCTACCTATCATCACAAAGCTGATGATGATTGGTTTCAGGTGGATGACTAATCATGTGCTACTCTCACACAGTGGGAACTGTTCTCTCTTGCATCCTTAATTTAATGCGTGATGGAGTTTGGATAGCCAGATCAGTGACAGCCTGAGTTAGTGGCATCAACACACAGGTTCGCGTTCTCAATTTGGACCGCCCTTCTGGAGCAATACCTTAGTGGGTGGAAAACAGATGGCGGGCCAGATTCAAAACGTTCCAGTGTTTTCTAAACAATCCATCTTCTGTCTCCACAGGCTGACTCTACATCACCAGTTGAGACACACGCTTTCTCTATGACTTTTGTCTTTTCGACTCCAACACCTTTTATTAGCCCTTACTCTTGTGTGTTAATATATTGCATGTGGTGAGTGACTGACTGTAATGGTGTCTAAGCTCTTAAGTCCCATGGTGCTGAACATCGAAGTGAACGCAAAAATTGATAGCCAGGCATCTTTTGCTGTGTAAAGTAAAGAAAGATGGAAGATGGCACTGGTATTTGTTTTCATTTACATTTTAATGAACAATGCCTTGGCCATTACTTCCTTATCAGGTGAGGAGAAAAGATCATGCCTGAATGAAGATCAAACTGATAATTGAAGGTTAAGCCTTCAATTTATTTAAGCTTTTTTTTCTTCGAAACTATCAAATGCTGTGTGGCAGAACAACCGTCAACTGGTTCTTTAAATTTAATATATATATATATATATATATATATATATATATATATAATCACAGCTGGAGGTTTGCACAAAGAA
>JAVSBV010000086.1:2084291-2097612 GCA_033117975.1 Parotocinclus spilosoma | reverse complement strand
TAAATATATATATTTTTATATATTAAACTATAAGTTTTTCTAATATGTTATAGTGTTCAGCATAATAAAAGCAACTGCCAAAAATAATTACATAAAGTTTATACAGTGTATAGTGTTTTATCAAACACTAAAGGTTTTTACATGATCCTTGAATTGAGAATTTGAGAATTATATTTATTTAATTTAAAATAATAATAATAAGAAGAAGAAGAAGAAGACGAAGAAGAAGAAGAAGACAATCTACAATAATAATAATACTAGTTTTATTATTTTTATAAGTATTTTTACATTTAAGTATTGTAGTATGTAAAACAACTGCTCTAAAATGGTAACACTGCAGTTTTCTTGACTAAAAAGGCGTGAGAGTTTATAAAGAGTCAATAATAACTATTGTTTGGGTTAAACATCATGATATGTTGCGTTACTGAACATCGCCATGTTTAGTTATGAGCAATTTATCAGCACTAATAATAGTCTGTATATTTTTGTTCTTTGTGTCTACAAATGTTATGTTTTGATTTGGCTGTGGTTAGCTAAAGATGATCATGTCATTTGAATGCTTTTTGCACATAGCTTTATTACAGACCAATGTGGTGTGGACCTTTTGCCCTCAAATATATTCTCTTTTAAACATTCTCATATTTTTTTTACTTGTTTACTTTAAGTACATTTAACAGCATGTACTATTGTATGTACTACTACTCAGCTTTTAACACTATGGCAACCAGAAATTCGGGTGCTAGACTATGATTCTCAAAGACTGTTTGTTGTATATTTTTTAAGCAGAAAGTGTTTCAGATGACCTACCATTACTGCTGATTCCTACTATGTGCTATGCAATCCTTATTCAGACCTCATTATTATGTTGGATTTCAATGAATCATCTTCCCTTTGTCTTTTATTTTCTTCTTTTTTTCCCTTTCTTAGTTGTGAACTGCACAGAGCCAGGTCACGTGGAGAACAGTGTTAGGCAGGTTCTTCCCAGTGGGCCTCATCGCTACAGCTTCCAGACTACAGTTTCCTACTCATGCAATCCAGGATACTACCTGCTTGGCACCAACACTCTGACATGTCAGGGCGATGGCACCTGGGACCGTTCGATGCCCAAGTGTCTCTGTGAGCATACTCTTAACTCCAGACTATATATTTCAGAGGGAAAATATGAAATAAATGTTATTTTTATTTATTCTAAGGGATTTAAAAAATAAAATAAAATATGTGAAATCTCAGACACTCCTCAATATATAATATATCCATATCCTTGAGTATGTAGGCATGAACAGTTGTTATTGTCAAAGGTAGTGATGCCATATAATATAATGTAATATAATATTACAGTAATTGTTTGTTGCCAAAAGAGTCTATTTTTATTTAATCTTACCATGTAAAATGACCTCAAAGTTGCAGCTAGCAAACTCCAGGTGGACAGGTATGTGGGCCAATGAAAGAAAAGTTATGATTACAATGCCTTTAAAATAGTTTGTTGGCATGGAGGTGCACTTTTAAATATTGTACTTATTGAGCTCTAATATCTCCTGCAAATCTCCTGGAGGTTTTTTTTTCTTTAATGTACCTTTTTACTGTGTTTGAAGATAGAAGTAAAGGTAAGGTAATATGTGTGTGTATGTATGTGTGTCTGCATCTTTTGGCAATATTGTTATATTATTATTATATTATTATTAGAAGTCCTATTGTTCCAACTGTATGGTTGTAAAAGCAGTTTGACTTATATTAACATTGGTTACATTTGAGATGGTTTATTTAGACATATAATGACATTTAAAAATGTAAATATGGTAAACCATATCTTCACCTTTGTGCTTGTTCTCTTTTCTCTTTCTTGTGTCTGTGCAGTGGTCTTGTGTGATCATCCCTGCATCCCTCCATATGCTCAGATCTCAGGTGACAGACGAACAGTGGGCTCTGTGATCCGATACAGCTGCATGGGCCAGCGTGCCATCATAGGCAACACAACTCGCATATGTCAGCCAAGTGGCCAGTGGAACGGCTCTCCACCACACTGTACCGGTAACACGCAAATGCTAAATCTTGCTTTTTCATCAGTACATGCGATTAATTTCTCATACTCTTGGCACTAATTAACAAAGCCATTTTTATATTGGAGGTATTACAGATCTATGGAATTGTCTAAAACAGATTAATATTAGGAACTGAGTGTCTGAGCACTTCATCCTTCCATAAATATTTTAGTCTCCCCATATCAAACCCTACTACATGTGCCCCAGAAACATACTGCCAGCTTATGAGCTGTTTAGGTTCACTATAAAACCGTCAGGCCCACACAGTTTTCAGATCTGCCACAACAGAACTCATATCCTGTGTAGTAAAACTAGTCTGACAGGTTAATGTCACAATTCATGGGATTCCTATTTCTCCCAAATTGCCACTATTTCGCATTCTGATATCGATGACTGTTTTACAACAAGAATGCATAAAGGCATCAATTATGAATACAGCAATAAGGAACCGTAAAATACAGGTGACAGTAATAGTATTTACCTTATTTAGGGAGGCGTCAGGGTTTGTAGCCATTTGTTTTGCAGCCCCAGTTGGATAGAGGAAGGGCTGATGCGATCATTTGTACACGCCTCAGCAGAGAGCAGCAGATGAGTTTATATGATAAACAGACGAGTGACATGAAATTACTGTCCCTGTTGGTTTCTTATCCAAAGTCTATTATATCATGACATGAATCGCTCAGATTCTTTTTTATACTTACTTAATCAGTCCCTCACCTCAGAGAGTATGAATCAAATTATCCAGCATGTTCTTATTATTCTCAGTTAACAAAGAACTTCTACACTCACTGTACATTTTATCAGTTCCTCTATGTACTTTATTAGTCCCCACCCTGTTCTCTAATGAGCATTCATTCAGTAATCCACCACACCAACATTTTCAGCACAGACACTGACACTGAGGTGTACCTAATAAAGTGACCAGGGAGTATATATAAATAACTGAATATGCTAATAAATGTCATAAATAATGCCTGCACTGCACATGCACTCACCTTTCTTTATTCTTTGTTTTTCTTTATTTGTCTTTTCTCCTTCTCCTGTTCTTTATTTCTTGCTCTACTGCCTTCCTTCTTACTCTATCTCTCTCTTTCTCTATTTTCTTCCTCTAGTCTTTCTATTTATCTTATTCTTTCTTTTTTACTTGCTTTCTGATTCAGTTTCTTCCTTCATTTGCTCTGTCTTTCTCTTGATTATCCTTTCTCCTTTTATGTATTTATTTCCCCCGTTCTTGCTTTATTTATTGCCGTCTTTTTTCTTCTCTCTTCATTTATTTCTCTTGTACTTTTTTTCTTTATTTCTTTCTTCCTTTTTTTATGGATTGCCATTGTTTACCTGACTGCCTTTTATTTAAAAATCTTACAATGATTTAACATGTCCAATTTGCACACATGATGTTTAGCACAGTTTAACTTAAATGCCTGATGGTATATAGCATGCAGTTGAGGCTACTGAATGGCTGGCTTATTATACTTTAATGACTGTCATCGTTCACAGTGAAAATGATTTATCCACTTCAGAAAGTCAAGCCTGGTATAGCTTGCAACACCTTTATCATTGTGAACACATTCTCATTATCCTTTGCTCATTCTAGTTGCTCTTAAATTTTATTGGCAGACACAAATGATAATTAACATCTTTCAACCATAAAGCCATCTCCAGCATTTTTACTGCACACTGAAAAAAATAAGTTGTTACACCATATGAAGCATCCCACTTGACGTAAACAGGACCAGTCATTCCACTGTTACATGTAAATTGTAAAGATATAATTGTCTGAGAGTAAGTATATTTTCAGTCACCACTGGGATTGGACAGAATGATTCAATAAGATAAATTACATTTTCCTGAGTGTTCTGCCTCAGAAGGCAGTTGAGCACCCAGCTCATGTTTGATGTTTGCTTCTTTGGCTTTGTGCTGGAGCTATAAGGCTAATTCATCAACAGAGTAAACTAGACGGTTCATCAATGCATAACTGTAAACCTAAATCACACACATGCTAATTGCAAACTCAAAGGTTTTTTTTTTAATCCCAAATTGACCTGTGTATGCATCATACAGCCAAAACCATGTGGTGTGGATTCTGTCCAGATTCAGTAGAATGAACCTGGCTCCATGTTCAGATGTACAATGGAACAAAACAACACTGATCCATATAATGTATGCTGTTTAGTACTGTTATCAAGTGCTGAACTAGAGTGATTCAGTACCTAGTAAGTTAAGTATTTTACTAATTCCACCTCAACACAGTGGCGCAACTGTTCCAACCCTTCGGTGTCCATGTTAACCCCTTTCATCTTACAAAGAAGCTTGATGAGGAATGGACTTTTTGGAATTTTAGCTGCCAAGAAAACACCTTTTCTAAGGGGGAACAGGGTGAAAAGGCCAGGATATATTAAAGCTCACAAAGATCGGAATGAATATCAGTGGAAAAAAGTATAATAGAGTATCCAAGTATGAAATATTTTGGTCCTGTCATTAACTATATGTTAGTAACAGTATGTCAGTATACTATTGCTAAAGCAACAAATATTTTGCACAGTACTGTACTGTATTATAGTTTATGTACTGAATGTATTATACATTTTCTTTACATTTAGCTTGACAAGAATACTTTGGAACTGTATCATTTTGTCCAGTCTCATTCAGTCCCTCTTAAACTCTTTGATATGTTTTATCACTTGATGTTTTAATCTATTGATGTTTTATTTGTTGCTTTTGTCTCCCTCTTATTTGGGGTCTAAAAACGTTTGTTAAGCTGCTCTGTCACAACGTCCAACCTAAATTTCAACCTGTATTTCTGTGTCTTTTTGTACTATTTCAGGTGATTCTAGGGGGATCTGTGGTGACCCAGGTATACCTGTGCATGGTATTCGTCTTGGAGAGCAGTTCTCTGTGGGCAGCGTGGTGCGCTTTAGCTGCGAGCCAGGCTATGTGCTTCGTGGTTCTTTAGAGCGGACCTGCCTCTCCAATGGCACTTGGATGGGCACACAACCTGAGTGCCAGGGTAAGTGTGTAGGATGTAACAGGATGTGGTGTCACATGCGGAGGTGTATTAGAGGGCTTCTGCAATCTTAAATATGCTCTTTTAATGTCCCAGCCAGGGATATATTTCAACTCACGTTTCTCCTTATACCACAGGGTAACCACATAGTCTCTTATTTTTATCTGTCCATTTCATAAGGCTTCAGAAGCCTTATTATAGCTTTCTAGTGGCGCGGTATCACCTGGGGTGTACACATGCTTTACATTCTAGCTGCTTGCTATTTCACACAGTAAACTGCTCCTGCTGCAATGTGAATCCCATTGTGTGTCCCAGAGCCCCTGGTCCTATCCCTCTCTCTCCTGCATCTGTGATTATCTCTCTCCTCCTATTCATTCATCTGTCATTGCATTGCCACTCTACTCGTGTCCCTCTGAGTAAAGCATTTGCAGGGGAAAGGACATCAGAACAGCAGAAATAGTCTTTAATTACCCAAGGGGGCACAACTGTCATTTGTCTCACCTCTGTGTGCTTTAAGTAGCTACTTTATTTAAAGGAAGGCTCATGAGCCTCCCTTGAAAATTCATATTTTTGAAATATATAACATCTCACACGCTTCACCGCGCCTTTGTTAGTGGTTATTTACTGATTCAAAAGCCTATGTGAATACACAGATTTACTCAGGCATGGGCATCAGTAAGCCAGCATGTACCTTCATATTGATTTGAGCATCGGGCCTTTTAATCATCAGTGAATTACGGCAGTGACAGTTCACTAGTGGATTTCTTGCATGTGTTTAAAAAGGAACAAATCCATACCCACGCTTCAAACCATATATTTAGTCTTGTATTAAGACATGCATCACTGCGTTAAAGATTTCACAGGTATAAAGGATTCACAGTAATATGCTAATGCCATTGTAAGCATTTTTGTCCAAAAAAAAACAATCATTGAATGTGGCAGTGACAGAAGTTCCGTCAGGTTTATCCAATCCTAAACTTCTTATAATCCTATTCTTTTCAGGCGTTGACAGTAAAATGACTAAATCCAAACAGTACTTAAAAGATCTTCTAAGGATCGTCTTCAGTAAAGCGTGCTATCATTTGGCAGACTGTCCTTGTTTCTCTCCAGCTGAAAGAACATAAAAAAACTACCCAGCCCACGGCCTTTCCATTTCTTCAATTCACTGCTTATCTTCTACATTGCTAAAATACACTGCACTTCAATTTCTGAATTTCAGGAAAAAATATTTCATATACACTGCTCATAAAAATAAGGGGATATTTCAAAATGAATATGAAAAAGATCCCACAACAACTGCTGGACAATCTGATCCTGTCCGTGCATCATCATGGTCAGTGTGTTTTGACAGTCTTGGTGATCATGCACCCAACTGAACAGTCAATGTGGGGCACTCTCATATAGTCTGGCATGCTTCTCTTCAATCACCATAATTAAGTTTGCATCTCATTTGCTTAATAGAACAACTTTCTCCGATTTTTTTCCTGGTGATCTTGTTTAATTAAATTAAATCAAATATGTGTATTGTGGTCTGACACTTTAGCATTCCAGATCTTTTGGATATTTTGAAAAAATGGACACCGTGTTCTTTGGACCAAACATCCATAGTGAAGGAACATCCATAATGTTATCAGCTCAAAAAGCCAGGGTTTGTCATGGTATGGATTTGTGGCAGTGCTCTTGGCAAAATTTGCTCTTCAGTGATGGCAGCATTAATGCAGAAAAGTGCATTGAGATTTCAGAAGAGCATATGCACTATGCATATATCAAGAAGACATCTTTTTCAGGGACGTCCATGCTTTTATTCGACACATGCTGCACACATTGCAAAGACATGGCTGTGGAAGAGGGTATGGCTACCCTAACCCTAACACTTCATCATTGGTATCCTCAATGTCACATATTTTAAGTGACATGGAATGTCTTCAAAAATCTCTTCACTTAGTACATTAATGTTAGATATCTATATTCAGTTGTCTACTTAGCAGGCACACTCACTCCAAAAATGTAGCACAGTGGGACTTCTGCTAGTCAGCTGATTTTTTGCTTCACCCCATGGAAAAGGTCCACTGCCGAGGGACTAATTTACACATGGTTCTCCAATCAGAGGTTAAATAGCTATGAAAGTGCCTTTCATATATAATTGGAACCGTTCCCTTGTGTTAGCTGCTCTGCTAGTTATCATGACTTTGTGTCCACCTGCTCATCATTAAACCTCAGCTTGCTGTTAATTGTTTTAACATTAAACCGTTGTATGGGTTAAAAGAACCAAAAGGCTGAAGAGCTATTATGGTTAATCAGAGGTTGTGACTCTGTAAAGTTGGAGGTTAGAGCTGTACAGCAAAGCTGCAAAGTTTAATCATGTTAGGGCACCAGGGATGTTACTCATTATTAAAGTCCCAGACCTTCATTTGACCTATGGCTTTGTGCCCTTCAGCCAGGCTGTTAACCCCAACATGAAGCCACCGCTGTTGTTTTACCTCCAGCCTGGCAGTGGGCACCTCTCTGTGGTATTACCATTGTTAAATAAGGTTAAACCAAGGTGCATATCCTATTAGCTACTAAGAATCTACAGTTGCGTCCTTGATCTGCCAAAGCCCTCTGAGAGTCAGTGTGTTCACCCGTCTGTTTTAAAATCAACATTTCTGTCAAGCTTAAAAACTGTTCACCTAGCACCATTCCTCTGTGAGTTTATGTGATCAACATCCTCACCCTTTTATGCTTCTCTCTCTTGCTCTCAGTGGTGTCTTGTGGAAATCCTGGCACGCCTCGGAACGCTTTGATCCAGTTCCATGATGGGCTGGTTTTCTCCCGCTCTATTACATATGCATGTAGGGAAGGTTACTATTCCACTGGACTGCTCACACGTCACTGCACCGTTAATGGAACCTGGACTGGAGACATGCCTGAGTGCACAGGTACTATTGCAATACTATTACACTGATACATTTTGTATATTGAGAAGTTTTCCAAAGATGTTTAACTTAACATTTTACATCACTTTCATGCCTTCCAGACTGACATGTAAAGAGAACAGAAAAATGTTTTTATTCAACATGCAGATCCTACACGAGCAAGAAAGTTAACGCTAGTCTGGCAAAGCATTACCGTGTTCGGTGCATATGTGGCTCAACAAGCCCTGAGCTCTTTGTGCAAACTCAGGCTTGCCAGGCTAAAAAAAAAAGTGTGAGCTGCAAAAACAATGAAATGAGGTTGATTACCAGAAATGTAAAGGTCACAATTTCACAAACTCAGAAACTATATCCTAAATCACACACAGTAAATTAAATGTACAGGTATGTGCAGTTTAACGTCTTTTCAATCAATATCCATTCATTTTAAAGGCCTAAATTTTTGAAGAAAATCTGTGTTTTATGTTGCCCTACTGGTAGCATCCCTTGTTAATAAAATTAAGGCATGGCCACGGCTGATTGATGTGTGGGAATTAGATTATCTTGTTATTATTAATTATCAAATTCCCATACCTTAGCTCAAGTTGTGGCCATGCCTTAATTTTATTAAGGTAATGGGAATGATCTTGTATTAAAAGTATTAGCTGCAGTTCAGTTTATTCACGACAATAAACTTAATGAATGGAAACTGTGGGACAAAAACAGAGTACTTAGAGTAAACACATGCAGACACAGGGAGAACATGCAAGAGACTGAGCCTGGCTTCCACTGTGCCAGCATAATTTTATTAAGAAGGCATGATACCATCAAGAGAATCATTGTGTTCTATCCCAGGTAGAGCCGAAAGTAGTACAAATACAGTCAAATGGTAGACCACATTTTAACAGGGTGCCAAGGAAAGGACACTTCAGCATTTGTGTGTCTGCTTTCTTTTACTGTGCATTTGAAGATGTTGCTTAATTAATGCACATAAGGCCTTTTGCAGAGTAGATTTTCTGGAAACAGATTAATTCAGTTTATATTATTCCTTATGAGAAAAATTCCCTAGCTACTAGTCATTTGCTGCACTCAACATACCTTCTGGAGCGAATTAACGATGAGTACTGAGGTACCACCGATGCCTGAGATTGGCTATTGTTGCTTCAGTCAATAAGGAAGACAGGAATACCATTTATTCCACCCAGAGAGCAGGGCCAGTTATTCAATGGTAAACTCCCTGTCATGGATGGACACACCGTTGTCAGGGATCGAACTCACAATTTACTAATAGGTCTCAACTTGTGAGCTCCGTAGACCTAGGAAAGGACTGTGTTAAAGAGACAGGGATTTGTTTGTCTATCTTAGCATGAACCTATGCACGTATATTCATCCCTGAAACAAATGTAGACAAATGTAGCTGACGGCGGCCACAGACAGCCATAAAGTGCTGGTCATCAGCATTATTTTTCACAGAAGAGCATCTGGTGGCTGCTGACTTAAGAATTTAAATTATGACACTCTTGCTTTTGTGAAATGATTTTCACTCATGGTGAATGTGCCATGAGTGATAAAATCGTTACTATAGATGTTCATTAGTCTACAAGTATGTGTGATTTAATGAGGCTTAGTGTGATACCATATTTCTCTGTGCAAAATTAAACTACTATGTAGGAACCTGTTCTTCTTTTGAAAAGTAAACTTTGGAAACGTGCCACTCTGAGCACAGATTAAAGAGCAAGACATACATACCACCTACACTGTTTCTCCGCTTGTCTCCTTATCTAGTAATTAACTGTGGAGACCCAGGGGTGCCAGGAAATGGTCTGAGACTGGGCAGCGTCTTCACATATGGCAGTATTGCTAGTTTCCAGTGCTCTCCAGGTTTCACCATGGATGCTGACCGGGCATCCACACTCATCTGCACAAAGGATCGAACCTGGAATGGCACCAAGCCCGTGTGTAGAGGTACAGATCAGCTCATAGGCTGGATTTTTACTTTTGGAGCTCTACCTTTATCTCAATTACCTTTTGAGGGTTTAGTTAATTAAATGCAATGGAATTAATTCTATAATAAATAGGTTATATACTTTATATACATTCACCGTCACTCTTATCTGTCTTATCTTTCCTAATGATGTGGATATGTGATTATATATACAATACTTGTAAAATAATCAGTGGATAATGGTCTGTTTTAGCAAATGACAGCTTATTTTCTTTTGCAGCCATTGTGTGTGGTTCTCCACCCAGTATACCTAATGGTCAGGTGATAGGCAGCGACTTTCAGTGGGGCTCCAGCATTAGTTACACCTGCAACCAAGGCTATCAGCTTTCTCTGCCCACTGTCCTCACCTGCCAGGGAGCAGGCAACTGGAGCGGCGAAAGGCCTCAGTGCTTCCGTAAGCCTCATATCATTTTAAAGGATGTTATAATCTTTACATCTTATTTAGGATTTTGTGGTAAAAGATCAATTCCTCCAAACAGAGAACTGCTTTTTAAAGTTAAAGTCTTAAATTCTTCAGGATTTATGCCAAGAACTGAGTAAATTGTTTGTCAACCAATAAGCTGATGCTTTGTGTCTCAAATCCTTTCTTTGTTTGGTTAAACAAAGACCAGACATTTTAGCTGTTTCTAAAATACTGTGTCTATATCTGTATATCTCTATATCATGATCAAAGTATAAGATTTGTCCATGCACAAGTGTAATAGCAGCAGTTTATGTCCTATAGAACATTTTTGTTTTTTTTTTTGTATTTTTTGCAGCTGTGTTCTGTGGAGATCCTGGAATCCCGGCCCAAGGTCGGCGAGAGGACAGAGGATTCACTTACCTTTCCTCTGTGTTCTTTTCCTGCTTTCCACCACTCATACTGGTTGGTTCCACACGCAGATACTGCCAGTATGACGGGACCTGGAGTGGCACCCAGCCATCTTGTATAGGTAACTGATTAAGAGAGTCAACAGGGATTCAACTGAAATAATAATAAATAATCCTGCATTCATCTATTTACATTGTGCATGCTTGGTTATGCGATTAATACACAACACTTTGCAAATGTGTTAGGCCATCAGTCAATTAGCTATACTATTGTTTCATCAATAGTTTCATGAGCATATAAAATGATTCCTAAACATATAATAGAAGAATATATAGAAATATATATTGGAAAAGCAGTTTCTATAGGTTACAGTAGCAAAACTAAGACATGCTACAGCTCACAGAAGATTAGTGGACACAAGTATTATGGAGTGACGAATCCTGGTTCTGAATTTTTAGGTCAGGTCTCAACAATGCATTATTACCTTGTACCATCAACAATATGTTGTATTAGACAATAGCTAAAATAGTAGATCTTATGGTAACATAAGACTTTACACAGTACTGTAAGTGATATATATATATCTGTAGTTGTACTTCAATGAATGTGCTGTCATGGGACAGTGGTGGCTAAGGTAGTGGACTATGGGCTGGGAAGTCCACGGTTCATGCCTTAGCACCGCAGTAGCAACAAACAACAATAACTTGGATTATAATTTGTAAGATAATATCAGTTGTAAGTCAATGTAGATCAAATTTCCTGTCAAATGTAAATGTCTAAGTGTATTTAAGTTCTTATGAGAATTTCTATATCACACAGATCCCAGTCACACCAGCTGTGTGGATCCTGGCACGCCTCTGTTTGGATCTCAGAATAACACTCATGGCTACCAGGTATTCCGACAGATAGAAAGCTATGCTGTGTACACCTTCTGTTTATGCTGCATGGCTACTGACATAAAGTGTGGCTTTGATTTCAACAGATTGGCAGTACAGTGTTTTATAGCTGTAGAAAGGGATACCTGCTGCTTGGCTCTATTTCTCGTACCTGCCTGCCCAACCTGACTTGGAGTGGTATGCAGCCTGAGTGTATTGGTAAGTAAGAATTTCTTTGTGATCGCTGAATGTCCTACCTTGTCAAATATACGTACGAAAGCTTAGCAATGATGT
Source organism: Parotocinclus spilosoma (assembly GCA_033117975.1). NCBI lineage: Eukaryota > Metazoa > Chordata > Actinopteri > Siluriformes > Loricariidae > Parotocinclus > Parotocinclus spilosoma. The sequence continues at coordinate 2,085,693 of JAVSBV010000086.1, read as the reverse complement.
CCAAGTTTAAAACAGTGTTTTAACTGCATTATTCCCACAGCTCATCATTGTAATCAGCCTGAGCTTCCAGCACAAGCAGATGCTAGAGCTATAGAGTTGCCATCCTTGGGATACACGCTCATCTACACATGTCAGCCTGGCTTTTACTTAGCGGAAGGCTCTGAACACCGCACCTGTAGGCCTGACGGCAGCTGGACTGGCAAGATGCCACTGTGTGCAGGTAATTCATACAATATGAAATTTTACACGGTTACTTTTTTCCCTTGGTAAAACCCCTTTATCATTGTTTCATGTACTATCTGTCATCAGTAAAAGCCTTATTAGTTAAGCAGCAAAGGGATCAGGTTTGCTGCATTTAGAGCCACTACAAACGTTGGTGAATTGCTTTGTGCACCTGTATCTGAAAAGACTGCCTGTCAGGGGACTCGATTCATCACGCTCTTGTTGGAATTTCACACTTTTAGAGCAGTTTCAGATTTGGCTGGAACAAATGTACTTTTGTAGAATAATGTACAATTTATACACAGCATCCCTTACATATAAACACTGCATATAAAGCAGTTCAAGAGGCCAATGGAAGCAAAACTACCTGCCAAGCTGTTGTGCTTTTCTGGCGTCTTGAATGTGGGCGTAGTTCTTGCAAATAATGGCTTGATCTTGAAAGGAAAGTGGGTGAAATATGGCCTTGCTAATTTTTAAAGCTAAGCTATAAATAAGAGGAGGAGAGCACTGCTGCTGCGCAATATTAACAGCACCTGAGGGAAAACTGACGGGGAGTAATTTCAGGCTTCTGACAGCTAATAAAGAGTGCGTTTTAGTCTTAGTGGACGTCTGTATACACTACAAGGTCTCTGACAAGGGTATTTATTTCCTCTTTTTAAGCTGTTTGGTGCTCTAACTGTTGCTGAGGTGACTGGTTTTCTTGTTTGCATTGCTTTTCTCAGGATTCTAATGATTTAGTTGCTTGTCTTTCTGGTTTAAGTTCTCATTTCACTCCTTTGCTGAAATAACTCAACTGCCTTCCATTTGCAGCCAAAGGTTATTTGTGACCCATGTTATTTGCATAATTATTTACATTAGTTTGAAATCTTACTGTGTGTCAGCTCAGGGCTTTAGCTTCAGGGCATCAGGCACAACCTTGTCTGAGATTGAACCATGCCCGTAAGGCCATGTTTTCATGTTTTAGTGTCCTGGCTACTTATTGGTGGAATGTGTGTCCAACATTACACAAAACAGCTCTTTATTCGTTTGCCTCTTCATCTCTTCAAACAATACAGTACATAGGTTAATGCCCTTTATCCTTTGTACTTTTGTTGTACCTGCTCTTTGTAAATATTTTTGTGAACTTTATCCTCTGGCTGAAGTTTATGGTAATTCAATCTATTCAGTGTATATATATAGA
>JAVSBV010000086.1:2050922-2076080 GCA_033117975.1 Parotocinclus spilosoma | reverse complement strand
TATATATATATATATACTGAACTGAATATATATACTGTGTATATAAATATTTTTCTTTTAGATCCAAATATATAATTAATTAATTAATTAAAATATATAATTCATATCTAAATCAATATTTAAGGATTTCTACACAAATCCTTAAAGTATCCTTAATGAGAATCCACAAATGAGACAAAATATTAAACTTGGACATTTATTTCTCAAAATATTTTTTAAATAGTACATTTCTGTGAATAGGAAACTCTGTGAATGAAAAACTAAAATCACCAGAACAAGGTGTGTCACAGAGTGGTACCTCGGTTATTGTCATTCATTTGTTGAGAACCAAAAATGACAAGAAACAAGCAAATTCTTTCCATAAGCAATAATGTAAATTGAATGAATCAATTTCAAACCCCTGGAAAATCCACGCTGTATAATGCATTATATGCATTACTGTACTTACAGCTGCTACCTTACTTAAGATGGGAATATGTTTTGACAAATCCACAATACGTTAAATGTAATATGAACCGAGTTGTTTAACAAGTGTTTGGTATTGTGGTATATATTGTATAAAGCTGAATATATGATAAGTCATGATAATTTAATATGTACATTTGTTGTACATGGCAACCTACAGTTGGCCAAAATTATGAATACAAAGCTTATTTGTGAGGGGCTCAGTCAAAAACAAGCTCTAATGTCAACTACAGTTGACAACTACAGTTTTCTCGAGCATTTAGTTCCTGTTTCCTTTTCGATCTGTATCTGTATCAGTTTTATCTGTGAAACCTTTTTTAAGACTCATAAATACTTATTAGACTCAGTACTGTAGATGTAAAAATAAAAAAAAATTCACAAATTCGGATTCTGAACCACCGAATCATGTGTAGCGAGTCAGGTAACTCGACTTACACAAGCCAGTGAGTAAGTATATACCGAGCAAATGATTAGAACCAGAGGGAACCAAAGATAAACATCTCTGGTCAAAATGCATTGAGAAACATATTCGACAAGTTTGAGGTACAATTGTAGTTTGAAAGGTCACAAAGGAAGGGACTTCTATGTAAATAAAGGGCTCTCTCATAGTGACAAATGTTAATGTTATTGAGTCCGTTATCTAAAGTACACAGAACAACAATGGTGTTTATAGCAGCATTGCAACCATTGCTTCCAGTCTGCAGTTACGTGAGAAGGCAATTGAAAAACTTTTGAACTTTCAAGCACATCTCTTTGTACATTTTGAAAGTCACTTTAAATACATTTGTAAAACACCCTAGAATTTAAAGCGCTGTCTTCACTGTATATGTGTGTTTAATCACTTGTGTAAGTGTTTTGTATTGTTTGTTATTCCCCATTTCACCCCAGTTTTACTTTTTTAATTCATCAGTTTCATAAGTCATCTCCTGTCATGTCCAAGAGGCCCCCTTTACTGACTCACACGCTCACTCACTCACCCACTAACTTATAGTATCTATAATATCTATTATAGTATCTATAAGCATCCCACGGCCGCCAAATGCTTCAATGCTGGATGATAGAGATAGAGAATCATATCAAGCACAAATCTGCATGGAATGGAGCAAACTCACTACTACCGCCCACCAGGCTAGGCCAGAAACACAGAGACTCCCAATACCTTTGTCTCAAGATAGCTGCCAAGACCACTATTTAGTAGAATATGAAATAATACTTAATTTACAGCCCCATCTCTGAAAATAAATGCAAATTATCTTATTTTTTAAATCATGTATTGCAGTATACACTCTGTTTTTATCTAATAATTAATTAAATTGTTTTCTCTAACATTCAAGTGTTTGTGAGCTAAACAACTACTACAACATAAAATGGGTGCTCTGACCTTGAATGGCTCTGGTGATGGTGATGAATTGACTCATTGCAGGCTTTTGACTAATTTTTGGAACATGACTGCCAGGTTTTACGTCCACTCTCTTATGTTAATTTAGTGGGGCTGCACTCTGATGTTGGGTGAGACTTGGCTGACAGCCTCAATTCTAATTTCTGGTAGTCCGTATTTTCTAATGGTTCAGTTTACAATTGTTCAACTTTACGATGAAAAACCAATTACACACATAAATACACATTCAGCCGAAACTGAATTCTAAACCTTTCAAAATTTTTACTCGTTCAATCAATATGCAGTGTAATAATCTCCTGGAGACGCTTGACTGAGCTGAGCAGCGGTGTAACTGCCAATATACTAACCTGTTTGTTGGGGTTTTTTTTTTCACTTTCAGTATATTATACAACAAATTGCATGAGATATATTTATTACAAAAAAACATTATTTTATTCAGTTTAATTATTTTACCCAACTGTAGGTTAATGTAATTGATTTAAGTGTGTTTTATTTAGGCTATGCATTAATGTATAAAGTATATATTAAACTTGTCAGAACGTATGCCCATTGTAAATAGGGGATTACATGTAATTTAAAATATGAGATCTGTACAGTTCATCATGTTCTACCACACCAACTTGGCAAACCATTTTGCCGTAGCATTACTCACCCCCCCAAAAATATTATTCATAATCTTTCTAAGAGAAACTTTGGAGTTGACACTTTGCTTTGAGGCCTATGGAGTGATGGTTATGGTTCTAAAAAACTACTTCACAACACAAAGTTGTGTACTGAAATCCCAGCTTTTTCAAGGTGCCACAGTTTTGCCATTGAACAGGTCACCCTATCATTGACTGGTCAGCTAAGTTCTATGCCTCTGTGAATTAAATCTGCCAAGAGGCTGTCTACTGCCAGTGGGTGTCAATGGAAATTTCAAGGATGTATGCTTGATTTTATGCACCGGTAACAAATGATGTTGTTAACAGTAAAGCACACATTATAAGAGTTGTTTACATACATCCGACTATGTTTGGTTTGTAGGTAGCATGTCATGTTCTTATAGTAATACTGCCTTTGTCTCTTTCTTATAGCTGACAACAGACCAAGTGGAAAAACAGTGGGAACTGTGCAGGAACCACCCAACACAAAACTTCAAGGTACCTCCTAAAGAGAGTTAACTGCGTTTAGTTAAAGTTAGCAATCTTTAAGACTAGCTTGACTGAATTTTCTTTCCTCCATGCATATATACATGTTTGTATTTGTTTTGTCGTCTCATTATCTTTATTGTGTGTAATTAGTACTAGAAACTGTGCATAAGGATTCATATATACACGTAAGATATATATACACCTATGAAACTTTCTGTGAAGGCTGGGGTCAGTGTGGCATTGCCAAGACAATAGGCACTAAGTGCTTCACAGCAGGGGGATGGGCCAGTAAAAAAAATAAAAAATTAGTCATTTTAGTGTAAACCAAAATACATGTTCATGTATTTACATTTATACTTTCTATTCTATTCTATTCTATTATGTGTGATTTTTATTATTATTAGTAGTAGTAGTTCTTTTGTAATAACACTCCAGAGTAGTCACAAAAACATAGTTCACTGACTTTTAAAATGGGAAGAAGCCAGGCATGTAAAAAAAGTTAAATGATTGATCTCACTTTTAACTAAAAAATTGATTGCACATAAATATGCAAGCTTAAGATCCATTTCTCAATTTATTTCCAGTTCCTAGTGGGGTATTTGCTAGGAACTCACTGTGGAGGGGCTCATATGAGTATCTGGGAAAGAAGCAGCCAGCCATGTTAAGCATAACAGCTTTTGAACCATTCAGCAACCGAGTCAATGGCACTCTCATGGACCATAGTGGAGTGCAGCTTAATCTGGCTGGTGGGTATTTTTCAAACATCAGTCCTTAAAAATATGCTCCAAATTATGGATCTGAAGCAGAAATAGTGCACTTACACATTTATCTATTCTCATAAAGGTATCTACAAGAGAGAGGAGGCCCATCTGTTGCTACAGGTTTATCAGATTCGAGGACCAGTGGAGATCTTTGTCAACAAATTCAAAATCGACAATTGGGCCCTGGATGGACATGTGAGTATCTCTGTTTTTCCACATAATGGCTTTAAGGGAGGATTACGGAAGGGCAAAAAAATACTTTTACAAAATACATACTTCTGGAAAAGAGAAAGAAAGTTTACAGTCACATTTTGGATGACTCAGTGAAGATTGCAACTATTTTTATCACGTTGTTTCTTTAATTAGGTATACCACTGTATAGGCTATTACATGTTATGGTTTTCTAAATGACTGTTACGTAGGCTTACCTTACAGAATGTAATAACCACAATTTAATAATATACTAATAGTTAATACATAGAATTCTGCATATAAATGTAGTCTTGAACACTTTACAGAAGATGCTCATAACTGTAACCACACTACACATGCGCTTAGCCACACACACTCTATCACTTCTGGGGATAGGGGTGCCGAGAAAGTTTTTCTTTTAATTAAAATGTCAGTTAAATCACTGCAGAGTAATCAGGGCAATACGCCCCTCCCGCATATGCACTGGAGACAAGCAGCTGGGAGATTGTAATTAAAATTGAGGGTCATAAGGACTTATGTTGTGTTTGTGGGGGTGCTTTGCAAATGAGTGTTTGACCATACGAGCAGCTTTTTACTAAAACGAGGAATGAGCTTAAAACTAAATGTCAGCTGTAAAAGGTACACTGTATGGCTGACACGTTTTACCTTTCAATAATTCGCTCCTGACATTTCAAAAATGTATTGACTTTATGATATGAGGGCTTTAATTGTTTGCTCTCGTTTTCTCACAGGTGTCGTATATGCCTTCGTCTAACTCCTTTGTGTACCAAGGATTTGTTCGCGGAAAGGGATTTGGCCAGTTTGGTCTTCAGAGACTCGGTATGTATTTGGCGTAGAGGAGCCATCCGTTTAATGTCCGTTTCAAAATTGTAATATGACTAAAATCCATTTTTTCAAACTCTGGACTTTGACGACTGATCATGTCAACTACTAATCAGTGCTGTAGATCCACAAGCAGAGGCCGGAGTTAAAGAACAGAAATCCTACTAAAGACTGTTCTAGCTCAGTTGAAGAACTTTTTGTGCAAGTTGCTTGTGTTTGTCTGGATGACTTTCAGCTATTTATTTGTAACAAGCTGTTCTTTATATAAAAATATGTAGTCCATCATACCATCTTTTATATGCCTATTAAGACGGAGTATGATTTGTTCACATGAAAAAATTTTTTTAATGAAGATTATTGCAGGAAGTGATAGTTTGTGTTTTTTGTGGGCATAAACAGACTGAATGCACTTAAACAAGATTACGGCTAATTACAGTTTTCAATATCTATCCCCAGCAAGATATTGTCTTTAGTATTCATGTGCTTATGAATGTTGCTCTTGTGCTTTGATGCCAGCGGGATGTGCTGTTTTGCCTGACAACTGACCTCTGATTGGTTAGCCAGATTTGAACGCATTCAAACAATGCAGAGATTAGAACAGACTCTGATTCAAAATTTTACACAGCATCACAGTCCATCAGCTTTGGTGTAAAGGACAGCATCAATATAAGTTATTTTTCAAAACTTTTTTTTTTCAGGGTCATAAAAGTTAATTTTTAATTATTATTGTGAATTTTCCTAAATTACAAATGTGGTGGATTTAGAAATGTTGTGTAGATGGTAGCATTCCACTCGTATAGTCAGTGGTATTAATGCAGTGATGTATTTACGTATCCTTTGCACACAGTTTTCTTGTGAAACTACTTATATTTACATTACAGTAGCATAGAAGAATATGTGACTATGTCCGGTCAATGTCCTGTGTCATAGAATGCAATGCAGATGTTAAATGACGCATACTTGTATTTTTTTACAAAGTTTAGTAAAAATGCGCACACAATGTAACCAATACTAATAAATACTAATATTATTAAAATCAATGTTTTTAATAGACAGTATTTCCATCTAACATGGATGCAGCAAATATACCAGTAGAACACAAAGTACAACATCCAGTTCTAATGTTGTGCTATAATAAAAATAATGTCTGGTCACTGGGGGCCTGCTATAGTGGATTTACATTGATTAGTAAAAAAGGACCACCAGCAAAAAGATCATATATCTTGTATAAAAGGTTGCTTAGTGTCACTTTTTATAAGTGTGAATTTGTATATATTGGAAACGGTGCTCTATGACTCAGCAGATTTCTTATGCCAAAAACGTGCATGAACCTAATAAGAGATGGTGAGGCAGCTCTGACTTTGAGGCAGGAAGGTGACAGTGACTGTTCAACTTGCATAAATTGGCCAAGGAACTTACATTATGCCAGCAGCTGCACCACTATCTTCAAACACACACAGACACAACTTTTGTTTTGTTTGTTAGTCATGGTACAGACCAAGATTTCATTCTTCTAGAACCTAGTATGTTAGTGCTGTTGACTCCAAGCTCTGGATTCCTCTTTAGATCCCAATACTGGACTTTGCTTATGCGAAATGTGGGTTCTTATCCAGGCTTTCTCCTTTTTTACCCCACATGTCAATGATGTGCATTAGGTTAATTGGCATCTCTAAAATTACAGTGCAATTGATGAGTGCAGTTTTAATACAGTAGATATAGCCATGTATCTATTACATTTGATGCAATATTAAGCAAAAAAGAAGATCTATAAAAGCAATTTCTCCTTCACGTTGTGGAACAATGGTGACTTAATAAGAAATGCTAGCTTTTTTTGGCAAGCTGTTAATTAGGAATTAGTGAGCTTTTCATAGCTGACAAATTTGAACTCTTAGTCTTCAGATACTATGGATTTCCCAATGAGCTCATTCATTTATTTATTTGTTCATTCACTTTCTTATCCAATTCATTGTTGTTGTTTTTTTGTTTTTTTCACAATTAACTGGATTGGTAATTTATAATATTGCATTTTATTTAAAACCTTGCAAGGAAAAGAACGTGTTTTTTTTTCTGTTGTATCCCAGACATTATGTTTCACCACTCTTTTCTGCTCTTCATGTGTCTTTCTGCAGAGGGGCTAGATCCTAACGGGGAGAATCCTGGTTACAATTTTGCCCCTAACAGCAGTTCAGTGGCAGCTGCTATCTTAGTGCCTTTTATAGCCATGATTATAGCAGGATTTGCTCTGTATCTCTACAAACACAGGTAAATCAGTTTTAGAACTTAATGTGCTATTTTACCCTGTGCTACACAGTTTATTTCATTAAGTACACCTGTTCAGTTGAAACTCAGTTTTAGCTTTCAGGTCACAATATATATTGTCTCTCCTTCAGAAAAAGACCCAAAGTACCCTTCAATGGCTATGCTGGCCATGAAAATACCAATGGAAGAGCAACTTTCGAAAACCCAATGTATGACCGGAATATACAGCCCACAGACATAATGACCAATGAGTCGGAATTCACGGTCAGCACAGTCTGCACAGCTGTATAGCCACTGCTTTTTCAACAGGTAAGATGCTTAACTGACAAAATCTATGAGATACCCAAACCTTAGTTATTTTTCAAAATGCAAAGAAACTGTGATATTTCTAACCTGAAACTTTATGCTCTTAGACCAGCATCTTTTTATTATTATGTTCGATCTTCCCCAACATGCAACAATACAATATTTTTCTAACTATTTGTAACCTGACCTATCAGTTTCTGTATAGTTATTGTAACTAATTGGTACTACCCTTTGTGTATTTTTGTGTTAAAAGAGCGAGAAAGAAGAAATCAATATTTTCCCTAAAACGATTTAAATCAATAATAATAATAATTATAATACTTGCAAAATTAAGGGGGAAATCTTTTTACAAGTAAATACCTGATGCACTTGAATCCATTGTTTCTTCCATCCACAATACAATTTTAAACATTCTAATGGGCCTCAGCAAGGCCTATAATTATGTCATTGGATGACATACAAACTATATGTAGCAATCACATGTCAGTTGCTTGTAAATTAAAAGCCTTTTTTTAATTGTAGGGGTTTATCATCCAGAAATTAGATTTAAGAATTAACTAAGCATTCAAATGGATTTCAAGCTTTAACTTATATTCTTTCTGCTTAATAAATACCTTCTTTCTTTTCTTGTGTTCCCTCCTTGAACTACATCCTGCTCCTTTCTTCTCCACCATTTTGTCCTGCAACCATCATACTCTTCTTCTTCTTCCCCTGTCTCCTTTTTCTGTGCACATATTTGTCATATTCACAGGTCGATGGTGAATTTTCTCCCCTGCCCACACAAGTGCCCTCAAACGCAGGAACAGGATGTGTGGGTGGGCCGGAAGGCAAGAATGGAAGCTTACTTTCCCTTTCTTCTTAAAAAAAATATTTTAACAATTACAGTCAAAAGAGATCACAACCTGATAATGAGGAGCGAAACAAATTAAAACATAACAACACAAAATGTTCCTTGACGTCGACCGCAGCAGTGTCTGATATCTGAGACTCGACCTGTTCTGCTGTTTCTCTTTTGGTGAGAGCTTCCTGAGAAACTTTGGCATGACAAAGGGGACGATCGTGAATGTCATTTGCCAAAAAAAGAGTTGAATATTTCCAGAAGAGGCCAGACTCTCTTTCTGGTTCAGCAGGGATTTGCAGAAAGTTGCTCTGAATAGGACTATTGAGAAGAACACTATGGACTGTCAGAGCTTTATTTTCCTTTCAGATTTTTTTTTTTTATGGAGTGCATTTTACCTTTTTTTAACTTGCACATTGAAGGTGCAAGATTGTGGATAAGTGCAGACTGTTCACAGTACTGGGCCTCTCTGGCTGACATTTTCACTATTGATTCCTGTGAAATGTTCACCACAGAGCCTGACCCAAAGCAGAATGAGATTAGAAGACAAGTATTCCATCATTAGCACCCTCTGTATGTGTTCCAGCTCAGAGCATGGAGTGTTCTCTCTGCTGCATCTGACTCAAGAGGGGCTGCGTCACAAATGCTCTTGAAGAGAGCATTAGGAGAAATATGAAGGCAAAGGATACGGGGATGATGGCAGTGATGGCTTTAGGCGGTTCATCTTGTTTTTGTTAGAAAGAAATGAAATGTGCAGTTTAGGGCTTGAATGGCATTTGCATTTCCTCAGCATTGCCACCCTTTCATGCCTCATTACTGCGCAATGAAGTGAGTTTCATTTACTGATATCTACAATGAAGAAGTACTGCGCTTGATCAAGACCAGAGATGAAGGAATTGGTGCACAAAGGCACTCTTTCTAAGCATTTAAATGATTTGAAATATTGTTTTAATGTTGCAAATGCGTCTATTTTCTGGCAATGTTTCTTTCTTTGGTTTCTCATATAATTTCTCCCAATTTACTTGTAGCTATTTTTCTAACTTGGCATCTACCATTCTGAGGAGACAAAGGCTTACGTGTGCTTTTTCCGAGACATGTTAATCCAGCCTTTACATATTGCCGAACTGCTGCTTATGCAATGCCAAAGGGCAGCTGAACATGCTTGAAGGAAGACACTTGCTACCCTGTTCTGTTCATGTACATGTAAGCCCACAGACACCAGCTATCGGTTGCGTTCATTGACTGAATTGAATGCTGCCTCTCCGATTCACAAAGTAGGACCAAATGTTCTTGGACTTAAATAATGATAGCGAGGACACCATTGAGGGTAAAACAAGTGGATAGGGAGATCAAAGCAAAATTTCACGAACAAGCATATAGAAACAACAAACATGTTAAGTATCCTGAGACATCTTTTCAAATCTCCATACATTGTGTTCAGACATGCAAGCATTTCAAAATCAAACCGAACTTTGATCACGGTGAAGACAATCCCCTCCCTTTCGTTAGGATAGAAGTCAAGATCAAAGCAAAAGAACAATAGGATCAGGAAATAGAGGACCCCCCCCGCCAATATGTTCATTGTGTACCGTTACTCAAACAGTAAGGATACACTGAAAATTCATCTGCTTTACTGACTGCCTGTTTTTAAAAATTAGCACTTACAGGTATGCACCGTTTAATGTTCACATTGCATTATGTGAGACAGAACATTAACTGTAATGGATGTTGACCAGACCATAACAGTCTTTTTAAGCAACTATAATGTAAACACAAGAAAAATGTGCAAACAATACAGACATGCGTCACAAATTCTGCTTGAAAAAAAACCTGTCTTGGGAAAAGCTGTTATGGCCTGATACTTTTGTTTGATGGACAATTTGTCGATGGATAGTATTACAAACAACACGGTAGATCAGTCAGACTTAAGTGATTTTAACCATTTTGATAGGTTAGAGAGACTATACAGGTACTAGGAGAGAAAAAAAAATTGTACTACTTACAATAGGACAGAGACATTCATTTACAAACAGTTTGTTACAAATAACATAGCTTACAAGCACAAGACCGATGTGGTAATGCATTTTTGAGTCATTGACCGACTCCTGTGTGAAGTGTAATATTTGATAAGAACTCGCTGCAGAGACTGATAGGAGGATAGAAGAAGTGCAACAAAACAATAATACAGTACACGCAATTAACAAAGGTTAAGTAACTGTTAGTAAGTAAAATTTGATAATTATAGTTCAGTACAGTACTGTCTAGTGTAACATTATGCATCAAGCAGTAGTGAAGTGTTTTTGCTGTTTTATTAAGTCTGATTACAGCCAGTACTTTTGGAGTTATAAGACTTTTATTTCCTATTGTAATTTATTATAATTTCTTAGCCATTGAAGCGAATGGCCATGGACATTAAACGGATCATACCTGTATTGAGGTCATGACAGGAATGCAAAATTAAACTATATTCATCCAAGAAGGGCACTACAGAGTGTACATTTCTATACCCACTTGTCATGCCAAGCGTACTGTGCCTGTTGGCAAGGTTTAACTTGAAACCCATGAGAATAAATCATTCAGTTTGTATTCAGTTCATTTGTCATGCTTTTACTAGGTTCATCTAGACTCCTTAAACAACTCTGGCCCTCATATACAGTACATTTGCATACAAATGATGAACAAAGTCATAAAAAAGGTTGTTTTGCATTACTTTTACATACCTTCCTCAGTCACCTAGTGCCATTTTTGCGGTTTAAATTCCTGCTATTATTTGTTATGGAAAACAGTTTCTGAATGGATTTGCGCGATTGTTCCTTCAGTCTTTTCGAACTCTCTTTAGGTAATTGCTTTCACAGTTGTATTTCTTTTTAAATCAGTAACTTATCTCAGCTTCATGAATATAATACCACCCAGTGCCTGTTTCAATTGTACATGATGGGAAAAACAAAGATTGTATTTCCCTAATGATTTCCAGACAAAATGGCTGGCAGGCACATTTTCTTAAAACTACTGGCATATGGTGTTTTATGTTTCTTCCTTTTGTCTTATGCGGTTTAAGCTGAGATTGCTGTTTTAGAGCTCTTTCTCACACATCCTATTCCAATTCATTATAGATGATAATTGTTCCAGATGCTTAATTTATAGGTGTTGTCCTATTGCATTGTTCTGGTTTACAAAGGAAAAGAGATGTTATTTGCTCATATGAAAACACTTTGAGTCTGTCATTTATTCTTTTCACAAGAGAATCCCAATTGGTTTCTTTTGATATTTATTATCATAGCTATACGCATATATATATATATATATATATAGATATATATAGATAGATATATATAGATAGATATACACATACTGCCAGGGGCATATTTCAAAGCCAATGGCTCCTTCTCTCAGCAGCATTTGGCTGCTAGTTAAGTCTTTTGTTGCTCTTAACCCAAGAGAATACACATGTCAAGAGAGAAAAGACAGCTTTAAAATCTTTAAATGCATGTACAATAGTAAATAGGTCCAGCAAAATTCTGACAAAATAAACCCGCTTTGCTCCTCAGGGGCTGGTTGCACCAACAAGGCTTATGCTTAGCTCTAAGATAACCTTGCCATAACTTATGGGGCATAAATTTAAGACCACTGCATCAACTGGCTGTAAGCTGAAGGCTAGGCATAGCCAAAAGCAGTATAAAGTCAGTTCTGCCTTTTAGCCCCATTTTACACCTTCTACTTCATTGCTTGAGCTGAATTTAAACTAAAATGAATACCAAGAAAACCAACTCTGCCCAAACAATTCACTAAACATGTTACTATAATAAATTTATATTCATTGGATAGTAGTATCAGCCTGTTATATAATTAAGATCAGACCAAATAAAGTACAGTGCAAAGGTCTTAGAACACCATTAGATCTGTTGTTTTAGAAGTGGTATCATGACTACACATATAGCATATTGTTGACATTTGTGCTCAAAAATTTCAAACTTGGATTTGTCACTCTATAATACTTCCTTCCACTGATCTCCATTTCAATCTTTGTGAGCTTTAGCATATCTCAACTCGTTCCCCTTCCAAAACAAGTGATTTCTTGGCTGCTACCCATACAAAAAGGCCATTCTTGATCAAACGTATTCAGACTGAAGCTCCCAGATGCAGCCATTGCTCAAGTCTAAAGAGGGGTCACTCTAAATCCTGTTCTTGCCACCTATAGTAAATGTTTACAGTGCATATCGGGAGTTATTAGAACTTTCAGTGGTAGCCACGGATTGCTGAGCTCGACTAGTCGGAAAGAGAAAAAGTCAGTACCAAGAATTCGAAAAGACAGTAAAGAAAACAGCTTTACTTAAAACATTATACCAGTCAAACTTTGGAAGTCTGAAAACATTTCAAGATACATTAATTTGCACAGAAGTGCTTAATTCGTAAAACACCAAGTAAGTGAGCACCAAGCGTGACCTGGCAAGTGGGCATTAAGTGAAATAACGTTTAAACACAACCATGCTCATAGTGTAATTCAGTTAAATTCTTCATTCTTCTTCATTCAGTAATTCAATTCTTCAAAATAGCCTATCTGTGTCAATACAAAAAGACTTACATTATCAATTGTCCTTTATTTTGCCATTTCCAAACCTCACTGTCTTTAGTAATGATGTAGTTATGCCAGTTACCATCAAAGACAATGTGCTGTTAGGGTGTTTGGAAAGGAGGCTTCGCACAAATTAGTACCACTTAAGTAAAATGTTTAATATTGCTTATTTTCATTGCATTGTGTATATAAAAATGTGAAAGTGCTGGCTTTGCTTATTTCCAGATAAGAAATACTTAAAAGGGTAGCCTAAGGAAGCACTGAAGCTGGAATTTAAATTTAGAGACTGCGTAGATCTGATATTTCAAATGCGATATAACGCATTATTTGCCACCGGCAAATTATTCATTCATTATCTTCTGCTTAATCAACACGGGGTTGCGGGCTAACCTGTGCCCATCTGGCAACTCTGTACACAAGGGTAGTAACAACTCTAGAACCCTATATGCCAATCCATCATAGGGCACACACAGTCACACACTCTAGGGCGACTTTAGAGACCCCAATTAACCAAGCACGTATGTCTTTGGACTGTGGGAGGAAACCAGAGTACCCGGAGTAAACCCACGCAGACACGGGGAGGACATGCAGACTTCATAATGAAAGAACGCAGACCGCTACACCCTGGGATTGAACCCGGGACCTTCTTTCTACCAACCGAGCCACTGTGCTGCCTCTGCGCCAATTAAAAAAAAAAGATTATTATTCTTTTTAGAGCTTAGTTTTGCTTTAACTAGTACACATTTTGTGCAACCCCTACTGCATAAAGATATGCTGTAATTTCTGAATGTATTTTAATAGAGGTACTGGGAACTAATTATATATGCTCATTATGCTATTGCTAAACCTAATCTAATGGTGGCCTAAGACTTGCACAGTACTGTAAGTTTAAACTATTGTAATGACAGCAGAGCACATGGGTGGCCTTTAAATTTTTTTTAAATAAAACTGAAGTTGCATACTCCAATGGTGCAGTGTAGTCGTCTCGGCAGTGCCATACCGCTGAGTGCTAGTTGCAATCTAAAAAGGTAAAAAAGAAGAATAAATCACAATAAAATCTAAACCTAAGGTTTATGTATTATTTATGTTTTTGATTTACATTAAGAGTTCCTGTGTGGAATGAGCTTGTGCTTATTATTGTAAGTGTTGTGTTTATTTGTCATTGAACTTTGCTTTTAAGATGTCACAGATTTATTAGAAACTGGTGCTGTTCCCAAACATAACTACCATAAATGATGGCTTTAATTCATTTTAGATTTATTCATTAAATAATAGTGATTAATTATTGAAAATAATACACATGTATGGTGCTCATAAAGAAAGAAGTACTGTATTAATATGAAATGCACCTAACATTTAAAACTAACTTTTTAAAGCACCATTTTAGCCAACAAGTTTAGTCTATTTAGCATAATGTTTCCATGATGTCATTACTAATTATCATATTCAAAGGCCAGTGATGTGGAAAAAGCAGCATTCCGCATACAATCTGGCTTCACCTTCTCTCCCGATAAACTTGCAACATATCTGTTACCACTTTTAGAATAAGATATGTTCATGTGAATGTGATTGGAAAGCATTTTTTACAAACTGCTTTATTGGGTGGCAAGAGTATTAATGTGGAATGAATATGATTGAGATGATGCTCATTCATTCTAATGTTTGAATTTGTTTATATAGGTAATATTCGTCAGTCATGTAATCATGGTCTTGAGCATTTTGTGTTTTTAGTGGAAATATCCCTGTTCTGATGAATGTAACATATTTTTTATGGCCGATACAGTTGTTACATTATTGTTCTTTCTTTTTAACAATATAACAACAACAAGTCATGTCACTCTCTCATACAGAAATGCAGTTGTAATAACCACTTAGATAAAAACTTTCAAATACGCTCACAGCATATATATGGGTTTATATTTTCAACTGCACATAAAATACAGCAATTGTTCTAGTATTTATCCCCAGAGTATACACTGTCATATTTCTACCAAAAGAAAGTGATAGAACTCAGTAATCAAAATCTACAACTTGCACCTTTCATGATCCTCTTGTTTTTAAAGTGATTATTTTGAAATCCCACAAACAATGCATTCCTCTCCACTCAGCAAGAGGGAAGTGTCTGAACTTGAGTGACTTACAGACCCTCGCAAAGTCAGACTGCAGATTGATGCTCTTTGACCAAAAGGGTTATGTGGAAAAGCAAGTGTAAAAAATGTGACAGGACCTGAATGGACTGGCCTTCTGTGGCTTACACAAGAAAGGAGAACAAACAAAAATATATACAAAAAAAGGGACTAAAATGTTTTTTGTACAGAGATATATTTTTATGGAACTACATTTGTAATATAAAAAGAGAAAATGAATTGACATATCTGTAAATGTTTTTCATTATTGTAGTACAAATGCTAGTGGGAAATATAAAATATCTATATACAAAGAGAAAATAGAAACAAAGCTTTTTTTGTAAATGTAGATATTGTATATACAAGTTTACATATTGTACATATGTAATACCAAACATGGCTTGTCTGCAGTATATAAAATGTATTTTATCCGTCTGTATATGATGCTTTGCATTGTGATTAAGCTTATTCTACTTTCTTGAACTTGACACATATTTTGAAGGTTTTGGAATAAAAAAAATAAAAAACATGTTGTTTGCTCATTTCTACATTCCCCCCAGTTTCAGTAATGTGTAAAAAATTATATCAATGTGTTTGGTATTTAATTAAACTACAAACCCAAATCTAAAATCAATTATTTCTTTGCAGACAATATGGATAGATAGATTGATATGCAAGGAGAAGTGCAACAAACACATTCATTGGGGTGAACAGAAGAATGTCAAACTAGACGAGTTTTCAGTAGGGTGTATGGTCACCCAAGACTGCCAAAACACACTGACAGCAAAGGACCATGAGCAGGATCAGTTTCTGGGATCCTCTTTATATTAATTTTAAAATATCACCTCATTTATGTGAGCAGTGTAAATATATAGACAGACAGACAGGTGGCTAGATAGATGGAGTCAAAAGTCACAAGACATGTCGTATGCTGCATCGTGGAACTTTCGCAAAGGTTGCCAAAACCATTGTTCAGGTATTTTCTTCAGTAGTGGTCTTCGGACAACCGCTATGTGGCTTGTCATCCACAGTAGCAGTTTATCCATACTTGATTCCAAGAAATGCAACAGTGCTGTGTGAAATTGGTGGGGGTTTTTTCTGGATGTTGGTTTTTAAAGTCTGCAGCTATGAAATAGAATAGGTAGATATTACAATCTTCAGTTACCTGTGACAAACAACATTATTCATTAAGGGTCTTCAAGGAGCAAAGATAGGCAGAGGACTCCCACTTTGTCAACAAATTCACACAAATATGAAATGTTTAAAAACAATGTTCATCAAATAAAGATTGGAGAGCATTTACATAGTTATTTTTTTACAATCTGGAGGAATTTCAGTGTATAAATGGCTAATATAACCACACTGGCGAAGGATTACTTTGGCGAACCACTGTTTAGCACTACAATATGGAGTTACATTCACAAATGCTACTTTAAACTTTACTCCGCTAAACAGAAGTCTTATGGTAACCATGTCCAGAAGTGACATTGGCTTCTCTGCGCTCAGAGACATCTGGGTTGAACCATTACACAGTGGCAGCATGTATTGTGGTCAGATCAATTAGTACCTGATGTTTTAAAAAAAATGTCATAAACAGATGTTGTGACAAAGTGAATCATACAGACTATTTCAGCAATAAGCCAGCACTTGTTGTGGTATGGGGTTGTGTCAGTGTCCCCGTTAAAGGATATTTACACTTATTACATTGCCAAAACACATATTTTTAGTGTTTTGAGAAGTAATGGCAACATTACAAAGTGGTAAATTCTTTATCGTCTCAACTTTTTCAGACTGGGTTGCAGGGTTACAATTTATTAATGGTTGTTTATTAACAAATGATGTTGATCTGGCAAAACATTAATCTTACTGAGTTTACACTGTCTGCAATTAAATAAAAGTGAATGTAAGAAACTTCTTTCTTTTTTTTATTACATTTCCCATACTGTTACTGATTTTGGGTAATACCTTTTACTCTGAAGGGGCTGATAGGTTATCCAAACTAGACATTCTACTAATAAGTGTAGTAAAATCATGGAATAGTTTAGTATTTAATGTGTGCTAGTTAAGTTGTGTACTAGTGCATCCTAGTACAAGAACCACCTCTAGGAACTAAATGTACCCTTCATCATCCCCCAAATTTGACCATTTTACAAATCTAGCCAAACGAACGTTTGTTAACGATATTAGGCACACTACATTATCTCTCAAACCATGTGCAAATGGTTTCATGGTTGCCTGTCTTCTGTGGCCTCATTATTTTTAGAGGGTACCATGTGTAATAATAGCTTTAACTTCCCTTGCATATAGAGTCCCACATTTCTATCAGTACCATTAAACTTGTGACTTTTATCCTTAATGGTCCTCGGAATGGTCTTTCAATTTCTTTTCTTCACATTAAGACTGATATCTGGAGAGTGCTCATTTGAGCTGAGACACATTGACTGGGCCTAGTCCGTTCTTCTCTTTAATCTAAGCGCTGTTCTTGCAGAAAGGAAATTGATCAGCTGACACGGTCACTTATTTGCTCTGCTTGCTTGTCAAATTGAATATTTCCCAAGACCATGCAACTAAGATGCAATCTCTTGGCAACGTGTTCCGCATGACATGATATGATATGTATTTCTGAACTGTGGCATTGCATATTTCATTCATGCTGGATTGTCGACATGGCCAGAATGCTTGCCAATGTCTAAAAATGAACTCAATCGCTTTAATATATATCCTGCTGATGAAGTGGTTTTGAAATACACTTTGTGAGGTCCTAGATCATCTCAGTATTGGATGTTTATAAAATCTGGTTTCATTCAGACAGTGTGCAGGTACGCATTATGCCACAACATACACACACTCATGTACATTACGCTTTATAAGTTAAATGAATGGGATGATGATATCAAGTAATAAAAAAATTAAGCACCTGGTATATTCCAGTATACATTATTAATCATGTAAGAATAATAGTATTTTTCAATCGCTTTACAATAGGTTGTTGTGATCGATAGTAACAGGGTTCATCTCTTCAGTGGTGCTAAACTGAGGCATATTGAAGAGAAAGTTAATACCTTAATGTATTACTTTTCTGTCATGTGATTGGATGCATGGGTTTTTGCAATTAACAAGCAGTTAGTTAATACTTACAGGTTTACGTAATAAAGTGATTAGTGAATGTAGATCACATATTCTGATCACCTCCATAAACTATTAAACCATTACAGGTAAATTGAGTAAAATGGCATGCATGTGGCTGTTTCTTTAACACATCCCACCTATCTAACCATTGTTACAGATTAAGTGCACTCATTGAAGTCAATAATATTAACTAATGGCAGTCACCTCTTTCAATAGGATAATGCACAACGTCACGCTGAAAACAATTTAGAATAGTTTGCACTACAAGAGATCGAGGTGTTGACTTGGAAAATCCTCTCATCTCAGTTCAACTGAGCATCTGTGGGATGTGCTGGGCAAATAAAAATGACGCATGGAGACCCAAACTCTCATCTTATGGGCGGGAATGAAATCGTGTTGTCCTAAACCGTCTCTCAGGATTTAGTGTGCAACTAAGTTGCTTTGGTTCTTCTGGGAAAATAATTATTAAAAAAAACAATGAAGCCCTAGTCCTTCTCACAAATTTTCATACTATGGGTATGCACTGTTTAACATTCACATTATGTTCTGTGAAACAGGACGTTGACCGAGATAGACATTACTATAGTCGCATGGTAGTTTAAATACTATGCACATAGTGTTTTATTCGAAACAATAATATTAAGTAAAAGACAATTTCAAAACTATTAGTACTGTACCATACTGTACAATACAGTCATTATTATATTTGCATTCTATATACAACTTGAAACATTTACAGAAAATGTAGACGGACCTTGACTCATTACAACTGCATTTGGATGCCCTAAGCCCGACCTACCAACTGATTACACTGTGCAGCTACAGGAAATAAAAAAAATCAAGCAGTCTACAATCTTTAAACAAGAGGTACACTGCCCAAAAGTAGCCTCTGATAGCATTTTTACAAAAGGACACTGTCTAAAACTTACATGAAAATAGAATATGAGAATAGAATATTTCCATTTAATAACACTTAATAAGCTTTTGGGAACTGATTACACTAATTTTTGAAGTTTTGTAGGTGGAATTCCTTCCCATTTTTGCTTGATGTACAATGTTATGTTTTTCCTTTGCATATGTTGATATTTGGCTTTCACTTGGCATGGTAGTTTTAACATGCAAACTTTGCAGAGACAAACTATGTTCACTGACAATAGTTTTCTGGAGTTTTCCTGAGACAACATGGTAATATCCGTTACAGAATGATGTCAGTTCTTAATGCAGTGCCGCCTGAGGGATCAAAGGTCATAGGCATTCAGTGTTGGTTTTGAAATCCTTAAATTCCTTGCAATTGCACAATGAAAAACGTTGTTCTTAAACTTTTGGACTTATTGTTTATGCAGTTGTTCACAAAGTGGTGAACCTCGCCCCATCCTTGCTTGTGAAAGACTGAGCTTTTCGGGGATGCTCCCTTTATATCCAATCATGACACTCACCGGTGGAATGTTATAAACAGGTATTTCTGAATTTTCTCTGTCTTTTGTTGCCCCTTTCCCAACTTTTTAAAAACGTGAATATTTGCAAAAAATGTTTGAACATTAAATATCTTGTCTTCTCATCTTATTAAATTTAATTTGAGTTTGTAAATCTTTGCATAATGTATTTATGTTTTACACAATGTCCCAACGTCAATGGAATTGGGGTTGTAAGTAATGGGGCAGTGAGGAAGTACTTTACAACCTCTTTTGTCAAGGTCCAGTGTCTAATCAGAACACACCTGTAAAAATGTATCTGCCATGGCTGCCAAGGTTTGTAGCAATCCGACATTTCTATCTGTGTGAGTTATTTTGTCTATGATTATACTTATGAACATTTCAGACTTTAAACTTATTATCAAATATGCATGTAAAACATTTGCTGTATTATGTGCTTAAAGATGATATAGACAAAAATGAAAACTGTGCTTGCCGTGATGATAACCAAGAATGAGTTGTACTAGTGTTCTGTCATTTAGACGTGAATGCGGTATATATAAGGCATTTTTTTATTAGAATTCTTAATACCTTATACATACTTTGATTGGATGTACTTTAAGCACATAATCACAAATAAACAAACAAAGCCAATCTGGCATTTTATATAAAGAGAGCTGAATGGGGCCTAGAACTGAATTACTGAATTCTGTAAGATAGAACACAGCTGCCGGAAAGTGTTCAAGGGACTGTTTGTGCACAAATCTGGCCTGTTTCAGTCAAACCTCAAAGCAATTTATTCTGAAGGTGGAGAATACTCTCAGTTTATTGGCCTTTCAGAGTCTGAGCTGTGAGACCATCAGTACTGTTTGTAGTTGTGGCAGTGATTTGGCGACAGTTGATGACAGTTGGTGGGTGTACAATATCATATACACTTAGTCACACACATACGCTCCCGGGTTGGCCATCTCATCTAGCCTCCCAGAATAAGCCCCTGACAAGTCTTTTTGGGTTGTCCTCATGTGCCTCCAGCCTGTTACCCAGTAGAGCAGACAGACCCAATATAACTTGGAACTTTCCAATAACACCCATATTATAAATTTGACAGATAGCAGAGTGATAGGGTTATATTATTGTCTGAAGGGGATCTGGACTGAAGAAAGTCAGTAGAGGCTATGCATAGTACACCAAGTCACATCTATATAATTTGGATGCACATAAATATTTCTCAAATCTGATTTGCAGACTGACATGTGTCTTCATCATGCCTGCCACTGCAGGTCAATCTGAAACTCACATTAAACATTTCTTCACTCTGTTACCAGTTTTATAAATTGTGTCGCAAACTTTCATTACAGTGTCTTAACAGTAATGACCATAAATATGCACGCCTGACAACATTGTCCCAACTGTGGGAATCTGAACCCATAACCTTCCAATTAGTTATCCAGAATCTTAATTGCTATGTGCTCTCATTCATGATGATGCAGTGATGATCTTGTCTTGCACAGTACAAAGCATGAAACACACCCACATACCTCCTCAGTGTTTCACCATGTATACTGACACTTCACAAATCAAACTTTTTCACTAATCATTAACACAAGATTGTTGCCTAGCAACAGGCCATACCGGAGTGAGCTAGTTACAGCCATGTAGAGACAGCATTTTTTTTTCTAGATGCGTGGAGCGACAGATTCATGTATTATATGTCGTAGCTAATGAGTTTGCTGTCTGATTTGTCTTATTATTTAGAGTTTTAACACTGACCTGTTTGAAAAAGATTTCAATGCCCTTTGGGATCAAATGTGTGCAGACTGTTTTTTATATGTTACCGGATGTCTGACCTATTCATCAGACTGCAGGAAAGATGGAGTGTATGTGTGGGGTTGGCACTTCCCTCCTAAATCCCTCCCTTATGCTAAACTGGCCCACATGTTTGACTGGTCTTGATGTACCTTGAGTGCCTGTCGCTAAAATGCCCATTGATGCCAATACTGAAGTTAAATAAATCCAAATAAAAAAACGCACCACCAAGTGCATTTCCTGCTAAAAAAAACAAAGGCTACAATTCACACAGGCTCACCAAAATTTGAAAGCAAAATATTGGAACACAACCTACCCAACCTACCCAAGTATTGTTGCCAGCCATGTTCCTTGACCACCCCTTTATAAGCACAGTGTACCCTCTTCTGATTGCTGCATCCAGTAGGTTAACACGCCATGTCACAAAGCTCAAATGAACTTAAACTGGTTTCTTGAACCTGACGGTTCACTGCACTAGCATCTTCTCCACAGTAACCAGATATCAATCCAACAGAGCACAAATGTCCAGCCGATAAATCTGCAACAAATCTGAGGAATGTTTGAAGTATGAAAAAATGTGTACATAATGAAGTGGCCAGTGAGTGTATAGCGGTAGCTAGATAGAAATATCCAGTTGCCACCTGTATTGGCAGAACAGATTGCCTTCCATGGATTTGACCTCCTAAAGCTGCCAATCTTAAAATGTGACATGTCCTGCCAGTGATTAAATTCTACCTTGCTAAGCCACCATGTTTCAGACCACCAGTAGGTGGCACTTTAATCCAACTTTAAACTTGCAACGCAGGACAATGTACGGCCCCTGTCTGTTATTTCAGACTTCATATACGGAGTTAATTACAGATTAAACATGATAGGACGTATGACTAATTCGACTAACGATAAATTTGAGTTTAAAATCCATGCCGTTCACATTATCTTATCTTGGATTTCTCTGTATACTCTGAGTCACTAACGAATTATTAAGCAATACCAAGAAAAGTTTGTGACATTCTACAGTATTATCACTAAAAATGTCTTGAGACGCTTTACCCCACTTCACGCTGACCATCTTACATGCTAAGCAAACACTTATTCATAATTTATAGTTTAGCCTGAAAAGCTAAACCTGTGCTAGCCTGTGTTGCTGCTTTGTAAATTTTCCGCTCATTGTGCATGGCAGGGACTTATTTCTACCCAGTCAGAAATTAAGAGACAATATTATGAAGGATGGTAGCGTTAATCAATGTAATTGGAGTGCTCTACACAGAGACCATTTAATGAGTTCAGTATAGAGATGGATCTTAGTTATAAGAGCTAAACGTGGGACAACCTGTAATGAAAAATGTATGTGGGGCTAGGGGTTATCATGGGCACATTACAGGATCAGACATTGATCATTTATAGAGCGCATTATACTGATTATGGAGTACAGGGTTATTACCATAAGACAGGACAAGTAGAAACAAAATGCTGGCAGCGCCAAGTGTAAGTCTCTAATTTACTAAGTAAATATTTGTAATTTGCTTATTCAATTGAGAAGATTACGTACAAATTTTGTTGGCCTCAGGGGTGTTTCTAGACTTTTTGTTGTACTGGGGCAAACACTGAATTTAGAGAGTCACCCTAGCTTACCAATCAGTCAGGGGCACACCTGTGCAAAGAAAAAAAAAAATGTTAATACTGTTAATCACCAACTAGACAAAGTAATTTAACACTAAAGTTGGCATTACTCTGTCAAGGACAGGAAATAAAAAATATTGAAATATAGTATTTATTGGGTTTAAATAAACATTTCGGTATGAGCTATCATAGTTTATCTGCAGTGTATTTATATTCTATTAAATATTTACAGATGTCTGTTAATCCATGCCAGTAAAAAGTTAAAGAAACTGTCTCTGATTGAAAGACACTTAGTTTTTTAGGAAAAATTTGAATTGTACTGCCTTGATTTAAGTGTGGCATAGCTAAATTTTATTGGGAGACTAGGTCTGTGGTCGTCACATGACCAGACCAGGGGTGCCCCCACACTACACATAGACTTGTAATATACCTTAAATAGACATTGCAATAAATAAATGTCTAAGCACTAAGATCAGTGCTGAATGTAATCCTGTAAAATTCACATACATATGAAGGAAAATGGTAATACTGTTATCTAAGAATTCATTCACAATACATTTTACAATAATAAACATTCTTTACTGACGTACTTCTATGTAGCACTGTCATAATTCAGCTTTTATTTATTCCATATATTTCCCCTCTGGCTACCTGAGAGGATTTTTCTTCCTCTCACATACTTGTTTATTAGTGCCTGGCCCTATTAGACAGCAGTCATACCACAAGAGTTTTCACAGCATTGTAGACAGCTAACAGGGTGTTACATGATTTTCCTGCAGTCATCATCCACTGACTCCAGACTGCCAAAACCCTATTTATTAGACAGCCTAATACCCAGGGGTGTCTGGTGTGTCTTGGTAAAGGAATGAGTTGGCGACTTTAGTAAGAAATAATATATACCCTTAAAGTGCTGGGAAAACATGAACCTGAGCTACTAATAGGTAAAAGATAATAATCTGAATTGATGCTTAGAACAGTCATACAAATGATCATGAAAGCAACAACATAACATATTTTGCTTAACTCAAATTTTGCTGAACAAACATGCACTCAATTAGTAACAAAAAGTACACATGTTGCGCTTGTTAAAGCTTTTTATTACAGGAAGTCAAAGGGTTTAGGTTTTACAGTTAACAGATGTTATGTATAAAAAAATGATAAATTACTCATAAACTTTTATGTGAGTAATAGTTTGGCTATGACCAATTTCCTGCCCCCACACTGCTCGACCATTATGTGTGATCAGTGTCAGTTAAACCATGATTTTAACTGATTACTAATTTGTCTTGCTGGATGCAAATAACATGTGAATGAATGCACTTGTTTTAACCTTAAATTGTATCTACTATGTGTTTCTCATTTTCAAACACAATAGGTGCTTGCAAAAATACATAGAATACTTAGAACAATTGGTTGGCTTATATACAGGGTGTCTTAAATGTAAGGAAACACCCATATAAAATAAAACAGTTTGGCAGATGGTAATCAAATTTCATATTATTTTACTTTATTTGTCCTCATGCTTAAATAGTAATTTTATGTGAAACCAGAACGCTGACCTTAAGGTCTACAGAACATGTTTGATCTGCTGTCCACTATGCTCAAGTGTGTAAGTCTAAAATTCTCTCCAATTTCTGATGAACAAACTTACTGGCTGAACTCTAGCACAAGCAACATGGCACAGCACAAGGTCTCAGCATAATCCTACAAATAAAAACCTAAATGTTAAGTTAAGAGAATGTGGTGGCCACTCGATTGAAGCGATTAATTATGGGGTAACTGCACATAAAAATCTCATCTTGTTGGAAGATATCTGGAAATATTCCATCGTGTAACAACAAAGAAGTAAATGAAAAGTGATTTTTTACATCTGTTAACCTTAAGTAATGGTCTGCTCGTATCTTTCCATCAATGAAGAAAGGCCACAGTTCGACATCCCCATATACCACATAATACCATGGATCAATCCAGTAAGTGATTGTGTCTGATTGTGAGTGTTGGTCATTCTATTTGGTGACCTCGCCATTCACAAAGAGATTTACTGTGCCACCCATTCTGCAAAGTATACTTATACATCTGGGATGCGCTCAGTTAGGTGTTGCAGCATCTGTTTGTAAATGTACTATTTATGAATAGACAAAAATCACCAGATTCCACAGACTGGCCTCAAACAGTGGTTTCTGTTGCTAGATCAATGGTGTAAAGCTTTGATGACTGTTAGATCTACAGTGCATCCGGAAAGTATTCACAGCGCTTCACTTTTTCCACATTTTGTTACATTACAGCCTTATTCCAAATT